>JASEVX010000002.1:141092163-141215652 GCA_031761405.1 Serripes groenlandicus
TATCCCCCTGAGTTTAATCCCAAAACAACTTGCGTTCAGTGTAGTAAATGATTAATTATCAGCCGAGCCCCGGTAGCTCAGTCGGTAGCGACGCGGGCTGTCAATCCAGGGGTTGTGAATTAGAATCCCAGCTCCTCCAATATTCTTTCCGACGTTTGACAAAAATCACTGTGACCTGCGTCATTCGTCTTTCACCATGGGCTGTTTAAAAGTTTATGTGGAAAAGTAGCCAGTTGCTTGGAAAGTATGTTGTGTGGTGTACTGGTGTGGAAAAACCAGGAAACGCATGAGTAGGTGAACGCCGTGATATGACTGAACAATTTTTGAAAACGGCGTTAAACCTCAATCAACCAATCAATCAATCAATCAATCGATTTAATTTTCAAGTGTTATTCTTCTATAATATATTAGATTGTATCTTGTTGTTGCTGTATCTTGTTGTTGCTGTATCTTGTTGTTGCTGTTGTTGTTGCTGTATCTTGTTGTTGCTGTATCTTGATGTTGCTGTATCTTGTTGGTGCTGTATCTTGTTGTTGCTGTATCGTGTTGTTGCTGTATCTTGTTGTTGCTGTATCTTGTTGTTGCTGTATCTTGTTGTTGCTGTATCTTGTTGTTGCTGTATCTTGTTGTTGCTGTATCTTGTTGTTGCTGTATCTTGTTGTTGCAGATAGTGTGAGCCGTTCAGATTATACTGCAATCTTGAAATTCATTATATGAGCCGTCCCGCGAGAAGAGCAACCTTGTGGCCATCTGCGTAAAGTATCGAACCGGATCAGCCTAAGCTTGCCACGCAAGCTAACCCGGACAAACACGTTTCGCCTTCTGTGGATTTTCTGTTTCAGGAATCATTACTCTATACATCTACCCCCCCCCCCTCCCCCCCACCACCCCTGAGACAGAATGTGTCGGCCCGGATTAGCCGATCTGGGTCGATACATTTCGCAGAGGTCCATAATGTTTGGGTTTTTTCGTGGAAAGGCTCAATATAACCCTTAAAAGTGTATCTCAATTCTTCATGAGAGCAGTGTTCTGAGAAAAAGCAGCATATCGGTATTTGCGACCAGTCTGATCTGGTTCTACACTGTTTTGAGTGTTTTCAATAATGTTGCTACTTCTGCATTTTAAACCCCATTTCCCACATACAAAAAAATCTACAGCAGACGAAAATGTATACTCAAAACCATGGAAACCCTCTATAGATAAAAGTTTAATCAATGCAAAAAGTTGAAAACATTGTGGAAAAAGGAGAAATTGCTTCTGTTGTCGTCAAGATGCGTCTACAAGTTGGAAAAGGGTTAATCTAAATAACAATACATATGTTGAAACATAAAAGCATATTTCTTCTTGACAAAAACCGCAGCAAGGCAGTAAAAAGCTAAGAAGTCACTAATATCGCCTGCGGTCACTCTATGAAAATACAAAATAGCAATATTGACGAAAGGTTCGTTGTTTATATATGTTTGTTTTGACCCTGTGTGAATTGCGTCCTTCATGACAAAAAGGGGGGTCTTATTAATGTAACCCTTTCCCACCTGCAGGACGCATTTTGACGCAATAGCAGCAGACGACTTTTGAAAACATCGTGGCCAAAGGTGAAATTGCTCATAATTAGCAATTTCTCCTTTGGCCACAATGTTTTTCACCCAACTTTATTTAACAATTAAGCTATCTTTTATGGAGATTTTTCAGGTTTTTGTCAATATGTTTTCACAGTTGTCTGCTGCAGAAATCTCGTATGTGGGGAAAGGGTAAATCTTTCTTACGAAGAGGCTAGACTTTAACGAATCTTTCATCCTCAATGTCTCATCAGAAGACTTTAACTCTCTACACTAAAATATAGCGGATTTTCATCAGACATCTTACAGGACTTAGAAATATAGTCCAGGTATATACTAAAATATCACCCGTGCCAACATTTGTAGCAAGTAAAACTCAAAAACTATTCAAGATATGAAAATAAAAAAAATATTTTCTTGGAAGTTTAAACATTCTTCTATTGCAGTAGATAAAAATATTTTAATATACTACAGGTTTTGATAATATGCTATCCTTATGAAAAATGTCAGTCTATTAATTTTTGGAAGAAAATATTATCTACGTCCCCTGTATAGTCTGTTCACTCGAACTACACGTTTGTATGATTACAGCACCTCTATGCAAACCCTTTGCCCTGTTGCAGACGACTTCGAACGCCTTTACATCAGTAAACTTCGGTCACAACTGCCGCAGATGACTTCAAAAATAGTATGAGAAAGGGAGAATTTGGCTCTATTTCTTTTGAACGTTGTAAACTATGTATTAAAAGTACCGTTATATCTTGTTTTCGCATGTTACATCCCCTCTCAGAATTTACAAATCAGACGACTTTTACCCTTTTCCTCATACGACAATTCTGCAGCAGACAACTTTGAACATATGTTGGCAACAAATAGAAAATCTCTATAATTGAATTGATAACCTTTGACTAAAAGCGGAAAACTTAACAAATCAGACGAATGTTACCCTTTTCCTCATACGACAATTCTGCAGCAGTGAACACGTTTTGTCAAATAACAGAAAATCTCTATAATTGAATGGATAACCTATGACTAAAAGTGGAAAACATTGTGGCAAAAGGAGAAATTGCTCGTTTTGGGCAATTTCTTCTTTCGTCACTTTGTTTTCAAAACGCCGTCTGCTGCAGGGGCGTCAGAAAGCGTCTATATCTGGAAAAGGGTTAAAACTACCTTGACGTTAGAACCCATTTTTCCCATGACGTATCGCCAGTAAAACAATACGGTCCTCTGTCGGCATGGCCACTTATGTTTTTTTTGTGGCAGTCAAGTATGATGAATGACCTCTTCCATAAATCTATGACTCGGTTACATCACTGAACGCTATGCCCTGCGGTTGAAAGTTCGGGTCATTTGTCAGGCTGTCGCCGAATGCATGATTCTATTTAAAAACCCTTTTTTTTTCTCATTATTCTATATTGTCGGTTTTTTTTTATGAAAAATATTTTTTAACATCGAAAGAAAAGAAGCGAGTGCTTGTTGAAACTCATTTTAAATCATTTTTTTTCTCTCATTATTCTATATTGTCGTTTTTTTATGAAATATCTTTTTTAACATCGAAAGAAAAGAAGCGAGTGCGTGTTGAAACTCATTTTATTTTTGCGTATACAGTGAACTTAACATCTTTGCCTATTAGATCAGGGTCTATCAATATCTTTGACATGATTAGATTCAGGATTATTTAATTTCATTGATGAAAACGGAGCTTCTAATTTAACGTTTTTTCATGCACATACCACAACTCTACAGCATACGATGTTTGAATCATCGATGTCAATTTATTGAAAATCTAAAAAAATAATATATATATAACCATTGAAGAGAGCTAAAAACATTGGAGAAATTTGTACTCGATATAGAAATAATGCAATTATTTCTTATTTTCTTCACATTTATCAAAACAATCTCATTTTAATATTGATATAAACTGTTAATCTTCCAAATTCTCCATACAAGGCAGAATTGCTGGTAGAAGGTTTTACAGTTTTTGTAATCTCTTGAGAAATTGTACGTGTAATTATTCTACATCTACACAGGGACAATATATACATATGTAATACATGGTCCCAGATCTACGCTAGTTTTAAAATAAGTCATACATTTTATTTGAGTATTAAATAATGGAAGCTACACAGTTGTCAAATAATTCCGGAATTGTCTTTCGTACGAATATTTTGACACTGGTAATTCTTCATCTTCTCTTCCTCTCCCCCCAAATGAAGCAAATATGCACCAGCCGACTTAGAACACATACATGCAAACTTTTACGAAAATGTCTTTTAATAAAAATAGTATTAACTGATACAGTAAGGCAAATTGTGGCAAAAGGAGGAATTGCTCATCATGAACAATTTCTGCGCCTTTCACAACATTGTCAAAGGTCGTCTTAGGCTGTAGGTACGTTAAAATGCGCTTTGGATTCCAACGCAGAAACCGTTATCGAACTCAAGAGAATACTTAGCGCATTGACGCCAAACAACTTTTAGAGAGAGTGAGGGGAAACGATTTTGATTGATTGGGGTTTAACCCTTTCCCTCATATAGACGCTTTCTGACGCCTCTGCAGCAGACGGATTTTTGAAAACATAATGACAAAAGAAGAAATTGCTCAAAACGAGCAATTTCTCCTTTTGCCACAATGTTTTCCACTTTTAGTCATAGGTTATCCATTCAATTACAGAGATTTTCAGAGACAAAATATGTTCAAAGTCGTCTGCTGCAGAATTGGAGTATGAGGGAAAGGATTAACGCCGTTTTCAACAATTTTTCAGTTATATCACAGCGACCATATCACCTACTCATTTTTTTTAGTTCTCCAACCTGATCAAAGTAAACGACTGTAATATTGTCATATCTAGTGTACTTTGAAAGATTGAATAAGAAAACTTATGAAATTGACAAGAGAAAAAATAAACCAAGACAGGCTTTGAGAACGAGTTCGTTAAAATAAACCGTTTCTTTCTATATGTTCATTACGGCTGCTGTAAAAACAAAAAACATAATTTGAATTGTCAAAGAAAATGCAATCATTTATACCATGTAAAAAACTTTGATATTTTATTGACAGTGTCAAATAAGACGAAGTCATAATTATATTAAGAGGATGCATTCTATCAATTACTATTTTCCTTTCGAGCCATTTGTATTTTATCTCACGTATCATTCTTCATTTTGGAAAAGTGATCGCATTTACAGGTTGTATAGAATCCTGTTTAAAAATTGCTTTGATTAATTAACCCTTGTCCACATACAGACGCTTTATGAGGCCTTTACAACAGCCGACTTTTGAAAACATTCTGGAAATGGGAGAAATTGCTCATAATGAGCAATTTCTACTTTTGCCACACTATTTTTAACTCATTTCAGTTATCATTACTTCCATTCGTAGAGAGTTTCCCTAATTTTGACCAAATATTTTCAAGATCGTCTGCTTCAATTGTGTCGAGTTATTAAGTGAGAGTTAATCCTTCCAACATGTAGACGCTTTCTGACGCCTCTGCAGCAGACGTCTTTTAAAAACACTGTGACAAAAATAGAAATTGCTCAACACGAGCGATTTCTCCTTTTGCCACAATGTTTTAAACTCTTTTTAATAATTCAACTCTCATTTATGGAGATTTTTCACATGTTTGTATACGTAGATGTTAGTCGTCTGCTGAAGATTTGTTGTATATGGGAAAGGGTTAACAACGTCTTCAGTTATAAATCGGCGTCCAGTACTCCTATTTCAAGTAGTTCTTAGCTTTTCGAAGTAACCGGCTGCTTTTAAAAAACAAATACTTTTATACCATTGGTGGAAGAAGAATGACGCTTGTCACAATATATTTTTGTCAAACGTTGGAAAGAAGGATGGCCGAGCGGGGATTCGAACTCTCAACTCCTGGAATCATGTCCTTACCGACTGATCTACCGGGGCTACGATGAAATGGCTTTGAGGAATCAATCGTAGAAACTTGGATGTCGATTAAAAATGAGTCACGCTCTCCTTAAACCAACCTTAACCCTTTCCCTCATACTACAAGTTTGCAGCAGACGACTTTGAACGTATTTTGTCAAAAATTGGAAAATCTCTATAATTGAATGGATAACCTATGACGAAAAGTGGAAAACATTGAGGCAAAAGGAGAAATGTTTGAGCAATTTCTCCTTTTGTCGTTATAAATGTTTTCAAAAAGCCGTCTGCTCAGAGACGTCAGAAAGCGTCTATATGAGGGAAAGGGTTAAGACATTTACAATCAGTGCAGACCAGAATCAGTTTGCGCATTCGCAGGTTCTGAAAGTTTTGGCAAATAGTCACAGAATGTTTCCGTTTGCATCAGATCAGAATGCACGCTATTATAAAGGGATTGTTATCCACACTTGTCATATAAACGTCGAGGTTAGCTTTCCTATATCACTGCTCCAGTAGTGCTCTCTAGAGAGAACAACATCAATTAAAAAACAGTTTTCCAAAGTGGTTTTCAAATTGGTGTTTGTATTATTTATGTGTTTGATTTTTTCTTCAGAATGGTTGACTAGGCCGGGCCAACCAATATATATCGTTTTGCAGTGGGAGTTGGGGTAAGACAGGCTGAACACGCACACGCAAAACGTTTATATACGACGTTTCGGTTTTATTGATAATTCGAGGGCTTGGCCTGAAACGGTTGTAACTAGAAACCTATTTTGAAAAAACTGGTTTAGGGGCAATTTTGACCCCTTTGTAAACAATGCAAATTTAGGTGCCATTGCTCAGAACGAGCAATGGCACCTAAATTCCATTGTTTACCAAGAAAAATGATTTAACGCTTATAAAGACTTTATGGCCTGGTGATTAAACTTGGTAAAAAAAAATACCGATTTTAGTTACAACTGTTTCACGACAAGCCCTCGAATTGCTCATAGTGTTGTTACTGCAAACACATAAATAACGTCCAAATGCAAAGACGCACTGATCTCAATTCTCGTATTGAAATAGTAGCAAACATATACAACTCTATGTAGTATTGTACGCCATGGTAGTCTTTGGGTAGTGGTTAGAGCGTCCGCCTCCGGAGTGGGAGATACATGTTCGATCCCTGGTTTCGACTTATCAAAGATTTTGAAAAGGGTAGACGTGGATAACCTCCTGTGCACTCAATATTGCAGCGATAGCATTAAGACTGAGCATGTATTGGTTTCTTGATAAATATTACCGGACGTACATGTATTGCTAATTTACATGGGGGAAATGGCGTGATATTACTTAAACCTGCGTAAAACATTGTTTGAAACTAAACAGACAAAAACTGTGAACAAATTCTTTGAACATTAAACGAAATGAGCCACGTCAGACGAATTGATTTTTATTGGGTTTTTGCGAAAGGTAAAGAGTATGACGAACTTAACCCCCATGTTGTCCTTGTTTGAAGTTCGCGTCTGGTGATTAAAGACAATCCGATTTGGGGTCTTAGAGACACTCCGATTTGGGGTTTTAGAGACCGTGACTCCGATTTTTGGTTTTGGAGACACTCGGATTTTGGTTTTTTGAGGCACTCCGTTTTGAGGTCTAAGATACACTGCTCTTTGGGGTAGTAGACATTTGGGGTCTTAAGGGATACTCCGTTTATGGGTCTTATACACGCTCCGATTTTAGGTCTTATAGATTTCGGGTCTTAAGATACTCCGATTTGTGGTTTTAGAAACACTCCGATTGTGGTCTTAAAGACACTTCAATTTCCGGGTCTTAGAAACACTCCTATTTTGTGTCTTAGAAACACTCCTATTTTGTGTCTTAGAAACACTCCTATTTTGGGTCTTAGAAACACTCCTATTTTGGGTCTTAGAAACACTCCTATTTTGGGTATTGAAGACACTCATATTTTGGGCCTTAGAAACACTCCTATTTTGGATCTCAGAAACACTCCTATTTTGGGTCTTAGAAACACTCCTATTTTGGGTCTTAGAAACACTCCTATTTTGGATCTTAAAGATACTCCTATTTTGGCTCTTAGAAACACTCCTATTTTGGGTCTTAGAAACACTCCTATTTTGAGTCTTAGAAACACTCATATTTTGGGTCTTAAAGAGACTCCGATTAGGGGTCTTAGATACACTCCTATTTTGGGTCTTAAAGACACTCCGATTTGGAGTCTTAGACACTCTCCGATTAGGGATCTTAGAGACGCTCTGATTTGGAAATTAAGGGACACACCTATAATTGGGGTCTTAGAGAAACGCCGATTTGTGGTTATAAAAACACTCAAATACCGGGTCTAAGAAACACTCCAATTTTGTGTCTTAGAAACACTCCTATTTTGGGTCTTAGAGACAGGCCTATTTTTGGTTTCTTAGAGATTCTGGGTCTTGAAGACACTCCGAGGTGAGGTCTTAGAGACACTCAGAGTTGCGGTCTTAGAGACACTCCGATTTGAGGTATAAGAGACACCCTGAATATTGGTCTTGAAGACACTCCGATTTGAGGTATAAGAGACACCCTGAATATTGGTCTTGAAGACACTCCGATTTTGGATCTTAGAGACACTCCGCTTTGAGGTATAAGAGACACCCTGAATATTGGTCTTGAAGACACTCCGATTTTGGATCTTAGAGACACTCCGCTTTGAGGTATAAGAGACACCATAAATGTGGGTCTTAATGACACTACGATTTGGGAGCTTAGAGACACTCTGATTTGGGGTATAAGAGACATTCCGCTTTTGGTTCTTTAAGACACTCCGATTTGGGATCTTAGAGACACTCCGATTTGAGGTATATTATAAACTCCATTCAATACTTTTGCTTGCATTTATAGAGATTTACAAATGTTTTTCCTTTATGTTTATAAAGTCGTCTGCTAAAGATTTGTTGTATGTGGAAAAGGGTTAAGACCCTAACTACATTCTCACCAATTAACTGATTATTTACAACGGAAACCATTGCCGATGGAACAATCAGACATGTCACATTGAAACACGGCTCATACTCACAACCAAGCCGACAAACAACAAGCGTATTAAACCGTTTCCCACCTGAAAACGTACGTTGATGCATTAGCAACAGACGGCTTTTCGAAAACATTGTTGCAAAAAGAGAAGTTGCTCATAATGAGCAATATCTCCGTCTGCCATATTGCTATCAACTCTATTCAATATTTACATTTTTAACGAATTATTTTTTCTCAAAAAATAATACAGTTAACGCGATCGTTTTTCTTTCCGGAAGTCACGGTTAAACTACACTTCCGCTTAGAATACACATTCGCTGCACCTAAATAGTCCTAGTATTTTTTCGATATTAAAATGACTTCTACGTGTTATTTCAATACAGTGAAGTCATAATTATACTATCGAATCATCATAGATAATCAATTTTCTAGAAAATATCAAATTAACAGTACGCGCATATATATTTCATTTGTCGGCAGGTACGTATAAGCCACGAGTATGAATTTTAGTCGTATGCCCATTCACTAGAAGTCGACCCCACGCTGTATCACAGGGATTCGGCATTAACCTACATACAATACTATAAAAAAGGATTATTGTTAAAATTAACCTTTTTTATAGTATTGTATGTATACATGGTGCCGAATCCCTGTGCGCTGTATAGAACAATGTTAATCTCACAAATATGCCACTACGCAGAGCTCAGTGAAATAGTCAGTGTGCATTTTAAACGCTCGCATCGCCGTTGTTTCTCCTTTTTCCAACATGATAACGATGATCAAAGAGGCTTTCTAATTATAGATCATGGTTTACATACGCGCGCATTCAGTTAGCTTAATATATATACGAAAGTAACGCTCAAAGTTGTATCAAAGTACCGTAGTGCAATGGAGAGCGTGTAGAACTACTAATCATGGACTACTTGTGGACGCGAGTTCGAATCCTAATAGGAACTGTTCTTCTTTTTTTTTTTTAATTCTTATTTTATGCGATTTGTTAAACATTATAGATTTATAATAATTAATTCACTCACATGAAACATAGTTATAATATAAGCCGAAATCCTGGATCCGCCCCTGGTGACGAAAACAAATCGAACTAACAATGTAAATCTCACAAATATGCCATGGGTGTTTTGACAGACTTTACGCAGAGCTCAGTGAAAGAGTTAGTGTGCATGTTAAACGCTCGCATCGCCGTTGAAATGCTACATTTACTAAAACTGTCAACTGATAAAAAAAAATCTCTGGACAAAAATATTAATAATAATAAAATAGACTAAATTGTGCAATAGCATGATCAATTGCATTCATAAATTAGATTTTACAAATGTTCAAAATAATTCGTTACCAGTACTTCAGTACTTTGATTATTATTGAGATTTACAATGTGTTTGCCTAGATGTCTTCAAAGTCTTCTGTTGCAGATGTGTTGTTATATTATGTGAAACAGGTAGTCATTGCTCGTTCTGAGCAATGGCACCTAAATTTGCATTGTTTACAAAGGGGTCAGAATTGCCCCTACACCAGGATTTTCAAAATAGGTTTTTAGCTACAACCGTTTCACGCCAAGTCCTCGATATAAGGTGTGTAATTTCGAGTCATCTGCGTTAACCCTTACCCTCATATAGACGCTTTCTGACGCCTCTGCAGTAGACGGCGTTTTGAAAACATAGTGACAAAAGAAGAAATTGCACAAAACGTGCAATTTCTCCTTTTGCCACAAGGTTTTCCACTTTTTGTCATAGGTTATCCATTCAATTATAGAGGTTTTCTATGTTTTGACAAACTATTCGAAGTCGTCTGCTGCAGAATTGTCGTATGAGGGAAAGGGTTAAACCAGTACGTAAATGATATTAATGAATTTACAAAGTTTATTCATGTGTGAGTCGTAACTTAGAAGATTGTTATATCTACTATACTTTACAGGTATAACGTTTTTTCGCAAGCTGTTGAAATATGCGCATTGAAACAAATAGTGATATTCATCACCTATATCTCCGGAATTGCATATTTTACAAATTCCCTCGTGATGATTTATATTAGACCAACAAAGTTTTTCAATTGGAAGATGGTTATTAAACATTCTAAACTTTAAAAAAACCATGGGAATAAAAGGGCGTTAGTATATTCAAGTATTGTTCATATTTGTGTTCCGTTTTATACATACGGCAATTAGCGCATTTAGATGAGTTAATAATAGAGCTATGCCAATTTTGTGTGTACTGCTGTTGCAAACAAGTTTCGATTTTTTTATTTAGGAGAATGTTGTATATGTGAAAGTGATAGTTATTACTAGGCCTTATATATAAGGTGTGTGTAATTTCGAGTCATCCGCGTTAAACCAGTACGTAAAGCGTTATACTAAACTATTGGAGATGGTATAACCTCAAACCGACCTGTTTTATGATGGATGATGATGAGTTATGCCAAGGTCAAGGTCGAGGTCATTTTAACGGATTTGGTCGCGTTAGACGAAAGGATGTCTTGCTAAACATGTGTGAAGATTCGGGCGAGCATGTCAGTGTATCCACACGGTCCCGTCAGAGCCGTCACTGTTCACTATGTAATCAATCTCATCTGCAGAGAGTCGTAAACTAGAGTCGATAAGTAATTTTTGACATGAATTAACCAAATCCAACATAGAACAAATCTGTAGCAGATGACTTTGAAATAATGAAGTCCAAAATATAGAAAATTTCAAAAAATGATAGTATGTTTATTAAATACAGTTGAAATCATTGTGGAAAATTGAGAAATTGCTCATTATGAGCAATTTCTTCTTTTGCCACAATGATTTCAAAAGTCGTCTGCTGCAGAGGCGTCAAAAAGCATCTATATGTTGGAAAGGGTTAATTAATTAATGTAGTCTTAGGTGAAAATACGTAAACGGTCGTTATTAATCCCACCTTAGCGCGTAGCAAGCGACATAGGCCCTTATATGACTCTGGCCAGGGACACTATATAATATTACATGTAAAATAAAGTGTCCCTTCACTGGCTTAATCTAAATATAACAAAGTGTAGATAATCATCTGCATGCAAATTGATACTAAGCCTAGGCTAATAAAGCATTTGACTTTAAATTGTAATAATTGCTGCTTTGCTTCCCTCCATGTAGTCTGGTTCCCGACTTCCTATGATAGTAATAAGGGGAAGGAACTCCAGACTACCCTCCATGTCCCTCGTTGGGAGGGGAAGTTGCGCCGACAACAACAACTAACAAAATTGGCGACAACAACAACTAACAAGTTGACGACAACAACAACAAATGGCGAGCACCTTGTGATTGAGGAAAACGAAGTTGAAAAGTCCGTAAATAATCGAATATTGTGAGTTTGTAGCTGATTAAAACCAATTTATATGTTTACCATCGTTACTCCTTATTTTGAAATGTATTTCATTGTTAAAATATTGCTTAGCATGAAACATTAAACCAATACAGTTGCTTTGATGGAACTATAATAGGATTCGGACGTTTTAATATTCCGGACAAAATAGTGTTTTTTTCAGAGACGTCATGATATGAACCAATACAGTCTGATTAATACCTTCACTGTTTAAATATCATTTATGGTCTGAACTTAAATTGTTATCATTTGCAATGGCTCAATTTTAACAGTCATGCATTGTCGGTCCCTAGACTTACTGAAATCGACCTGAATACCGGAATCCACTGAAATCGACGTCAAATTACTGAAATCGACCTGTATTATAATTTGTTTGTGTTATTTAATAATCAATGAATTATTAATAATATACATTAATATTTTTCTTTCAATAAAATATGAAAAAAAAAAGATTTTTTATGAAATCGACTTCTCAATGTCCAAAATAACCGTTAGAACGGCAACGGTGTCGTGTGCGATTTGAAAATCTATGAAAGTTACTCCAATTCTCGGTAATCTCCTTATCGAAAGGGGTCCGTATCGAAAGGTGTGAAAGAAAAGGTCTAACACCTATATATACTTAATTTTCTGTTAATTTGTAGGGATTTTACATAACATGCAAGAGTGTTTAGTTATTACATTTCTCAATAAATAGAATAAAAATCGGTGTTTCCAAAAGAAAAATAAATATAAATATAATTCATATATATTTCATAAAAGCATTTTGCGAAATGTAATATCCAGGCCACACCACGGGGAGGAACTCTCTCATGGCCCAACATTAAATTTATATAAAAATATACAAGTTACGAAAAATTCATATATCATTAAACCAGAAGTGAACTATACTTTAAAAAAAATATGACAAATATATATCAAAAAAATAAACAATGAAATACAAAGGATTCATGCATTAAAATAGCCACCGATATAGACAGAAATTTACTTGGTAGAAGGTGTATTAGAACACAATAAAACACATAGGCTACATGTATTAGAAAAGATGGCAATGCTACACACAAAAGTACACTTACACACAATAAAACACATAGTACATGTATAATACAGAGCATACATCACGTTATCTCATTTACGATTACCGAAATAGAGTATGTGCGCCCGACTAGGTCACGGGCCGTGAAAGACCCTACACAGAGCTCCATTTACAGTTATCTCACGTATAAACAATAAAACACATAGGCTACATTTATTAAAATAATACAGAGAGCAAATACCTAACATACAAAATGGTGAAACGGTTGCTTGTTATACATTTCCTTCCCTTTATCCGTTATCTCATATTCGATTACCGAAATAGAGTCTGTGCGCCCGACTAGGTCACGGGCCGTGAAAGACCCTACACAGAGCTCCATGTTTAGTTTTTATTTTATGTACATTACCGAACTCATGTCATTTGATAGAGATTCAAAACATGGCCAAGCAGCAGCACCCAGCTACCGGCCGTGTCTGCACCACTGTTTAGCATGCAGACATTGCCGACATCTGGACCCGGGGCCATCCATACCCGAGAAACCTATAAATCAACATAGAGCATGCAAACCAGGAAATCTCCCGTAAAACATTAGTATGAGCCTGAATCTCTATCAGATGTAATTTTTTTTTATAATTTTGGCCTTTTGTCAACAGTCACAGTTCTCGCATTTACTTTACGTTTCCTTTGACCTGGTTTTTTGCCGATGGTTTTTGGACCGAGTACTTGCGTTTGCCCGTCAGTTGAGCTTATTATTCTACCGTCACGATTTACATATTTCCTTAACTTAGTGTAATGGTTGTTTCTTTGTTGTTCGGACATTCCAAGCCATTCAAGTTTGGTTTTTGCAAACTGTTTACAGTTATCAGACAAGCGCAGTTCACCCGTACCAACAATCGCGCTTCTTATATTGCGGTATTGACCATTGACAATAGCCTCCGCCAGTTTCACAAATTCAGGCAAGGTTTTAGACCGCCAATCAACTGTCTGTTTCAAAACGTGGTTCATACTTTCGCAATTATTGTTTGTCCAGTTCTTTGCAATATGGTCCATGAAATTGTAAAAATTGCTATAATACAGCTTGTGAACACAAAAGAGCCTCCATTTACTATCCGATCTTAACCATACATACATGCTCTGGATTGAAAATGACCAAAGAACCATACCAGTAGAGCATAGGCCCTCATGGGCCTCTTGTTTGTATGTCTTGTCCATCTTTAATTTAGTATAATATCTATGGAGAACTAAAACATTATCAATTGTGGGTTGGTTTTCCAAAGGAACATATTCTGTTTTCCTTTTACCTGTCTTTTGAAACAAAATAGCTCGTTCTTCTTATAGATTTCTTTAGTGTCCCCATTTGACAAAATCTTAAGTTTTTAACCAAAGTGTGAAAAAAAATCGGTGCTTCAAAGAGCATATGTAATGATGAGTAAGGTATGACACTTAACGTTCGGCGTTTTTGATAGAAAAATTATTTTAATTGTGTTATTACTTTGGATTAAAACACAATTAAATGATTGATAATTGCGATTTATTTTAACAAAAGTGTACGTGTGATAAATGTCCGTTAATTAAAGAGCTTCTATAATGATGAGTAATTTATAAACAGAGAATTGTAGAAATGTTCATCAAAGTATCAATATGGATAGATTCATGCTGTTCGGTGATAGTTACATTACACGACTTATAGTCTTCACTGCAAAAACAATCTGGGTGTTCCAGGTCATGTCTTATTTCTCGGTAAGGGCGGTTTACGAACTGACCACATGGATAACCGTATGTTAAACAGAGCTCAGAGATGTAAAGCTAGAGTTGCTTTCGTGCATATTGGAGGGAATTAATGATATATCGCCTTATTAAATAAATTACTCGAACAAAGATTTAAAGAAACGTTTGTGAAATTCAAGGACATTTTTTGGCCACATCATTATTGTTCTGATATGGTTCATTTAAGCACGGATGTCTCCAAACAGAGAAATAGCGGTATGGCGAGATATTACAATCGCATACGATGTATTCTATGTAAATATTAGTTAAAGAAATTGTCCACATATCGGATATATAAAAAATAAAGTTGTGTAAAACCAATGTTAGTTTTATATCCCCCTCTTCACCTTACATTTTAGCGGATATCATAAACAAATTAACAGAGAAGTAAGTATATAGGTGTTAGACCTTTTCTTGTGTGAAAGAAACGGTCTAACACCTATATACTTTCTTCTCTGTTAATTCGATAAGGAGATTACCGAGAATTGGAGTAACTTTCATAGATTTTCAAATCGCACACGACACCGTTGCCGTTCTAACGGTTATTTTGGATTTTGGACATTGAGAAGTCGATTTCATAAAAAATCTTTTTTTTTTCATATTTTATTGAAAGAAACATATTAATGTATACTATTAATAATTCATTGATTATTAAATAACACAAACAACAATAATACAGGTCGATTTCAGTAATTTGACGTCGATTTCAGTGGATTCCGGTATTCAGGTCGATTTCAGTAAGTCTAGGGACCCATGCATTGTTGATGATGTGCTAATGTACAGTTAAGCAGTTCTCTGATGAAATTCTTAACTAACACAAATGTGATGTTTCTGCAACTTTATTCAACAATATAGAATGACTAAGCGTCTAAGAAGAGAAAATGCGAGCGAGTTACAGCCGATATTTATATGAGTCGACGAGCATGCGTATTACATTTCAATAATGGGACGTATACTAGTTACTACAATATACCGACCCTACAATCAACTACAAAAATGTCAAAATGTTGAATAGGTAAATTATATAGTATATATACATAAAGAAATCCTTGTATTTTTTTAAAAATGCAATCAAATGTGTAACAGTTTTATTACAGAGCATTTATTAAATACAAATCAATAAATCAAATCAACAGCTATAAATTTTCTCCATGGCTCCCTTGCCCCATGATTAGGACAAGTGATTAGATAAAAGATTTAGAACAATATCCCAATCAAAGAAGAATCATATAAGACGAAAAGGAATAGGTTTCAATTACACAAAACTAATATTGACGCAGCATATCAATATATGTACAGTAAGTAAGGGCTCAGTCCCAGGGTTTTCAAAATTAACCGATTGCCGATCAAAATCATCTGTTAAAATCATTCTTTGATCTGTTAGTTTTGCTCCCCTGGGCCCCCTACCAGGGCTTTGCCCTTGAACTGACCCCCAGCCTGATCGGTTACTTTCCTCATTTGATCTGTTGCAACAAAACATTTTGACAACCTTGCAGTCCCATTCCCTGTATGACCTGGCTTCATTGATGCCTCAATGATCCACAGCTGCTCACTAGCGACTATCTTTTTCACCCTAGCAATCAGGCGATGCTTCTCTTCTGTAAACAGCCCTAGGCCTCACAGCACCTTGTATAGACCTTGCTGCTCCCTTACAATAACATCATATGACTAAAACAATCCTTATATGCTCCAAGCAACACAGTGAAGCTTGACAAACTGTCTCACCATCTCCATACATTGAGGCTGCCAGGAGAGTGACTATGTTTCAGAAATGTAACCTAACACTCAAAAGCCCAGGAGAACCAATAAGAGTCTATGATGTTACCTGGTCAGAGAATCGGCCCAGGCTGACTCAAACTACAGAGAACTCGGTATATATACTGATTATCCGAAATGCCACCTAGCGGATTCACGAGGATCTTTAACGAACTTTTACAAAGAAACCTATAATTAACACACCTGTATGTATGTATTTTAAAATAAAAAATGGCAGATCTTGAACAAAGGGAGGTTACTACAGAGTGGAATACCATGTGTATATAAACCGGCAATTATAGTTTTTCACAAAAAATACAAAATTATAAAATCTTTATTTATTAGGTCTCCCAAAGGGAAGAAAGTCCGTAAAACACTTTATATCATTAATACTCTTTTAATATCAAACTTTCGACCACTAGGTCTTTATTAAGATTTAAAAAATTGGCTTAATAAAAATAATTTGGATAAGGAAAATAAATTTTAGGATTTTGAGTTATAAATGAATCATTGAAAGCAATTATATGGACTAGTTGATCAAAGTGCTTGTCCCAGCATTTAATCTTTTGTCAGCAATGTTTTCGAAAGACATGCAAATACGGAATATGATCCCGTGTTAAGTCATCTTAATAAAGGAAATCACGAATTCACCTTATTTGGGTTATTCACTTATTTTTAATGGCAGTAAGCAAACTTGGTAGACGTGTTTCTCATAATAAGAAAAATATATGCCTTTCAATACTTTCACAGCCACCATTTTTTTGTCTTCAGAATAATGTGTAAAAAGCACTGCTTACTGTTTGTAATTTCCTACCATTTTCCATGAAATTGGTACATATTTTAGTTTGGTAAATGTCTATCAGGATTTGAATACTTGCAGGGCCATGGAGAAAGAAAGAGAAGGTCCGTATTACAATTGGAAATTAGTGACAGACGAGTTTATCGATGCCTGCTCGGAACTAGAACTTGGAGAACTTTTACATGACTCGTCGTAAGTTACTTTCATGGTGCTTTTGTATGTTGTTTATTTTTCTCTCTGATGTTTTATTAATTCTTTCGCTGCCGAAATTCACAATGTCGACTCTTCCATGTTGAAAATTGGGGCTTTCCACTTTTTCGTCCAACAGGAAATTTGGAAAAGTTTAATTTCTAAGTGGCAAACAATGCAGATATCAGGAAAGACCGCTTGTTTCGAACTGTCTCACCTGATATCTGCATTGTTTGCAAAAAAGCCTTAAATTGCCTGTGGCAGCGAAAGATTTAATTGGGTGTTCTGTTGGAAAATGAGTCTCAATGTTTAACCCTCTCCCTGATACAGATGACTAAAGAAAACATTGTGGGAAAAGGAGAAATTGTTCAACATGAACAATTTCTCCTTTTCCGACAATGTTTTCAATCCTTTATCGAAATTTATTCGTCCCGATATTACAATGTTTTTCTCATCTGTTTTCAAGGCAGACGAGAGGTGTGAGAAGCAGTAGGTAAGTAAATATATCCATAATGTTTTCAGTCCTTTATCAAAACTAAACTTCCAATGTTGCAGGTTTTATAGTTTTGACTACATATGTTTTCAAAGCAATAAGAAATAGCCGCTAGCGTATAAGGGAAAGGGTTAATTTAAAATCTATCACTACAACATTTGCCATGTTATATAAATCAAATGCAACCTTTGATCAAGGAGCAGAGGACTAGATAAGAGGGAGTGAAAAGGTCTTTTCCCCACAATATTTCTCTTATTACTCAACCAAATCCTATGTTGTGGGTACTTAAAAGAATCCTCTCACTGAGACGATTCTTTTGAGTACCCACAAAATAGGTTTTGGAGGTCAAATAAGGATTTTAGAACATGAACAATGCCCTTTATCTAGATCTCTGTACATTAATTGTTTTTCTGATGTCATGAAGCAGGATGTAACATCTACTTGGATACAACATCATTTCAGAATGAGAATGATTCCTTTTGTTGGTTTGAAATTGATTACACTTCAGATTGTATTGATTGTATTTGCTATTTACTTCTTAACACCCTTTTCCACATACAAAAAAATCTGCAGCAGACGACTCTGAAAATATAAGTAAAAATATGGACAATTATTTAATAAAGTTGAAAACATTGTGTATAAAGGATTTTTTTTTCATTTTGCCACAATTTATTCAAAAAGTGTCTTGTTCCAATGTGGCAGAAAGAGTCTATGCGGGAAAGGGTTAACTCTTAAACACATTCAACAAATCTGCAGCAGAGGACTTGGAAAGAATATCTGTTGAAAATGTCTTTTTTTGTCGAATAAAGATGAAAACATTATGGCAAAGAGAGAAATTATGCCACAATGCTGTCAAAATGCTGCATCTACATTCTGGAAAGGGTTAATCCCTTATTCAGCCAACTTCTCCTCTTGCCACAAATCTACATGTGGATTTCTCTTTCTCCCGCAATGTTTTCAAAAGATGTCTGCTGCAAGGAGTCTTAGAGAATTTGGTATCTTGGAAAATGAAAAATATTGTTAAGAGTTTATAATGTTGATTAATTGCTGAAATTAGTTCTTATCATCTTATGTTTCAGGTTTGGACTGTTTGAGGCAATGTCGGCCATAGAAATGATGGACGTTAAGATGGATGCTGGGATGATGTGTAATCAAATTAAAAGGAAAGTTTTAAACCTAGAACAAGCAGTGGATGTAAGTACCAGTTCATGCATCTCAACCCTTTCCCTCATATAGACCTTTTATGACGCTTCTGCAGCAGACAGCTTTTTTAAAACATAGTTATAAAAGAAGAAATTGCTCAAAACAAGCAATTTCTCCTTATGGCACAATATTTTCCACTTTTGGTCATAGGTTATCCATTCAGTTATAGAGATTTTCTATTTTTTCGACAAAATATGTTTAATGTCGTCTGCTGCAGAAATCATAAGAAAAGCAAATACTTTTTGTTAACATCATGTTTAACTCTCACACAATGAAATATGCTGCAGACGGCTTTGAAAACATTTTATTGGCAAACATATGAAAAAATCTCCATAATTTATAAAGAACAGTTGATTATTATTGATAAAAGTTAACTATTGTATCAACAGGAAAAATTACTTTTATGAGAATTTGCTCATCATGAACAAATCTCTTTTTTTCAATCTTTACGAAAGTTGTCTCCCATCTCAGTCTTATTATGATAGGATATTTAACCCTTTTTCCACATACTACACATTTGTATCAGACGGCATTAACCCTTTCCCTCATATAGACGCTTTCTGACGCCTCTGCAGCAGATGGCTTCTTTTCGAAAACATAGTGACAAAAGGCAAAATTGTTCAAAACGAGCAATTTCTCCTTTTACCACAATGTTTTCTACTTTTAGTCATAGGTTATCCATTCAATTACAGAGATTTCTATTTTATGACAAAAAATGTTCAAAGTCGTCTGCTGCAGAATTGTCATATGAGGGAAAGGGTTAAAAACATACCCTAAAAATATGGAAAATCTCTATAAAGGGAAGTATAATTATTGAATAGAGTGGAAAACATTGTGGCAAATGAGGAAATTGTTCATCATGAGCAGTTTCTCAATTTTTCACATTGTTTTCAAAAGTCATTTGCTTCAGAGGCATGAGAAAGCATCTGTATGAGGGAAAAGATTAAAGATTTTATCATATTATACCGAGATGAGATAAACTCTTTCCTACATATATAGTACAATGTTGCCACATCTGCTGCAGCCAATTTTTACCACAATGCTTTCATTTATCAAGATTTTCAAAGTCATCTTATTACTCAATTAACCCTTTCTCACCTGCAGACACATTTTGACGCAATAGCAGCAGACGCCTTTTGAAAACATTGTGGTCAAAGGTGAAATTGCCCATGATGTCAAATGTTTTCAACTTTATTTAACAATTAAGCTATTTTTATGGAGATTTTTCAGGGAAAAGGTTAAATCCTACGTTGTGGGTACTCCAGAGGATTGTCTTATAAAGAGTACCATCGTAGTAAGAGTTTGGAAGCAAAATTAGGAATTGAGAACGTGAAATACGCCCCTTCTCTAGACCTGATTAACCCTTTCCCACATACAACATTTCTGCAGCAGACGACTTTGGAAACATCTATGCAAAAGCACAGAAAATCCCTTTAAATGAAAGAACAATAATTGAAAAGAGCCGAAAACATGGTGACAAATGGAGAAATTGCTCGTTTTGAGCAATTTCTTCTTATGACTAAATGTTTTCAAAGTCGTCTGCTGCAGGTTTGTTGTCCAAAGGAAAAGGTTAATTTTATCCCTTTCCCACATATAGATGCTTTCTGATGCCTCTGCAGCAGCTTTTGAAAACATTGTGACAAAAAGAGAAATTGCTCAAAACAAGCAATTTCTCCTTCTGCCACAATGTTTTCACCTTTGTTCATTTATTATACCTTCATTTATAGAGATTTTCCGAAATATGTTCTTAGATGGTTTCAAAGTCGTCTGCTGCAGGTTTGTTGTATGAAGGAAAAGGTTAATTTTAATGTGGTTGTAATTTATTTTCTGACAGGTTGGCACATTGAAGGTGAATGATATGAGCTACACAGAATTGATAGGAATTATAGATGCATCTCTGGCCTGTATGGTGAGTCAAATATTGCTTTAATCGATTTAGTGGATCTGTTTTTGGCAATCTTCAATCATACCAAGGGGATCAGTTCACCTACCCATGGGTTTTCTGACTTTCTCACACCACATAAGAGTATTTCCAAGTAACTGGCTGCTTTTTTACATAGTCTGTAAGTGTTAGCATTGAGGGAAGACAAATGACGCTTGTCGCATTAACTTGTGTCAAACGTCTGACTGAGTATTAGCCAAGGTGATAAATATCCTCCATATATTACAAGCCACTTGATATCACAAGGATAACTGATAAATATCCTCTATGTACTACATGCCACTTGATATAATACGGATAACTGATAAATATCCTCTACGTGCTACATGCGACTTGATATCATACGGATAACTGATAAATATCCTCTATGTACTACATGCCACTTGATATAATAC
This sequence comes from Serripes groenlandicus, assembly GCA_031761405.1. NCBI lineage: Eukaryota > Metazoa > Mollusca > Bivalvia > Cardiida > Cardiidae > Serripes > Serripes groenlandicus. Next base: position 141,113,546 of record JASEVX010000002.1, read on the forward strand.
GGATAACTGATAAATATCCTCTACGTACTACATGCCACTTGATATAATACGGATAACTGATAAATATCATCTATGGACTGTGGCATTCATGCTTGATCGTATGTTAAGATTTTGGGGGTAAATTAATTATATTTAAATAAACAATATTTATTTCAGCCAATCAAATCATGGAATAAAATTTTATTACAAAAGAGCATTCTATTAGATTGATTAGAGAGACGGATAGCTTTCAGACTAATTTTACTAAATAGGAAGGTGACCAGAACAGATCTAAACAAATTGGATTTGAAATTTTGTCTATTTCACGATATTCTTAACCCTTTCCCACTTTAAGACGCATCATGGCGTATCTGCAGCAGAGGACTTTTGAAAACATCGTGACTTAAGGAAAAATTGCTTAAAATTTTAAATGAAGCAATTTCTCCTTTTTGCAACATTTCTTTTTCGACTTTATTTTCATAATTCAACTTCAACTTATATAGGTTTTCCATATTTTTGCTTGGATGTTTTCCAAGTTGTCTGCTGCAGATTTGTTGTATTAAAGTAGGAAAGGGTTAATGGTAAATGACAATATTTCCTCATCATACGTAGTACATGCTACCCCATATCACATGACTGTTTAACTGATCAATATCCTCTGATTGCAACAGACGACTTTGAACATATTTTGTTAAAAATTGGAAAATCTCTATAATTGAATGGATAACCTATGACTAAAAGTGGAAAACATTGTGGCAAAAGGAGAAATTGCTCGTTTTGAGCAATTTCTTCTTTTGTCACTATGTTTTCTAAAAGCCGTCTGCTGCATAGACGTCAGAAAGCGTCTATATGAGGGAAAGGGTTAAAGTAGAAAAGGGTTAACGGTAAATGACAAATTTCCTGCATGTACTACATCATACGTAGTACATGCAACCCCATATCACATGACTGGTTAACTGATCGATATCCTCTGACTGAGTCTTTAAAGTACAGTCTATATATATGTATGCTACTTATTTCAGGTAACTTGGTTAGAAGGCCATTCCCTGGCACAGACTGTGTTTACCAATCTCTACACTCATAACCCATATATCATAGAAGACAGGAACTTGAAAGCTTTCTCAGTCTGTTTGTTAAAGATTGTTGATTTGATACGGGAGAGAATCAACCGAGCTGGAGTATTTGAGGAGGTAGGTTACTGTAGCCCCCTTCCCTAATACGGAGTACTTATTCACAGTAGTTGATTATTGTGAAAATGTAGTGGGAATAGAACAAAGTTCTCTTAAATTATTTTTCTAGAATAATTTCATCTTTTTGGTAGAATCATTCTTTTTCAAAGTTGACAACACGTAAAACACCATATCGAGTAAATGGTTGATACTGTACTTATTGTCTGCTTAGAAAAAAAGAGAGGTATTGAGCTTATGAGTCTTCATACACATTCATAGCAAATCATTTATGCAAAGTTCGAATCAATTTAATTTAAATTAACCCTTTGCCTCATATAGACGCTTTCTGACGCCTCTGCAGCAGGCGGCTTTTTGAAAACAAAGTGACAAAAGAAGAAATTGCTCAATACGAGCAATTTCTCGTTTTGCCACAATGTTTTGCACTTTTAGTCATAGGTTATCCATTCAATTATAGAGATTTTCTATGTTTTGACAAAACATGTTTAAAGTCGTCTGCTGCAGGACTGTCGTATGAGGAAAAGGGTTAACACAAAGTACTCAAGGTGAGATCTTATGATCACTCTGTGTCTGACTACGTTTGTGAATCGCATGACATTGTAGTCAACAATTTTTATCAAACTTTAAAGGAATGTTCTTTTGGTGGTCATTTATTCAGAGAATTTAATAATTCAATTCTATTCAGATGTATAGTTGATGGGGCATCAGAAAGAGGATAATAAACTGACAAAACTGTTAAAATCTTCTCCTCTCAAACTGCCAGGTGACCCTCTACTAAATTGATCAAATTATATTGATTTGCTGAAAAACATGGCTATCAGAGTAACATGCTCATTGAGTGACCCCTCTACCATGATGTTCAAGCCCTTACAGCTTTTTGATTGGTCAAAACATGGTAGCATTTTGATGGTCTCAGTTCTGGTGACGTTTATAAGGCCACTTGGCCTTCTTGTTCAGAAAAAAAGTTTGTATTGAAATAGACAATTGATTTCATAATACATTTATCATTTTACCCTTTTCCATAAACAGACGCTTTCTGATGCCTCTGCAGCAAACGACTTTTTAATAGATTGTGGCAAAAGTAGAAGGTCCTCATAATTAGCAATTTTACCCTATGTCAGAATGTTTTCAATTCTTTTCAGTAATTGTACTTATATTTATAGAAAACTTTTACATTTTAGTCTAGATATTTTCAATGTGTCTGATGCAGATATGTTGTATGGGGTAAAGGTTAATGAGAGATCAAATGTTTAGCCAAGCTTGTAAGATATGAAGTATGTTATAATATGGTGTAGGTTTGCTGTAATAGTATAAATTGTGTTTCAGGATATGAAATGGAAGCATTGCAGTTGCACTAATGCTTCAATTCGTCATGTTATTTTAGGAAGATTTTCAGCCAATGACATACGGTTTCAAAATGGCAGGAGATGTAACAGACATGCGAGCTGTAGGTATGATGAAGGAATGTGAAGAGGAGTTAAACAGACATATGAGGGTATGTAATGAATCCAACATATGAGAGTATGTAATGAATCAGACATATAAGGGTATGTAATTTATCAGACATATGAGAGTATGTAATGAATCAAACATATGAGAGTATGTAATGAATCAGACATATAAGGGTATGTAATTTATCAGACATATGAGAGTATTTAATTAATCAGACATATGAGGGTATGTAATTTATCAGACATATGAGGGTATTTAATTAATCAGACATGTGAGGGTATGTAATTAATCAACATATAAAGGTATGTAACTTATCAGATATATAAGGGCATGTTATAAATCAGGCAGAGAAGGGTATGTAATTAATCAGAAATATAAGAGCATGTTCTTAATTAGACATAGAAGGGCATATTATCAATCACGTATATATAGGCATTTACTTAATCAGACATATAAGTGTATGTTCTTAATTAGACATAGAAGGGCATGTTATCAATCATGTTATCAATTATAAGGGCATTTATTTCATCAGACATATAAGGACATTTGCTTCCTAAAATATATACAGGTATGTTCTCAATCAGACATAAAAGGTCATTTACTTCATTAGACATATTAGGGTATGTTCTCAATTAGACATATATTATGATATAAGGGCATTTGCTTCCTAAGACATATACAGGTATGTTCTCAATTAGACATAAAAGGTCATTTACTTCATTAGACATATAAGGGTATGTTCTCAATTAGACATATATTATGATATAAGGGCATTTGCTTCCTAAGACATATACAGGTATGTTCTCAATTAGACATATATTATGATATAAGGGCATTTGCTTCCTAAGACATGTACAGGTATGTTCTCAATTAGACATAAAAGGTCATTTACTTCATTAGACATATAAGGGTATGTTCTCAATTAGACATATATTATGATATAAGGGCATTTGCTTCCTAAGACATATACAGGTATGTTCTCAATCAGACATAAAAGGGCATTTACTTCATTAGACATATTAGGGTATGTTCTCAATCAGACATGTAACAGAATTTACTGAAATATAGGATATATATGGGCATTTACTTGATTACACATTTAAGGGTATGTTCTCAATCATTGATATAAGGGCATTTACTTCATCAGACATATAAGGGCATGTACTTTATCAGACATATAATAGCATGTACTTAATTACACATATAAGGGTATGTTAATAAACATTTTCCACATACCGCAAATCTGCAGTAGAAGAGTATGAACAAATATGTAGGCAAAACTATTGAAGTGTATCTAAGTTAAAAATTGTTGATTGGGTTAAAAAAAATATGTTCAAATATAGTCTGTGGGAAAGATTACAGTATGTACTTTCAGACAAATAAGCGTTAACACATAATCAAACATATAACAAATCTGCAGCAGACGACATTCAAAACATCCAGGCAAAAATATGGAAATTCTCAGTAAATGAAAGTATAATGACTGGAAAAGGTTGAAAACATTGTGGCAAAAGGAGAAATTGCTCATTTTGAGCAATTTCACCTTTTGTCACAACGTTTTCAAAATGTATGAATATATAAACTGATTTACGGCTGAAACAAGATGATAATCCTTACCATTTTAATCTCATGTTTAATATTGCCTGTTTTATTTCAGAGTTTGAAAGGCAAATTAAATGCAGAAAATAAAGATTCAGAAATTGAGAAAGAGGTTTGAGTTCATTTCATTATGTCTTCTTATTATTGTCTAATGGCATGGAACATCTTGTTAACCCTTTTCCTTATATAAACGCTTTCTGACGCCTTTGCAGCAAACAGCTTTTTGAAAACCTCATACGACAATTCTGCAGCAGACGACTTTGAACATATTTTGTCAAAAAATAGAAAATCTCTATAATTGAATAGATAACCTATGACAAAAAGTGGAAAACATTGTGGCAAAAGGAAAAATTGCTTGTTTCGAGCAATTTCTTCTTTTGTCACTATGTTTTCAAAAAGCCGTCTGCTGCAGAGGCATCAGAAAGCGTCTATATGAGGGAAAGGGTTAACTTAATCATGTGAGTGGGTGTTTGTTAACGTTTGAAATGGCAGTCCACAGAAGGGGTGTTGTGCGATCGGTAGCAACGTCTTGACAATTAGCCACAGTTTTCCAGGTTTAACCCTTTCCCACATACAACAAATTTGTAGCAGACAACTTTGAAAACATACCTGAAAAAAAATTGGAAATGCCCTTCAAATGAAAGTACAATACATGTCGAGGGCTTGGCGTGAAACGGTTGTAACTAAAAACCTATTTTAAAATCCCTGGTTAAGGGGCAATTTTGACCCCTTTTGTAAACAATGCAAATTTAGGTGCCATTGCTCAGAACGAGCAATGGCACCTAAATTTACATAGTTTACCAAAAAAAATGATTTAACGCTTTTAAACAGTTTATGGCGAGGTGATTAACCTTGTTAACAAAATACAAATTTTAGTTACAACCGTTTTACACCAAGCCCTCGATGTAATTGAATAGAGTTGAAAACATGGTGACAAAAAGGAGAAATGGCTCGGTTTGAGCAATTTCTTCTTTTGTCGCCATGTTTTCAAAAAGCTGTCTGTTGCAGAGGAGTCAGAAAGCATCTATTTGAGGGAAAGGGTTAAGAATAAAAAACCAGATGTTTAGAAAACAAATGAATTTAATATTTAATATTTATTTTACTGAGTTAAAAAAAGAATGGTTTTGAAATGAGATTAGATTATCACACTGGTTATGATTGTTTTCTCATATTCCCATAGCAAGACGTCCATATTTGTCAGAGGCATTTAACAAATTTCCAACATACAGCTACATCAGATGACTTTGAAAACATCGTGACAAAAACCTGAAAAATCTCCATAAAAGATAACTTAATTGTTAAATATAGTTGAAAACATTGTGGCTAAAGCAGAAATTGCTCATCATGAGCAATTTCACCTTTGGCCACAATGTTTTCAAAAGTCGTCTGCTGCTATTGCTTCAAAATGTGTCTGCAGGTGGGAAAGGGTTAAAGTCGTCTGTGTCAAGGAAATAATCAAATACTTCTGAAAAGAGTTTTACTGCTTAAGTGGTGTAGTTGTATTGTGTTCGTCTCAGCTCCTGAAGGTCGCAAGTTCAATACCAACCTGGGCCATTCCAAAGGATTTAAAAATGGTAGTAATGGCTGCCCTCCTTGGCGCTCAGGATTGTTGAAGGGTAAGCATTACGACTGAATTAATGGTGTCAGGATAAACAGGGTATATGGACCAGTAGAACTCTTATATCACCCAATAAATGCAATGATATAAGTAAAAATTAGTTGAAAGGGGCGTAAAAAATCAAACAATCAACTTAATGAAGTTTTATGTATGTTTACAGTATGATAACAGTGTTGCCCTGGGTACCAGAATGAAGTTCTATAAGATATTTCTCTCCATGTTAATCTCCCTAGGCAGGGACAAGGTAAGTGTTCCACTACTAATTGACATTACTGTTTAAATGGAATCACTAACAATCAGGGGCCGAGCCCCGGTAGCGACACAGGCTGTCAATCCAGGGGTTGTGAGGTGGAATCCCGGCTCTGCCATCTTTCTTTCCGACGATTGACAAAAGTCAATGCGACATGCGTCATTCGTCTTCCACCATTGGGCTAAGTCTATGTAAAAAAGCAGCCAGTTGCTTAGGAAGATTGTTGTGTGGAGTACTGGTGTGAGAAAACCAGGAAATGCATGAGTAGGTGAACTGTCTGCCGTGATTTAACTTAGAAATTGTTAAGAACAGCGTTAAATCCCAATCAATCAATCTAACAATCAGGGTCTGCTCTGGGTTGGATTTTTGTTTTGCCACCACTTTGGCCTAATTGAAAAAAAAAAATCGCAACTTTTTGTGTCACCCTGCATAGCATGGTAGGCACTTAGGGATTACTTTTTTTTAGATCACCTAGAGCCAAAGGCTCAAGGTGAGCTATTCTGATCACTTTTTGTCCGTCCGGCGTCGTCCGTGGTTAACATTTAGACATTTAGATCATCTCCTCCTTAACCACTTGACCAATTTCAACCAAACTTCACAGGAATGTTCCTTTGGTGAACCTCTTTCAAAATTGTTCAAAGATTTAAATTCCATCGAGAACTTTGGTTGCTGCGGCAACAGAAAAGGGGAAAATTGCCAAATCTTAAAAAATCTTCTTGTCCAAAAGTACTGGCCCGATTTAAAAATTATTTTGCACAAATGTTCCTTGGGGTACCCTCTACCAAAATTGTTCAAATATTTCTGATCCGTTGAAAAACATTGCCGCCAGGGGGCGGAGCTTATTTTCCTTATATGTGCATTGTTAAAACTTTAAAATCTTCTTGTCCAAAAGTACTGGCCCGATTTGACAATTATTTTGCACAAATGTACATTGGGGCACCCTTTACCAAGATTGTTCAAATATTTCCGATCGGTTGAAAAACATGGCCGCCAGGGGGCGGAGCCTGTTTTCCTTATATGTGCATTGTTAAAATTTTAAAAATCTTCTTGTCAAAAAGTACTGGCCCGATTTGAAAATTATTTTGCACAAATGTTCCTTGGGGCACCCTTTACCAAGATTGTTCAAATATTTCCGATCCATGGAAAATCATGGCCGCCAGGGCGCGGAGCTTGTTTGCCTTATATGTGCATTGTTAAAACTTAAAAAATCTTCTTGTCCAAAAGTACTGGCCCGATTTGAAAATTATTTTCCACAAATGTTCATTGGGGCACCCTTTACCAAGATTGTTCAAATATTTCCGATCGGTTGAAAAACATGGCTGCCAGGCGGCGGAGCCTGTTTTCCTTATATGTGCATTGTTAAAATTTTAAAAATCTTCTTGTCCAAAAGTACTGGCCCGATTTGAAAATTATTTTGCACAAATGTTCCTTGGGGCACCTTATACCAAGATTGTTCAAATATTTCCGATCCGTTGAAAAACATGGCCGCCAGTGGGCAAAGCTTGTTTTCCTTATACGTGCATTGTTAAAACTTTTGACAATTATTTTGCACAAATGTTCCTTGGGGCACCCTTTACCAAGATTGTTCAAATATTTCCGATCGGTTGAAAAACATGGCCGCCAGGGGGCGGAGCTTGGGTTTTTTAGCTCTGGATCCATGCAGATTTCTGGTTTCCATGGCAACGAAATGAAAAAAACTTCAAAATTCTTAAAAAATCTTCTCCTCCGAAAGTGTCAGGCCGATTTTCAAATAATTTTGTAGAAATGTTCCTTGGGTGACCCTCTATCAGATTCCTTCAAGCCATGTTGATTGGTCGAAAAACATGGCAGCCAGGGGGGCGGGGCTATTTTTCCTTATATGGCTATAGAGCAAAAAATCTTCAACATCTTCTCCTCAGTAACCGGTGGGTCAATTGGGATGAAACTTCACAGAAAGCATCCTCAATGACCTCACCAGAATTCCTTCAAATTTTTGGGATCCATGCAGAATTCTGGTTTCCATGGCAACGAAACGAAAAAAACTTCAAAATTCTACTTCTCCCTAACTGGTTGGCAGATTTTGAACTTATTTTGTAGAAATGTTCCTTGGGTGACTCTCTATCAGATTCGTTGAATCCATGTTGATTGGTCGAAAAATCATGGCCGCCAGGGGGGGCGGGGCTATTTTGCCTTATATAGCTATAGTGCAATCTTAAAAAATCTTCTCCTCCAAAAGTGTCGGGCCGATTTTCAAATAATTTTGTAGAAATGTTCCTTGGATGACCCTCTATCAGATTCCTTTAAGCCATGTTGATTGGTCGTAAATCATGGCCGCCAGGGGGGGCGGGGCTATTTTGCCTTATATAGCTATAGTGCAAACTTAAAAAATCTTCTCCTCCAAAAGTGTCGGGCCGATTTTCAAATAATTTTGTAGAAATGTTCCTTGGATGACCCTCTATCAGATTCCTTCAAGCCATGTTGATTAGTCAAAAAACATGGCCGCCAGGGGGCGGGGCTATTTTGCCTTTTATTGCTATAGTGAAAACTTAAAAAATCTTCTTCTTCAAAAGTGTCAGGCCGATTTTCAAATAATTTTTTAGAAATGTTCCTAGGGTGACCCTCTATCAGATTCCTTAAAGCCAAGTTGATTGGTTGGAAACTATGCCCGCCAGATGGCGGGGCTTATATAGCTAAAGTGAAAAAAAAAATCAGGTGAGCGATTCCAGGGCCATCATGGCCCTCTTGTTTTGTTAAAATTTTAAAAATCTTCTTGTCCAAAAGTACTAGCCCGATTTGAAAATTATTTTGCACAAATGTTCCTTGGGGCACCCTTTACCAAGATTGTTCAAATATTTCCGATCGGTTGAAAAACATAGCCGCCAGGGGGCGGAGCCTGGTTTTTTTTTGTTAAAATTTTAAAGATCTTCTTGTCCAAAAGTACTGGCCCGATTTGAAAATTATTTTCCACAAATGTTCCTTGGGGCACCCTTTACCAAGATTTTTCAAATATTTCCGATCGGTTGAAAAACATGGCCGCCAGGGTTGCTGCAGCATCAGAAAGGGGGCAAAATGTCCAAGCTTTAAAAATCTTCTTCTTTGAATCTGCATGTCTGATTCCATTATAGTTTGGTAGAAATGTTCCTTAGGTGAGCCGCTACAAAGATCATTCAAGGCATACTGTTTGGTTGAAAAACATGGCAGTCAGGAGGCATCAGAAAAGGGGCAAAATGACAAAATTTGGAAATTCCATTTTTTTTAAGTTCTTGTCTGATATTAAGGAAATTGAATATAAATCCTACTTCAGTGATCCTCTACATTTAATTTGTTCAAGCTGTTTTGATTAGTTACAAAATCTTAGCAACCTCGCGTCATCACAAAAGGGGTTAATTGAACGTTTAGCTACAAATGACAACTCCTACCATTCCACGTGACCAATTTCAACGTTACTTCACAGGAATGTTCCTTTGATGGTCCTCTTTCAAAATTGTTCAAATACTTGCATTCTGTGTAGAACCTTTGTTGCTGCAGCATCAGAAATTGAGAAAGCTCTTGTTAGATTTCAAGATAAAAATGGCTTTTACTGATAAACTATTTCTTTAACTGAGTGTCCACTCCTTGCAGTTTTATTTGAACTCCTGATCAAATTTTCACAGATATTTGAAGTTAAATATTTGCTTCTAATTAACTATCATTCAGGTGATCGATTTTAGGGCCATCTTGGCCCTCTTGTTTTGTCCAGCGTCTGTCTGTCTGGCACAATTTTTTCGTCACACTTTCAATGAGCAGGTGCAGGTGACACACATGCTCCAAGGAGCACTCCATTCTAGTTATTTTAGGAGCCATATATTTCGCCACTTTAGAGAACAATTTTACCCATTTGTTCGCCACTTTCCTTTAAATTTTTTCAGACAAATATTTATATGCAATCTCACCAATAGGTCCACTTATTGTTAGTACTCACCCATTATTAAACAGATTTTTATAAATAAGTAATGACAAAATTACATTGTCATTCGATTTGAAAATGCCTGTGTCGATCGCCGAAACTCTCTTCAAAAAGTGTGTAAATATATTTAGTTGATCTATAATTGTCAATTATTATTTACGGCCTTCAATGTATCAATATTGCTTAGAGTTGTTGGTCAATCTGATAAAAATGCTGAATTAACACTTCACAACAATGTAACAAGTATGAAATACACAAACTGTCAAAATAAAAAAAAGCAGGTGTCGTAAAAAAGTTGTATAGTGATCACTGGTTCCCGTCATTGTATCAAATGGTAGTGTGTTATCTGTGATTAAAGGAAACAGTCACTGTTGGTCATAAATTGATTTCCCAAACAGGTAAATCTAACCAAGATTAGACTGCACATATCGATGGCTTCATGCAAAACTGTTGTAACTACATCTTGTAACAAGTTGTAGTTACAACCGTTTTGCATGAAGCCCACAATTTTTTTTTTTAAAATTGCTTATATATCAGAATAAGGTCTGATTTATATTTGTTATTATTTTCCAGAATGAGGGAGTGTCACAAGTACAGAAGCTGATTAGTCAGTTACTAGAGCTGACTCCATCCATGAAATCGACGGTGAACCTTGGTATACAGCCCGACGAAAGAGAAGTCACGAAAAACGGTATGAGTCTCCAGATCAACCTCTCACACTGACCCATATTAACCCTTTCCCTCATACGACAATTCTGCAGCAGACGACTTTTAACATATTTTGTCAAAAAATAGAAAATCTCTATAATTGAATGGATAACCTATGACTAAAATTTTGAGCAATTTCTTCTTGTGTCACTATGTTTTCAAAAAGCCATCTTCTGCAGAGGTGTCAGAAAGCATCTTTTTGAGGGAAAGGGTTATTCAAATATAATATGTGATGAAGTGATAGAGTTACCCTCTTTCTCACATATAGATGCATTTCAACTCATCTGACGACTTTTAAAAAAATCCATTGTGGCAAAAGGAGAAAATTCTCATGATGAGCATCATGATTTCTCCCTTTTTTCACAATTTTTTTCCATTTCATTCAATAATATCATTTTTGTTTGGATTGTATTACAATCGCCACAGTGCAACTAGGACACAACAAGAAAAAACAACAGCTGCACACACATAGACACAAATTTTATATAGGAGGTATTAGGCAGTCCTTAACATGCTGTTACTGCAAACAAATCAATGATCCAATACATAGTTCTATGATTAATGCAGACAAAGTAGTGTTCCCTCTCTTGTTAAAATAGAAGCGAAGTTTTAGCAACAAAACACATTTTGAAGACCTAAAATTAGATCAGTATAATAAGCATAAGTGCATCCATTTTCAATATTATTTACATTATTTAATTATACTGCGATCTAGATCCTTCATACTTCACCTACACAAATAAACATATGAATTGAAACACTACACCATTGTCTACTAGTAAATGGTGGAAGAATCTAGATGTCACTAAAGATAGATTACGGAGAACAATTGACCACAGTAGACAGTGTTGTAAATATTGCACCAAGAACTTAGATAAGATCTGACCTATGTCAATGATTGCAATTCCATTAGATTGGCCATTTTGACCTGGAAGTGTTTTTACCTACACTGTTCATAAATGCAATCTTTTACCTTTTCCAATGGACAGTCACATATATTTATTATGTCTCCCCCTGTATACAGGGGAGATATATTGTTTTTGTCCTCGGCGTCTGTCTGTCTGTCTGTCTGTCCTTCTGTCTGTCTGTCTGTCCGTCTGTCCGAAATCGTGTCCGCTCCATATCTCCAAGACGGCTTGAAGGATTTTCATGAAACTTGGCTCACATGTTCACCTCATCAAGGCGACGTGCAGAACCCGCGTCTCGACAATATAGGGTCAAGGTCAAGGTCACGCTTGAAGGTCAAAGGTTTGAGGCTTTATTTCGTGTCCGCTCCATATCTCCCAGACGGCTTGAAGGATTTTCATGAAACTTGGCTCACATGTTCACCTCATCAAGGCGACGTGCAGAACCCGCGTCTCGACAATATAGGGTCAAGGTCAAGGTCACACTTGAAGGTCAAAGGTTTGAGGCTTTATTTCGTGTCCGCTCCATATCTCCGAGACGGCTTGAAGGATTTTCATGAAACTTGGGTCACATGTTCACCTCATCAAGGCGACGTGCAGAACCTGCGTCTCGACAATATAGGGTCAAGGTCAAGGTCACGCTTGAATGTCAAAGGTTTGAGGCTTTATTTCGTGTCCGCTCCATATCTCCCAGACGGCTTGAAGGATTTTCATGAAACTTGGGTCACATGTTTACCTCATCAAGGCGACGTGCAGAACCCGCGTCTCGACAATATAGGGTCAATGTCAAGGTCACGCTTGTTATTCTTCTTCTTCTTCTTAACTTTTGTTTGTCCAGAGCAGAACTCGGAAACTACTTGAAGTAATTGATTGAAACTTGGAACATATATAGATGGCAATGTGAAGTTGTGCACCTTGCAAGAATTATAACTCTGGGCCACTTTGTTGCAAAGTTATCTGCCCTTGTTCAATATTTTAATAGTGTAAACTTTGTCCAGAGCAGAACTCAGAAACTACTTGAAGGAATTTATTGAAACTTGGAACATAGATAGATGGCAATGTGAAGTTGTGCACCTTGTCATAATTATGAGTTATCTCCCCCTTGTTCAATATTTTAATAGTGTAAACTTTGTTCAGAGCAGAACTCAGAAACTACTTGAAGGAATTTATTGAAACTTGGAATATAGTTAGATGGCAATGTGAAGGTGTGCACCTTGCCATAATTATGAGTTATCTCCCCCTTGTTCAATATTTTAATAGTGTAAACTTTGTCCAGAGCAGAACTCAGAAACTACTTGAAGGAATTTATTGAAACTTGGAACATAGATAGATGGCAATGTGAAGTTGTGCACCTTGCAAGAATTATGAGTTATCTCCCCCTTGTTCAATATTTTAATAGTGTAAACTTTGTCCAGAGCAGAACTCAGAAACTACTTGAAGGAATTTATTGAAACTTGGAACATAGATAGATGGCAATGTGAAGTTGTGCACCTTGCAATAATTATGAGTTATCTCCCCCTTGTTCAATATATTAATAGTGTAAACTTTGTCCAGAGCAGAACTCAGAAACTACTTGAAGGAATTTATTGAAACTTGGAACATAGATAGATGGCAATGTGAAGTTGTGCACCTTGCAATAATTATGAGTTATCTCCCCTTGTTCAATATTTTAATAGTGTAAACTTTCTCCAGAGCAGAACTAAGAAAGTACTTAAAGGAATTTATTGAAACTTGGAATATAGACAGATGGCAATGTGAAGTTGTGCACCTTGCAAGAATTATAACTCTGGGCTACTTCGTTGCAAAGTAATCTCCCCTTGTTCAATATTGTAATAGTCATTGACAAACTGCAATGGGGAGACATATGTTTTTTCATAAAAACAACCTTTCTAGTTTTCTATATATTTGCAAAAGCTAATCTGAGTCGGTATTAATTGCAAATTCAAAGACAGATGTATTTCATAATGATATCTGTTCTGATTCCTTTGGAATATACACAACATTTTCAACAGGTGTATTTAAATTATCATCAAATACAGTATTTTTGTAATATTATGTCAGTTGAAGGAAATAATAAGCATATATATAAATTATAATAAACACAATCTTAACTTAACAAATTATTCATGATGCCTGGGTAAACAAACCAGTACATGGCCAGAAAAATGTGCCTTGCTCATAGACACTTCACCATGATAGTGATTGGCCTTCAACAATCCAATCACTTAAACTTGTTACAAAAGCACTGACATATTTTAGTTTCATACACATAGTGGGATTTAGATGAATCAAGACAAACTTAAGTTTCATTAGTGGCTTTAAGTACATGTATCTTCCAAATTTATAAAAGGGGTAGATAGAACAAACCTGCGGTATATACCTTTGAAAACATAGGAGAAAACCTGTTTTATTTTAAATGTTTTTTTAAAAATAGATCAGAACATGTTGTAAGAAAAGGAAAAATTGCTCATTGTGGCCAATTTATCAGTTTGCATCAACAATTTCGAATGTTGTATGCAACAAATGCAATAACATTTGTCTGCTTATGATATATGTGATAATTACCTTTCAACATTGTTTTTAATGAATTACTACTACAAAATTATTTTCGTGTATTAGGTTTTTCTAACGCCTCTAAACCTAGTACATACACAATTAATGTTTAACCCTTTCCCTTATATGACAATTCTGCAGCAGTCGACTTTGAACTTATTTTGTCAAAACATAGAAAAATCTCCATAGTTGAATGGATAACCTATGACAAAAAGTGGAAAACTTTGTGGCAAAAGGAGAAATTGCACGTTTTGTGCAATTTCTTCTTTTGTCACTATGTTTTCAAAAATCCGTCTGCTGCAGAGGCATCAGAAAGCGTCTATATGTGGGAAAGGGTTAATGAATTATTACAATCATTAAACACTACAAAATTATGTTTGTGTAACACCTCTAAACCCATTACATACAAAATTTATGTTCAATGTACCCTAACATCTGATACCTAAGCTGAACAAGACACCAGTCGAGAAATTAATGGTAAGAAGGAACACTAGAGATGAGATCTACACTTATGGTAGCAATAGTAACTCTTTACTTAAATAACATTCTTTAGAACATTTGACAATTGTTCAACTTCATTGCTAATGCTACATTGTGTCCATCTGGAAGCCGTTGAGGTGGAGTGTTCGTCTCGGGTGCAGGTTCGTTCCCTGGCCAAGTCATACCAAAGACTTTTAAAATGGAAGTAATGACTTTCCCTCCATGGCACTCATGTTTTTGTGGGGTAGGCATAACAGCTGACTCCCTGGTGTTAGGATAATTATACCCCCTTTGAAGAAGAGGGGGTATATAGGAGTCACTGTGTCGGGCTGTCTGTCTGTCGGTCGGTCGGCCGGAAGCCATATTTTGTCCGGCCTATTTCTTACAAACCACTGGGTGGAATTCAATAACATTTTACATGAAGCTTCTATACCAAGAGGGGATGTGCATATCCTAAAGGGGTTACAATTGCATGTTATTTTACAGAGTTATGACCCTTTTACTTATTAAGTTATAGTGTAGGTCAAGGTGCTGTTTAGATTTATCATCTTCAGTGATAGTTCTAGTTTGAACTGAAGTACTGGTATTATTCCCAGGAAACGCCACGATATCACTGAAAACAATGTTGAAAACACTACAAACAAATATTGTGTCAAGTAAGTTTAGCTCCAGGGACGAACGTACTGATGCCTCATACGGATCTAAATACAGCACATTCACACCCTGATTTATTGACAATTTGGAGCCACATTGGTGCGATTTCTTCGAAAGATTGCCTTAATTATACCCCCTTCGAAGAAGAGGGGGTATATAGGAGTCACTGTGTCAGGCAGTATGTCTGTCTGGCTGTCTGTCGGTCGGACTGTCGGTCGGAAGCCATATTTTGTCTGGCCTATTTCTTACAAACCACTGGGTGGAATTCAATCAAATTTTACATGACGCTTCTATACCAAGAGGAGATGTGCATATCCTAAAGGGGTTACAATTGCATGATATTTTACAGAGTTATGGGGGTATTTTGTCCAGCCTATTTCTTACAAACCACCGAGTGGAATTTAATAATATTTTACAAGAAGCTTCTATACTGAGAGGAAATGTGCATATTCTAAACAGGTTACAATTGCATTATATTTTACAGAGTTATGGCCCTTTTACTAATTAAGTTATGGTGTAGGTCAAGGTGCTGTTTAGGGGGTATTTATCATCTTCAGTGATAGTTCTAGTTTGTTTTACTTTTCAAAGCACAAGCACTGCAACATGTCTTAGTGTTTTACTCAGATCTGTTTGATTTATGAGGAAACACATGGGTGTAAGGAGGTTTCCTGCCATCTGAGGTTCTTGTGAATGCATCCAGGCATCATCATCCAAAAGTCATTTGAATTTCTCCTGAGATTTCTAATCCCTTTCATTCAACCATTTGAACTAGAATTCTGCGTTTTAGCAATCCTGAGCTTGAGATATATCCCCTGTGTCTTTCATAAAACTAAGCTTCATTATGAATTTTTGCAACAATAACACTCTGCCATTGATTTGTTCAGCATCAATTTAACTCCTTACTAACCGTTATCTTGTTTTTTGTTGCTGTTTTTTTGCTCACATTATATATACATGTATATTCTTATCATTGTATTCGGTGAGCAATTTAGAGCCTTTTTGGCCATCTAGTTTTTAGCTCGACTATTCGAAGAATATGAAAGCTATACTACTCACCCTGGCGTCGGCGTCCACGTCACACCATTGTTAAGATTTTGCATGCAAGTACTTAAATACAACATATATTGCATTGAAACTTTCTATAACCCTACCAAACTATCACACCTATGTAGATTATCAAGTAAGATAACTCTATCCTGCATTTTATGCAAGTTATGGCCCTTTTTTACTAAATTAAGAGTCCATATCTCAGTATTTACTTGATGCATTGCATTGAAACTTTATACAGCCCTACCCAACTATCACACCTATGTATATTATCAAGTTAGATAACTCTATCCTGCATTTTATGCAAGTTATGGCCCTTTTTGGACTTATAAATTCTGGTTAAAGTTTTGCGTGCAACTAAATTAAGAGTCCATATCCCAGTATTTACTTGATGCATTGCATTGAAACTTTCTACAACCCTACCCAACTATCACACCTGTGTAGATTATCAAGTTAGATAACTCTATCCTGCATTTATGCAAGTTATGGCCCTTTTTTACAACTAAATTAAGAGTCCATATCTCAGTATTTACTTAATGCATTGCATTGAAACTTTATACTACCCTACCCAACTATCACACTTATGTAGATTATTAAGTTAGATAACTCTATCCTGCATTTTATAAAAGTTATGGCCCTTTTTTTACTTAGAAATTCTGTTTAAAGTTTTGTGTGCAACTACATTAAGAGACCATCTCTTAGTAACTACTTGATGTATTGCATTGAAACTTTATACAACCCTTTCCAATCACCTATGTAAACAATCAAGTATGATAACTCTATCCAGTATATTTTGCAATTTATGTCCCTTTTTTTAACTAGAAATTTTGTTAAAGTTTTGCATGCAACTACATTAAGAGTTGATATCCTAGTATTTACTTGATGTATTGCTTTGAAACTTTATACAACCCTTCTTAACTATCTAACCTATGTGGATTTTCAAGTTAAATAACTCTATCCTGCACTTTATGCAAGTTATGGCCCTTTTTGGACTTAGAAATTCTGGTTAAAGTTTTGCATGCAAATACATAAAAAGACCATATCTTAGTAACTACTTGATGCATTGCATTGAAATTTATACAGCCCTCCCCAACCATCACACATATGTAAACAATTAAGTATGATTACTCTTTTCAGCATTTTATGGAAGTTATGGCCCTTTTTGGACTTAGAAATTCTGGTTAAAGTTTTGCAACTACATTTAGAGTGTAATCTCAGTAACAACTTGAAGCATTGTATTGAAACTTTATGCAACCTTTCACAATTTCACAACTATAAACACAACCAATTAAGATAACTTTATCCTGCATATGGTGCAAATTGTTGCCCTTTTTTTACTTAGAAATTCTGGTTAAAGGTTTGCATGTAACTACATTAAGAGTCCATATCTTAGCAACTATTTGATGCATTCCATTGAAACGTTATACAACCCTTCCTAACCATCACACCTATGAAAATAATCAAGTTAAATAACACTATCCTGCATATAATGCAAATTATCACCCTTTAAGAAATTGTGGTTAATGTTTTGCATGCAACTACATTAGAGTCCATTATCTCAGTAACTTAAATAAGCGGTGCAATAGTCAAGCACGCTGTCCTCCGAAAGCGCTTGCTTTTCACCTTACAATAACAGTTAACCCCTTTTCCTCATATAACACAACTGCAGCAGATGACTTCGAAATCATCTAAGCAGAAATAAAGAAAATCTCTATAAGTAAAGGTTTAATCACTGAACTATGTTGAAAACACAGTGACAAAAGGAGAAATTGCTCGTTATCAGTCATTTCTCCTTATGTCACAATGTTTTCAAAAGTCTTCTGCTGCAGATGCATCAAAATGCGTCAACAGGTGGGAAAGGGTTAAGTCAAACATGTTCAAGGGTAAAATTCAAGGGAAAACCGTATGTTTGTCACACCGTAAGATTTTCTTGACAATCTCCACACTAGTGCCTTCAGCGCTTTCATAATTTATAAACCTTTTTCAATATTTTGCTGTGATGCTCTTAGCAAACTCTAAGCATGTTAGTAAAGGGTTAATACACACTATTAGCCAAAACTAAATAGTTATAAATAAAACAAGTACATTCTTTGTTTGAAATGCATCACATGAAAACCGACTGTCAAGAGACTGAGTGGGTTTTTTAACGCTTTCCCACACACAACAAATCTGCATTTTTTTTTTTTTATGAAAGTTATATATTCAATAAAATTGAAAACATTGTGACAAAAGGAAAGTTGCTCATTATGTTTTAAAAATTGTCTGCTGCAGAGGTGTGAGCAAGTGTCTGTATGTTTGAAAGGGTTAAATTGATGGTAATTAAGATAAAATTGCACACATAATGTACTTGTGTTACATATTATCCTTTCTGCAGAGGCTGCAATTCCATACATTCTACACAAAGTCATGTCTATTTACCTTCTCCCATCATTTCTTCTCTATCTCAAGTTTATGCTTTCGTTTATTTGATTTCTGACATCATTTTTAGCTCCACTGGCTGAAAGCCAGTCGAGCTTATGTCATGGCGAATTGTCCGTCGTGCGTGCGTGCGTGCGTGCGTTAACTTTTTCCTTTAAACAACTTCTTCTCCCTAACCACTTGGCCAATTTGGTTGAAACTTCATGGGAAGCATGCTCTCAATGTCCTCTACTAAATTCCTTCAATTTTGTTTGATCCATTCGAAATTCTGGTTTCCATGGCAACCGAAAGAAAAAAATAGTTGGAACTTAAAAAAATCTTCTTCTCCAAAAGTGTCAGGCCGATTTTCAAATAATTTTGTAGAAATGTTCCTTGGGTGACTCTTTATTAGATTCCTTCAAGAAATGTTGATTGGTTGAAAAACATGGCCGCCAGGGGGGCGGGGCTATTTTGCCTTATATTGCAATAGTGAAAATTTAAAAAATCTTCTTCTCCAAAAGTGTTCAGCAGATTTTCAAAAAAAATTGTAGAAATGTTCCATGGGTGACCCTCTATCAGATTCCTTCAAGCCATGTTGATTGGTAAAAAAACATGGCCGTCACAGGGCGAGGCTATTTTGCCTATATGGCTAAAGAGAAAACTTAAAAAATCTTCTCCTCCAAAAGTGTCTGGCCGATTTTCAAATAATTTTGGAGAAATGTTCCTTGGGTGACCCTTTATTAGATTCCTTCAAGAAATGTTGATTGGTTGAAAAACATGGCCGCCAGGGGGCGGGGCTATTTTGCCTTATATAGCTATAGTGAAAACTTAAAAAATCTTCTTCTCCGAAAGTGTTTTCAAATAATTTTGTAGAAAAGTTCATTGGGTGACCCTCTATCAGATTCCTTCAAGCCATGTTGATTGGTCGAAAAACATGGCAGCCAGAGGGCGGGGCTATTTTGCCTTATATGGCTATAGTGAAAACTTAAAATATCCTCTCCTCCGAAAGTGTCAGGCCGATTTTCAAATAATTTTGCAGAAACATTCCTTTAAGCCATGGTGGTTGGTAAAAAAAATAGCCACCAGGGGGCAGGGCTGTTTGGAGATTTTATTTTTGCCTTATGGCCGTGGAGCAATACTGGCCCTCTTGGGCCTCTTGTTTATATTAGTTCAATTTGGAACAATCTGAAATCTTTTAAAGCCTTTTTAACCTCCATTTCCCTCACTCATATAACAAATCTTAAAAACATCAAGATAAAGATATTGAAAATCTCTTTACATAAATGTTGCATTGAAAATCATGCGGCAAAAGAAGAATTATAAGCATTTTGCAACAAAGTTTTCCTTTTTTTTGCTGCAGATGCATCAAAAGTCTGTCTGCACATGGCGATCTCAAAGACATGAAATGTTGTTTGAAGTTCACTTTTGTTGCAACAAACAAATTTCAAACAGCAATAGTTCAACTTTGTATCAAAACTGACCCTAGATTTTTCCTTATAAATTTTGACACATTGTTTCAAGCTACCATTGTGTATGAGCTAAAGACGGCAGCTATTACTCCAGGTGTAGCGTGTTAGAATCCTTGTTCGGCCATTTTTAGCTCACCTGAGCACGAAGTGCTCAAGGTGAGTTATTGTGATCGCCTTTTGTCCGGCATGCGTCGTCTGTCAACTTATTCTCCTCAGTAACCAGTGGGTCAATTGGGATGAAACTTCACAGAAAGCATCCTCTCAATGACCTCACAAGATTCCTTCATATTTTTGGGATCCATGCAGAATTCTGGTTTCCATGGCAACAAAACGAAAAAAACTTCAAAATTCTTCTCCTTCCAAAATGGTTGGCAGATTTTCAAATAATTTTGTAGAAATGTTCCTTGGATGACCTTCTATCAGATCCCTTCAAGCCATGTTGATTGGTAAAAAAACTTGGCCGCCAGGGGGCGGGGCTATTTTGCCTTATATGGCTGTAGTGAAAACTACAAAATCGTCTCCTCAGAAAGTGTCAGGCCGAATTTCAAACAATTTTGTAGAAATGTTCCTAAAATGACCTTTTATCAGATTCCTTAAAGCCATGTTGATTGGTCGAAAAACATTGCTGTGGCGGGGCTTTTTTGCCTTAAATGGCTTTAGTGAAAACTTAAAAAATCTTCTACTCTGAAAGTGTTTGGCCGATTTCCAAATAATGTTGTAGAAATATTCCTAGGGTAACCCTCTATCAGATTCCTTCAAGCCATGTATATGAGTCGAAAACTATGGTCCCCAGGGGGCGGGCCTTATATGGCTAAAGTGAAAACAAAAAAAAATCAGGTGAGCGATCCAGGGCCATCATGGCCCTCTTGTTTGTTTTTTTGTTTTATTAGAAGTTCTTTTCTCAAATAAAAATATTTCAGATTACCCGGCAATAATTGGTTTTTAGTCCATCATCAACTAGCGTTTATTACCGCCAACATTCCTGCGATACACTGTCACTGTCAATAGTGTTCTGTTATCGTAATATAACGTCAAAAAGCGTCTGTATGTTGGAAAGGGTTAAATACTCTTGATTTTTCAAATAAGTTAAACAGATAAGTTTTACTTTAAGTTCCTTTCTCAAGTTTACTCTGTTTTGTGTGAAATTTCAGATTACCCCACAATAATGGGTTTTGAGCCCCTCATCAACCAGCGATTATTACCGCCAACATTCCCGCGATACACTGTCATTCTTAACCGGGAAGACTCTTTGAATTATGTGGAAACCTTTTTACAAAGATTACAAGTGTCGATTACTGTTTTATCAGCTACGACTGTGCAGGAAGTATTGGTGAGTATTAGTTTTCCTTGTGTATCCCTTCACGAGTTATGCCATGGGAGACCTTAAACCCTTCCCTCATATAGACGCTTTCTGAAGCCTCCACAGCAGATGGCTTTTTGAAAACATCGTGACAAAAGAAGAAATTGCTAAAAACGAGCAATTTCTCCTTTTGCCACAATATTTTCCACTTTTAGTCATAGGTTATCCATTCAATTTTTTGACAAAATATGTTCAAAGTTGTCTGCTGCAGAATTGTCCTATGATAGAAAGGGTAAAAGTCGTCTGATTTGTTAAGTTTTCCACTTTTAGTCAAAGGTTATCCATTCAATTATAGAGATTTTCTATTTGTTGCCAACATATGTTCAAAGTTGTCTGCTGCAGAATTGTCGTATGAGGAAAAGGGTAAAAGTCGTCTGATTTGTAAATTCTGTGCGTTTGATCACTTCTTGCTGGGGTGTAGTGTCCTAGGGTAAGGCACATTTCTAAGCCTAGTAATGTTAAGTGTTTGTTTGTTATTGGGGTTTTATGATGTTTTCAATATTATTTCAGTTTTATCGCAGCTACAGTTCACTTATTCATGATCGCTTGTTAAACAAATCAGTACTAGGCTAGGAAATGTGCCTTGCCCAAGTGCACTCCACCGTGACCACCAGACTATGGATCAAACCAGGAACGTCCAGTTCCAAATCCCCGACCCTAACATCTCGGCCACGCAGGTTTACTGTACTGGTTAGAGACACAGGGATGATAAATAAGTGTTCTGTCATAGTAATAAAGTGACATGATGTTGAAATGGCAAAGTCCTTTGCCTACCTTGGTCACTTATTAAACCTTTCCCAACACAGATGCTTTCTGATGCCTCTGTAGGAGTCAAAGTTTGAAAACGTTGTGGCAAAAGAAGATTTTGCTCACAATCTTTTCATCTCTGTCCAATAACTGTATAGAGATTTTCCATTTGTTTGCATATATGGTTGTAAAGCCGTCTGCTGCAGAATTGTCTAGCATTATCGTCTTACAAGCAGTTATTTGTTTTCTGGTTGTATACAACATGTTATATGTATCTCAACGACATTGATCTAATAGTCAAGCATTATCTTTTTACATAAAGATATATGTTTTCCTTAGACATTTAGAATGAGTTACATTACATAAAGCATAGTACACTAACTTTATTGCAGGAGATGTTTAGAGAATTCAGTAAACTCTCGCCATGTGTTCTATCAAGATCTCTTCTACAGGTAGGATACCTTGATTTTCATTATAAACACTTATCCTGCCCAATTCAAACAACTAGAATTAAGATAAGTTCTTGCATATACAGTCCACTGAGTCCAACTTGTGTTTCAAGACCACCCATGGGAGGATAATAATCTGGTCTCTGTTCTTAGGTGGTCTTTAATTACAGGGTCATTTGTGCAGTAAATGAGTTATTGGGAAATTAAAAGACATAGAATTGCTAAACAGTGTTGGTCTTCCGCAAAGTTTTGACTGTATATGAAGTAGTCTTTTCTTTTCTTTTTTGTTTTGATCTGGATTGAAAAAAGAAGATATATTCATTACCCCCCCTCCAAATTTTCCCCTCATATAGACACTTTCTGACGCCTCTGCAGCACAATGCATTTTGAAAGCATGGCGACAAAAGAAAAAATTGCTCAAGATGAGCAATTTTCCCTTTTGTCACCATGTTTTCGACTCGATTCAATTATTGTACTATCATTTAAAGGGAGTTTCCAATTCTTTTGGGTATGTTTTCAAAGTCGTCTGCTGCAGATTTGTTGTATGTTGGAAAGGGCTTATATTGCTGGACAACTAAACAGGCTGGTTGTAGTCTCCATTGTTTATGCTTTTTATGAAAAGTTAAATATTTCAGAATTTGTTTTCTTCCTCTTCCACCTTTTCAAAGTCTAGCATCTGGAGGTTTGACAGATGTTCTTGTTATCATGTGTTATTTGTTTTATAGCTGATGTTTTTACCACCCAATAGAAAAGTGTTTGGTGCTCACTTAATGACAGATTTTATGAAAGATTCTGTAAGAGGGTTAGTTAATGCTCCAGCTCTCTCTCCAAGGTAGGTTACTCTGAACCCAATCCCCTGAACAACAAACTGAACAACAAACTGCAGCATACGACTTTGTTTATGCGTCAAAATGCCTCTACATTTGGGAAAGGGTTAACCCAATCCACTGAACAACAAATCTGCAGCAGAAAGCTTTGAAAAACATCCAGGCAATTAGTAGAAAATCTCTTTAAATGTAAGTTTCAATCATTGACAAAACTGTGAAATTTCTCAATATAAGCAATTTCTCATTGTCCACTTTTTTTTCAGATGCATCAAAATATATCTACATGTAGAAAAGAGTTAACTTTTAACCAGATTGGATATTCAGATTTACCTTAAAGACTTGTTTCAAATATGTTAGATACATAACTACTTTTAAGCAACAGACTAATTGAAACAGTTATCAAAAATCATTTTGGGTAAAATATCTGAAGAAAAGTTTTTGTTTTGATCTGGATTGAAAAAAGAAGATATTTATTCTTTTTAAAAACTTCTTTGAAACCCCGCCCCCTGATTAATTATCAGTTAAAATTGCTCTTTGATCTGTTAGTTTCGCTCCCCTGGGCCCCCTACCAGGGCTTTGCCCTTGACCTGATCCCCAGCCTGATCTGTTTACTTTTCTCATATTGATCATTTACAACAAACATTTTGACAACCTTGCTCTAAAGAACAGCTGCATTAACCCTTTCCCTCATACGACAATTCTGCAGCAGACGACTTTGAACATATTTTGTCAAAATATAGAAAATCTCTATAATTGAATGTATAACCTATGACGAAAAGTGGTAAACATTGTGTCAAAAGGAGAAATTGCTCGTTTTGAGCAATTTCTTCTTTTGTCACTATGTTTTCAAAAATCTGTCTGCTGTAGAGGCGTCAGAAAGCATCTGTATGAGGGAAAGGGTTAATAAATTTTAAGCCACATGTTGGTCTGGAGAGGTTTGTACTGTATTTTCCATTGTTCTCGTGTAACCAGGGCACCAATCTACAACAACCCGGAGGTGAAGCAGTTTGTGGATGCGCTAATGACCAGGGCTGTGAGGCCCATCTGTAACTTACTGCAGATTACTGGTCACAATAGGGCCAGGCAGAGGGACAAGTGGGCCCATATACTAGATGACATGGTGAACCTACAAGATGAGGTAAAACAAAGAAATGTTGCATTAATCATTTCACCCATACGGACCCTTTCTGTCACCTCTGCAGCAGAAGACTTTGGAAAACATTGTGTCACAAGGAGAAATTGCTCATAATGAGCAATTTCTTCTTTTGACATGATGTTTTCAACTATTTTCAATAATTTAAATTTCATTAAAACAATTTCAACAGTTTTAATTAGATGATTTTAAAGTCGTCTGCTGCAGATTTGTTGTATTCCGGAAAGGGATATTAAAACCAAACATCTTACCTGTTCATAGGAGGCATGTCTGTGTTCATAATATTTGTAGAAAAGAATTTGATAACTGTTGAAATAATCATGTAGTCATAAAACAGAGTAGAAAACATTGTGGGAAAAGAGAAGGGTGTTCATTTTCTCTCCTTTTGTCACAATGTTTTCAAAAGTTGTCTCCTATGGAAGCTTATATAAGATTTATCTGTGGACACAATTATAAGATCTAGAAATGTTGAAGTGTCATTTTGAGAGAGAGTTTAAAACATTGTTTGAAAAGAAGAATTATTTGTTTTGTTGTCTGCTTCCTAAGCGTTCAAATGTTGTCTGTATCAGGGAAATCTTTTACAGTATGGACTTCAATTTACATCAATCAATGCGCATACAGTACAATTTATGTATACATGTACATACAGTACAATTTATGTATACATGTACATACAATACAAGTTATGTATACATGTACATCAAACAATGTGCATACAGTACACTTTATGTATACATACAGTACAATTTATGTATACATGTGCATACAATACAAGTTATGTATACATGTACATCAAACAATGTGCATACAGTACAATTTATGTATACATGTATCTCAGACAATGTACATACAGTACAATTTATGTATACATGTACACCAAACTGCATAAAGTACAATTTATGTATACATGTACATGGAACAATGTGCATACAGTACAATTTATGTATACATGTACATGGAACAATGTACATACAGTACAATTTATGTATACATGTACATAGAACAATGTGCATACAGTACACTTTATGTATACATGTACATCGAACAATGCACATACAGAACATATGCATAATAAGTGACGCACAATTTATTTAAGGCTGACAAAGTGGATGGATACCTGCATCAAGTTCAGATGAAACTAGACCCGACCAGACAGTATGGTTCCAGTTTTGGTACCTGGGTCTTGTATTATACACTACAAGTGATGATAAACTACACACAGTCTGGATTTGAACTGGAGCTGTATGCCCCATATGAATATCATTATGTCTATTGGTAAGCCCTTGTGTATAGTTCTTTTATCTCCCTATTTGTGTTACCTTTTCCCGTATTTAACTTAACTGACGCAGACAATACACCTTGGTAAACGTATTGAAAATATTTCAAAAATTGATTTAAAACATTGTATCACAGGTCTTCTGCAATTTCTGCTTCCAAACACATCTGTTAGTTGAATTTGGTAAAGAATATTCAATGGGACCTTTTCATTCATTTATCTTTTTTTCCGTCGAGCACCGGTAGCGATGCTGGCTATCAATCCAGGGGATGTGAGTTTCGAACCCAGCTTGACCAATATTCTTTTTAATGTTTGACAAATCTCACTGTGACAAGCGTCATTCATCTTCCACCAATGGGGTAACAGTCTATGTGGAAATGCAGCTTGAAAAGTATCTTCCGTGGAGTAGTGGTGTGAGAAAGCTAGGAAACACATGGGTAGGTGAACTAGCCGCCGTGATATAAATGAAAAATTGTTGAAAACGGCGTTTAGCCCCAATCAATCATGTACCATATGATATTTTTTAAAGTACATATTCCTATAACTGATTTAAACTGTTCTTTAAACTGTTTATTAGATGTGATACTTCAAACACAGTCTCCTTGAACATTTTTGTGGTAAAACTTTATTTCAGGTATCTATATGAGATATTAGATGGGATATTTCAAACACTGTCTCCTTGAAAATGTTTGTGGTAAAATTATATTCCCGGTATCTATATGAGTTATTAGATGTGATATTTCAAACACTGTCTCCTTGAAAATATTTGTGTTAAAACTATATTTCAGGTATCTTTATGAGTTACTGTACTCCTGGTTATACTCTACAATACAGAGAGCTGAATCCTACTTATTTGATCATGAAGCTTATATAGGTTAGTTGTGTTTTCTCGATTAGTGTTAAAGTCACAGTTTAACCCTTTCCCACATACATTAAATCTGCAGCAGACGGCTTTGAAAACATAGTGACAAAAACCTGAAAAATCTCCATAAAAAATAGCTTAATTGTTAAATAAAGTTGAAAACATTGTAACCAAAGGAGAAATTTCTCATCATGAGCAATTTCACCTTTGGTCACAATGTTTTCAAAAGACGTCTGCTGCTATTGCGTCAAAATGCGTCTGCAGGTGGGAAAGGGTTAACAATCTGCATGATTAAGGTCACTTTTTGAAATTTGTGCCATGGCAGGGAGACAAACCAGGATCACTTCTCTGTCGTAGGTCAGTGTGCTCTCAGATTTTTAGTTTTCAAATAAAAAAAGTTGGGGTATTGGCGTAGTCATCTTCGTCGTCGCAAAACTTTAAATTTACCTCATAACTCAAAAACAGTTCAACATTTTACAATGAACCTTGGTACATATGTTCCTTGGAACAATATGCATGTCTATAGCAAGTCATATAACCCTAGCTTTAATTATTCAGTTATGTCCCTTTTTCGAATTAGAAAAAAAGCAGACTTGTGTTGGGAGTTAACTTGCGGCACTCTTTTTATTAACTGACATATTAACAGTGGGCTCATGTGTTTCTTTCTAACACTCTTGTTATTCATTCCTAAATGACAACTTTTGAAAAACATTGTTGAAAAAGGAGAAATTGCTTTAAACTTCATATCAAAATTATAATTTTCAAACGGCAGATGTTTTTGAAATTATCAGCCCTTGTCAATGATTTTCACTCTAGATCAAAATTATACTTTCAGTTTCTTAGGGTTTTCAATTCATTTTATCTGCTGATTTAAATTAAGAAGAGTCAATGTTTTGTATAAATTACACCAATCTGTCACCATCTCAAGTTATCATTGTTGTTAGTTGTTAGCTGATTAAAACGAATTTTCTTGACCTGGGACTTTGCAGTTCACACAAAAATTTATGTAGATTCCCAAGGAGGTTCATTTGATTTTGGTCATGCCTATTGTCCACTTCTTTGACAGTATTTCTTCCTTTAGAAAAACACATGTTACTTTATCTCTTTTTTCAGATGCAGTTTCAAAAGGCAGAAACAGTAAGAAAAATAAG
The DNA here is from genome assembly GCA_031761405.1 of Serripes groenlandicus. Lineage (NCBI taxonomy): Eukaryota > Metazoa > Mollusca > Bivalvia > Cardiida > Cardiidae > Serripes > Serripes groenlandicus. Next base: position 141,141,594 of record JASEVX010000002.1, read on the forward strand.
AAAAAGAAAAGATCCAAAGCCACCCAAAGAGAACTCATTTTATGTCAGGCACAACAGAACATGTTTGGTGGTTATTACAAGGTACTGCTGAAATTCTTTGACTAATATACTACAGAGCTTTAGATAAGGGGCGTTTTGCATGTTCTAAAATGCTTATTTGACCCTCAAACCCTTTGTTGTGGGTACTCAAAAGAATCGTCTCAGTGAGACGATTCTTTTGAGTACCCACAACATAGGGTTTGGTTTAATATTAAGAGAGAAATTGAGGAAAAAAGAGCCTCCTTATCTGGATCCTGTATACATGTTTTATACCTCTTTTGTATAACTTTTCTCATTACCAGATGTTATTGTGTCGGCTGTCTTGGCAGGGAGAAACATAGGGATCTTGTCTGTGTTATTTCTGTCTTCTTGTCTGTGTTATTTCTGTCTTCTTGTCATTCAATCACACTGTCAAATAATGATATAATGGCAGGTATCACATCTGTTTATTTGAAAGATAGTTTTCGTTTAAAACTTAGAAATTGAAAACATGTAACATGTAAAGAATATAGAATGAAATTTAAACAAATGAAATTATATTATTATTTTGGTAACAGTTCAAATTCACTTGGACAAAAGAGAGACTACAGAGGCATACAAATAGTTCAATATCAGGGAAAGGATTAATGAATGGTTTGATAAAAATCTTAATCCTTTCTTTATACTGAACTATGAAAATATTGTCAAGAAAGAAGAATTTTCTCAAACGTAACATAGAGTATATTTAGCATTGAACTTTTTCCCTCGTATAGACTCTTTCTGACGCCTCTGCAATGTCTCCTTCTGCCACACTATTTTCAACTCATTTCAATATTTCAACTTTCATTTATAGAGAATTTGCCGTATTTCTCCCCAGATGATTTCAAAGTTGTCTGCTGCAGATTTGTTGAATGTGGGAAGAGCTTAAGAAGGTAGTTATGTACCATATGATATATACACATGCATACCAAATGAGTGTTTTAATAGCGCGAGTTCATTGTTAGTGAGGTAATATCACAAGAGATAGAATGCCTGTATCTTAAGTTCATTGCTCAATGAGATCTATATGACATAGCGATTTGGTGATGAAAATTGATGTCATGAAATTGAACTAGTCGAGGGCTTAGCGTGAAACGGTTGTAACTAAAATGGGTATTTTTTTACCAAGGTTAATCACCTCACCATAAAGTCTTTATAAGCGTTAAATGATTTTTCTTGGTAAACAATGGAAATTTAGGTGCCATTGCTCGAACGAATTGCATTGTTTACAAAGGGGTCAAAATTGCCCCTAAATCAGGGTTTTCTAAATAGGTTTTTAGTTACAACCGTTTCACGCCAAGCCCTCGTAGTATTCTCTCTCAGATACAGTCAAACCTGTGCTAAAGACCACCTTAGAATAGAAATAACCTGTCTACAGCAACCTCATTTTTAGTTTCCCAATTACTTATTTTCTACTGTAAATAAAGACCACCTGTGAACAAGACCATAATGTTGTCTTCCCATGGGTGGTCTTTATACACAGGTTTCACTGTATATATTCTTTGTAAATCTGTGTCGTATAAGAGCCAAGCCATGTGAAACTAGGCCTTTTGAAGTTTTAACGATAATTGCTATCATGCTGAAATTACGTAGTCATATGGTCAAAATCTTTCGATAAAGGTTTCCTTGATGCTTGTACAACTAGATGACATCCAAGGAATATTCTAATCAGGAATGTGCCTGGCAGAGTGGTTAGCATCAGGGATTTGGAACCGGGCATTCCGGGTTTGATCCCAAGTCGCGACTCGACGTTCATAGTGGAGTGCCCTTTGGCAAGGCACATTTCCTAGCCTAGTACAGGTTTGTTTACCCAGGGATCATGAATAAAGTAAACTGTTCCCGTGATATAATTGAAACAATTTCAACAGATTGATCTTGACTATTCCCTTGTTGCAAAATCCTGGAGGTCAGTTTTCAGATAACGTGTAATTTAACATTTTATTCCAGGCTGTGACGGGGCTGATGCATGCCAACAAACTGAAACATCCCAGCTTCGAGTTTGACAGTGAGGAAGTGAGGTATACACACAGGTTTGCCCCCTTCGCCTGTGTGTCCACGCCGCCAATGGTTCAATACTCACAATATAGGGTAATACACTTTAACCTTTTCCCACATAAAACAAATCTGCAGCTCATCTAGGCAAAATTATGAAGGAACTATAATTATTGAATAAGGTTGAAAACATTCTGGCAATAATTATGGGTAATTTCTCCTTTTGCTGCAGTGTTGTCTGCAGTAGAGGTGTCAGAAAATGTCTGCATATTGCCACAATGTTTTCAAATTTTAGCTCGTCTGTTTAAGAAGAAAATATGTCGGGTTAATGTGATACCCTTGACGTCATCCTCGTCACAAAACTTTAACCTTACCTCATAACTCAATATGTTTAACCTATTCAAATAAAACTTAGTACACATGTTCATAGGAACAATACGCAAGTCTTTACCAAGTCACATAGCTTTAATAATTATTCAGTAATGCCCCTTTTTCGACTTAAAAAAACCCCAGATAAGTGTTGGCGTTTGCTCCGGGGCGCTATATACCATTATATATAGAAAATTAATAATGATTTTGCCTAGATGTATTCAAAGTCTCCTGCTGCAGATTTGTTGTTTGTGGGAAAGAATTTATAAGATTATCGGCAGCTATCCATACTAACCTGAACACATTTAATCAATGAAATGTTCTAAATGAACCCTTTCCCTGATACAGATAACATTAGACAGACCTTTGAAAACATGTTGTGAATAATCTCTGACAATGAGCAGCTTTTCTTTTTGGCCGGATTGCTTAAGCAATTCCGGTCTATAGATTGGCGATGTCCGTCTGTCTGTCTGTCCGTCAACATTTTGGTTAAAGTTTTAGGTTAGGCAAAATGGTTAAAGTTTCTGGTTAAGCAAAATCTCAGCACAAGAAAGGGTTGCAAACTTGAAACTTTGCCTGAAGGTAACCAGTAACAAGTTCTATTGATTTCTATTGTTACTTTGACCTTGACCTTAGTTTGTCGATTTTCAAGGTCAAATTGCCGACAATCCGGCCTTACCGTCTTCAGCGGTTTCTTGTTACAAAAATGTTTTTAACTCTTGATCAAGAAAAATCTTCCAATTTTCCAAATACTGACTCTTTCCCACTTATAGATGCATTTTGACGCATATGCAGCAGCGACTTTTTAAAACAGTGTAAATAGGATAAATTGCTAATAATGAGCAATTTCTCCTTTTGTAACTCTGTTTTCAACTCTTTTCACCAGTTTTATTTATAGAGATTTTACATATTTTTGGTTAGATATTTTCAAAGTCGTCTGCTGCAGATTTGTTGTATGTGGGAAAGGGTTAACATAAAATCATATCTGGTCACTGTTAAACGTCTGCTTTAGCAAACCTTCATAAAAAAAAAAAGGGCTTGTATATTTAGTTAGTTAGATGCAAATCTGAACAAATTTGTTTAAAAAAAGAGTAAATGCTGAATTTTGCAATTTCTGAGTTTCCTCCAATATAGTACTTACTAGAAAATGATTAGTCATGCACAGAACATACAATTCTCTTATTTACTGTTCTGTTTGTATGGTAAACATTGGTTTGACTACATAAAAATAAACCTTTTACTAAAAAAATGTCTTTATTGTTTTGGAATTACCATGATTGAAATATTTCTGACATAATTTATTTTTACAAAACTTTTCGTAAATATCTCTTTTTCCATGCCACTGTCGCCATCTTGAAAGGTTACAATGGTCACATGACCTATGCAAATTTATTCAAATCAACAAAAATTCCCTAAAACCCCGATAGCCAATCAGATGCACTAAACCATGACCCCATGCATTCAATAGGAACTCCTCGGGTAATTCCATCATCCATCAGTGGTGAAGAATTCATCACTGGCATTATCTATCAGATTACACAATTGTCAAAGTTAATTAGATCAATAATCTTGTTTATGTCACAGTCACAGTAAGTAACTCTCTCCAAGGTTTACAGACGATTATGTTCTTGTTTACAAATTGACATATAGCATAGGTGTTATTGAGATTTAATTAAATGTTTGGACTAAAGTTTTAAGATTGAAATCAGTCTAGAGAGTTAAAAATTGGTCCAGACAGGCAAATTTTCGGTTTTCCAGAGGCCTGATATGTACAATATATTCACATAAATGTTTTGACTGTTTCAGGATATGACAAATTTAACACGGTACAGTCCAAAACCTTCCAGCGCGGATCTCTACACAGCTTCCTGTAAATATTTCCATCAAGCTAAAATGCTCTATGAAAACTTGCCAAACCCTACAGAAGAGGTGAGTAGAACATGTGACCATTGCTCCAGAAAAACAAGCCTATGGGTTTTTGTGACTAATCTAGATCCTGTTCATTCTGAGCCTCCACGCGGTCTTATCTACATTGGAATCTCTCCAGGGCAACATCTGGCGGAGGCAAAGAAGCACAGCCGTTCTGGAGAGATGTTGCTATATAGAGGTTAAAACTTACTCCTGGTGAAAACGCATTTTGAAGGATCTGTATACAGGCAGCTTTGGAAAACAATTTGTGGGAAATGGAGATGTTGCTTGTGTCAAGTATTTTCTCCTATTCTCACAATGTTTTCCACTCCATCCTAATAAGCTGTCTCACCTGAAACTTAGACATCAAATTCTTCCAAATTTCCTGTTGGACTAAAAATGGAGTGGTCAGCGTGGAAGAGTTGACTTTGTGAAATTCAGCCGGGAAAAGAGTTAACCTGTTGCTCTGAGAATTGATTAGCTGTAGTAATGAGTCATTTTTATGAGGTTACACAGTACTATATAAATATCATATGGCAGCATGTGTGACATTGATATTGTCAACCCGAGAGCAGAATGTCACCCGAGGCGTTAGCCGAGGGTGACATTCTGTTTCGAGGGTTGACAATATCAATGTCACACATGCTGCCATATGATATTTATTTTATTATATCGAACACAATTAAGTGACGTCACTGCTGTATGTGTATAAGGGAGGCAATCACGTCATAATTTAGCTAAAATATTGAAGCAGTTATGTGCCCTTATATGACATTCAAAATATCACTGCGGTCACATGACCTGACAGTCAATTTTCGCTTGGTCACGTGTCAAAAAGGTTGAAAATGTTTCTGATAGTCAAAATATCTCTTTTTCGGGTAATGGGATTTTACCATTGTAGACAAAAGTGAGGTATAATAAATATATATGTTGCCAAATACATTTCAGAGGGTGTCAAGAATCATGTGGCAGTTTATGTTTGGATGATGTAACATTGAAACATAGACATATCTGTATATTTGTTTAATGCTAAATGATGAGATACTGAGTTCTATCAGTGAGATATAATCCATATCACCCACACTGTGGGTGATATAGGTATGACGTCATTTTCCTAGTTTCCGGTCATGTTATACTACACACGTTGTATATATAAAGAAATATGTAATGGGTATATTATCAGATCTGATATAAGCATTGTCATGTGATAACAACCTGATCTTATCTATTCCCATGTATAATTCCGTAAATTTAACAAATCGGACTTTCTAACATTGTGTAGTAAACAAATACATTCACACAGATTCGTCCGCGTGTGAACATATACGAAGACACCAAATAAAAAGAAAATTTGTTTGTTTTAAATGGATATGGAATATATTTCAACTCGAAGTGATTCAATTTTAACATTTTCAATTGTATCACTTCTCGATAAGATATATTCCATATTCACTCAAAACAAACAAATATCCTTAACCCTTTCCCACATACATGAAATATAATTATGACAAGAAAAGGATATATTTCTTTAACTGATAATTAATTTAATTATTGAATTGCTCTTAATGACGCTTGAATTTTTTAATGTTTTCAACTATTTTTCAAAACAATCCAAGATATATTGATTTTACCATACATATACTTTCTGACTGTATCTCTTTCATATTTGTAGGTAGGACGATAATACTTCACACACAATTATAATTACACTGCAATGAACTGTTTTCATGTAGTTTATATGAACGGTGGTTCAGAAAATCAACCTTAGCGTAATTATTACATTTGTAAATGAATATCTGTCTACACACCTATGATTTCGGTAAAGAAAAGCTAATCTGTTTTTTCAGAGGTTTTTTAGCTTGTTTGGCATTACCGTCTGCATCATCACAAAACTTTAACCTGACCTCAAAACTAAGAAAAGCTTCAACAATTTCAAATGAAACTTGGTACACATGTTGCTAGGAACAATATGCATGTCTATACCAAGTCACATAACACATGCTTTAATAACTATTCAGTAATTACCCTTTTTCGACTTAGAAAACAGTAGACGAATGTTGGCGTTCGTTCGCGTCACACATGTAGGAACATGCTATGATTCATTGCCAACTGATGCTCCACCAGATTAGTCTGCACATTGGTGCAGGCTGATCTGGCCCTACACTGAATGCAAAAGCCTTCAGAACAACTTTCATAAACATTGGTTTATTATCTGTTTCAGGTCAACAAAATTATAAAAATAGCCAAAACTAATTTTGTTATGATGAAACTGTTAAGTGGAGGTCATAAAGAGGAATCGGATGTAAGTACATGTATTGGCTTTTTGCATAAGCTACTTTGGGGATCACTTCTCTGTCATCCGTCTGTCTGTCTGTCTGTCAATCTCTTTACTCAACTGACAAGAGACATGTGTTTTTGCATTGCTTGTCTTGGTAGGGTGACACATCTTTCTCATCTGTCTGTCTTTCTCACTCTTTTATTAACTGACTGGACACACATTTCAAGATGACACTAGGAGATCATCTGTCTATCTTTCTCACTCTTTTATTAACTAGCTGGACACACATTTCAAGATGACACTAAGAGATCATCTGTCTGTCTGTCTGCCTGTCTGTCTTTCTCACTATTTTATTAACTGACTGGACACACATTTCAAGATGACACTTAGAGATCATCTGTCTGTCTGTCTGTCTGTCTTTCTCACTCTTGTATTAACTGACTGGACACACATTTCAAAATGACACTAGGAGATCATCTGTCTGTCTTTCTCAATCTTTTAGTAACTGACTCGACACACATTTCAAGATGACACTAGGAAATCATCTGTCTGTCTGTCTGTCTGTCTCAATCTTTGATTCACTGACAGGACACCTGCATTTTTGCATCACTTTTCTTGGCAGGGGGGAACTAAGGGATTATCCTGCTGTCGTCTTTCCACCTGTCTGTCCATTATACTTTAATTTTCTGTTAGGAGACACATGTATTTGTGTCGTCTGCCTTTGCAGAGTGTCCTTTAACCCTTTACCACATACAGCAAACCTGCAGAAGACGACTTTTAAAGCATATTTGCAAACACCCTGAAAATCTCTATAAATGAAGGTACAATAGCTGAAAAAAGTTTTGAGCAATTTCTCCTTTAGCCAACATGTTTTCAAAAGTCGTCTGCTGCAGGTTTGCTGTTTGCAGAGGCTTCGGAAAGCTTCTATATGTAGGAAAGGGTTAAGCATCAATGTTTCGTTGCCCGTCTCACATTTTGTTTTACTGACAGAATTCACAAAATTGATATCATTTTAAAGGGAAGCTAAAATCATATTGAATAACAGCCTTATATTTTTATCCTCTTGAGTTATCTCCCTTCACTCACCCTGCTGAATACCTGCAACTGGTAACATCATTAGCTTGCTTGGACAGTGTCCCAGGAGAGCTGATGTGGTTAACCCTTTCCCTCATACGACAATTCTGCTGCAGGCGACTTTGAACATATTTTGTCAAAAATAGAAAATCTCTATAATTGAATGGATAACCTTTGACTAAAAGTGGAAAACATTGGGGCAAAAGGAGAAACTGCTTGTTTTGAGCAATTTCTTCTTTTGTCACAATGTTTTCAAAAAGCCGTCTGCTGCAGAGGCATCAGAAAGCATCTATATGTAGGAAAGGATTAAGCATCAATGTTTCTTTGCCCGTCTCACATTTTGATTTACTGACAGAATTCACGTTATCTCCCTTCACTCACCTTGCTGAATACCTGCAACTGGTAACATCGTTAGGTTGCTTGGACAGTGTCCCAGGCGAGCTGATGTGGTTAACCCTTTCCCTCATGCGACAATTCTGCTGCGGGCGACTTTGAACATGTTTTGTCATAAATAGAAAATCTCTATAATTGAATGGATAACCTTTGACTAAAAGTGGAAAACATTGTGGCAAAAGGAGAAATTGCTTGTTTTGAGCAATTTCTTCTTTTGTCACTATGTTTTCAAAAAGTCGTCTGCTGCAGAGGCGTCAGAAAGCGTCTATATGAAAGAAAGGGTTAATGTAGTGTTGGCATCGTACAAAAACATAGAAAATCTCTATTTATCAAAGTTTAAATTTTGAATAGAGTTGAAAACATTGTGGTAAAAGAAGAAATTGCGTGTTTGACTACCATTGCACTGTCATAAACCCACTCCTCAGCTCGACCATTTACCTAGCTAGGCCAATGTCATACTTATGAATACAGATTAGACTGCACAAATATGTATTGCTGATGTTTGTCGTCTTTGTTTGCAAATGCTGTTTAACCCTTTCCCTCATATAGACGCTTTCTGACCCCTCTGCAGTAGACAGCTTTTTGAAAACATAGTGACAAGACAAGCAATTGATCAAAATAAGCAATTTCTCCTTTTGCCACAATGTTTTCCACTTTTAGTCATAGGTTATCCATTCAATTATCGAGATTTTCTAAATATGTTCAAAGTCGTCTGCTACAGAATTGTCATTTGAGAGAATGGGTTAAAGTTGCTGGTGTTGATTTATTTGATCCTCTATTAAATATCAAACATTTTCTATCATTGTCTTCTAGTTGTGGCGATCAAGTGAACTCATATTTTTGCTTATATATTTCAGACTCCTCCAGATTTTGATTTTAGTTTACACAAACTGTATCCAATAATCAAAGTGTGAAGAGTGACAGGGAAACTGTGACAGAGAACTGAGTAGAAAAATGACGTTATAGTCTATTACATGATGATCTATCAGAGCTCTGGATAAGCAGCATTTTGCATATTCTAAAATCCCTATTTGACATTCAAACCCTAATGTTGTGGGTACTCAAAACAATTGTCTCAGTTAGACGATTGTTTTGAGTACCCACAACATAGGATTTGGTTGAGTTACAAGAGAAATATTGTTGGGAAAAGAGTCCTGTTCATTTCCTCTTATCTAGTTCTCTGAACTATTCTTCGAGATTTTTCTCAATTGAATTGTGTGATGAAAACAATAGAAATAAGAACTCTTTAATAAAAGTGACTCAATTTCACACGGTCTTTGTATTTGAACTCAAAATGGAATTTAGTTGTAAGTAATAACTCATATGAAAAATTTCTTCATTGGCTCATTTTCTCCTCTAACTTATAGTTTCAAAGGTTGACCAGAAAAAAAATCAAAAGTGAATATGTCATAGCAGGGAAAATGTAATTGTGATAACTCTATATAAAATTGATTGATTGATTGTTTAAGAGTTGTTACTGGTTTATTTATTGATTTGTAATAGGTGCAATCTGTTTGTAATCCATTGTATCCCATCCATTTCGTCATGCAACAAGGTTGTCGATGACTTTTACATTTTCCTGTTAACATTTGTGAAGATCTTGATAAATCAAAGTATGCTTATTGAATAGAGACATTGTGGTATAGGGAGAAATTCCTTAACCCTTTTCCTCATATAGATGCTTTCTGACGCCTCTGCAGCAGACGGTGTTTTGAAAACATAGTGACAAAAGAAGAAATTTCTCATTTTGACACAATGTTTTCCAGTTTTAGTCATAGGTTATCCATTCAATTATGGAGATTTTTCTATGTTTTGACAAAATTTGTTCAAAGTCGTCTGCTGCAGAATTGTCGTATGAGGGAAAGGGTTAACAGTCATCTGTGGCAGACACATCAAAATGTGTTTGTTTGATGGAAAGAGTAGGTTATTTACTGGTTATAAGGTTATAGGTTATAATACTGGTTTATTTATTATCTAAGTATAACAAAGTGCTCTATTTTGAACTCTGAAATCTGCACTTATCACTGTTTAATTGGAGAAAGTTGTTATTAATAGTAAAAGGATCTTAGAAATCGCCTTGAAAAAAAGTTTAAGCCAAAGAAAGACTTTATTAGTATGCACATTTGATCATAATGAGCCGTTATTTCAAAATCTGCGAATCTTGGGTTTGTGTTGACACAGATCATTATGTCATTGAAAGAACTTGTGTATTTTATTTTTTATTCGTGGAATCGTTACTTCAGTTTATTAAACGCCCTGATGTTCTGACTTTGTTTTAAGTTTTAGTGTGGATGCTATTATATTTGTCTTCATGTGGACAACTTTTTATAATCTCCAAAAAAAAATTGGCAAGCAAATACAGACTATGATGTCTATGGGGATCACATGCATGTGTATACATGTAAGGATGTCCAATGTTTGTGTCCACCAGGCCTTATGCTATATTACAACCCATCTACAGAGGTCCAGATAAGGAGGGATGTTCAGGTCTTTTTCCCACAATTTCTCTCTCATTATTAAAGCAAACCCTATGTTGTGGGGACTCAAAAGAATCGTCTCACTGAGACGATTCTTTTGAGTACCTACAACATAGGGTTAGAGTGTTTTAGAACATGCAAAACGCCCCTTATCTAGAGCTGTGCATCTACCATCAGTATTACCAGTTCATTGATAATGTTTTTAAGATAACGATGTGGAATAGGCAAAAAAAATTCATTATGATCATTTGTTTGAAAGCCTTAAATTTTTAAGTCAGTACCAAATTCATCGTTATCCTGCACAATGCATTGTCAAGAGTGTCTTGATCAAACGAATGCAGGTGCCATTTCATAAGAAAATGGACACTATTGCTGTGGCAACATTTCATCCTGGCTCACCAATGGGGAATAACTCAAACAATATTGATGTATTGATGTTAAAGCAGCAAATATACTCATTTTAAAAATCATTCTTCTATACTTATTGATTGGAAGTGAAGACATTGTTGCAAAAGGAGACATTGCTCATTATGCTTTGAGTGCTATCTGCCCCCAGATGCGTACAAAATGTGTCCGCATGTGGGAAAGAGTTAACGCTTTCCTTCATATAGATGCCTGCTGAGGCCTCTGCGGCAGAAAGCTTTTTGAAAACATGGAGACAAAAGAAGAAATTGCTCAAAACGACCATATTCCCTTTTTTGTCACAATGTTTTTCTAACTCTATTCAATTATTGCACTTTTATTTTCAGAGATTTTCCATATTTTGTTTCAGATGTTTTCAAAGTGGTCTGCTGCACATTTGTTGTATGTGGGAAAGGTTTAACCCTTTCCCTCATACGACAATTCTGCAGCAGACGACTTTGAACGTATTTTGTCAAAACATAGAAAATCTGTATAATTGAATGGATAACCTATGACAAAAAGTGGAAAAAGGAGAAATTGCACGTTTTGTGCAATTTCTTCTTTTGTCACTATGTTTTCAAAAAGCCGTCTGCTGCAGAGGCGTCAGAAAGCGTCTATATGAGGGAAAAGGTTAAGTGCTCATGATGGGTAAACATGTGTCTGCATGTGGGGAAAAGAGTCAAGGAGTAGGATTGATATTGTCTGAAGATTAGGGTTAATGCACCCTATTTGATTAACCGCTTTCCCACATACTGACGCTTTATGACTTCTTTGCAGCGGACGACTTTTGCAAACATTGTTGCAAAAGGAGAATTGCTCATAATAAGGAATATCATCTTTCGTCAATTTTTTTTTTTTTTTTATCTCTATTCAAAAATTATTTAAAATTAAATTTTAATTTAAATTTTTATTTATAGAGATTTTCCATATTTCTGCCTAGATGCTTTCAGAGTGTCTGCGGCCGACTTGTTGTATGTGGGAAAGGGTTAAACATGCACATCCAGCAGTTTTTGTTATCCGAATCAGGTCATCCTTTTACAAAGATCTCTTTGTTGAGATAAAAATTGAACTATTTTCATGTCACATAAATATCGTATAAGATTTTAATGAAATTGTCTTAAAGATAGTCCACCTTTTTTTTTCTCTTCAGATTTCCAATTCAATCCCATCTCTGATACAGATATTCGGTTAACCTTTTCTAGCAATGTTTTCGTGTCTGTGTCAAAAATTACACTTCCATTAATTCAAATGGATCCTTTTCTTAGGGTTTTGAAAAAAACATCCCGACTTTTAAATATGCCCTGGAAAATATATATCGTCTGGGACTACTAATATAGAAGTCCCAGGTACCGCGAAAGATTTTTGCGAATAATTGTGAATTTGAACTGTTATTCTGAGTGGCCTGGTGATCTAGCGGTAAACACGTTAGATTGTCATTCCAGTGGACCGGGTTCTGGATTTTTCTGAGATGCGTTGAGTGTCGCCCACTCAACTAGAGGTACTGGTCCTTTCCAAGAAAACGCGCCTCGCATGTAGCGGTGCATTGCTTGGGAAGATTGTTGTGTGGAGTACTGGTGTGAGAAAAAATAGGAAATGCGTGAGTAGGTGAACTGGCCGCCGTGATATAACTGAGAAATTGTTGAAAACGGCGTTAAACCCCAATCAACCAATGTAGCGGTGCTATACACTGAGCACGTTAAGAAACTAAGGGGTATTTTAAGAAAGAGCTAGGGTATCTCACCCGGAATCCCTTGTATCTAACTCTGTCTCTTGTATTTATCTGCTTCTGTCCGATGCCTGTACACCATATAGTGTACACCACCAAATGGGCCTAATAGAAGCTAAAAAGCTTATGCTGGATCGGAGCAATTGGTCTCTATAATTATATAACATTATTCAGTATAACATTACGGTCTATCACTTAAATAACACTTTTGTAATGTTCAGTTTCAACGAAAAGTGAGTATTATTGACTTCCTACCAATTGGATTGTAGGTAAAAGCATTGCCACTGATATGCTGTGTACCAGGACAAATTCGGTTAAATTTACCAAGAAAACCGGTGGCCGCCATAACTATTATTACAATTTTGTTGAGAAAAGAAGTTGAACACAATTCCAACAAACACATTAATGTTGATGAAGATACAGTCGGATCAGATACAACTAGACGTGGATCAGGTGTACAACTAAACACCTGATTGAAGCGGGTCATTGGTAAGTGAGTTTTGGGCATTTGCGATCATGGAATGAATGTATATTGTTTTATGGCGCATCGACAGCTAAGGTCATTTAGCGCGCAATTAAATTTAATTATTCATGATCCCTGGGTAAACAAACCAGTACTAGGCTAGAAAATGTGCCTTGCCCAAGGGCACTCCACCATGACCGTAGTGCCGTGACTGGGACACCCGGTTTCGAAATCCCCGACGCTAACCACTCGACCACAGCGGATTCCTTGCGATCATGGAAAATATGGGTCAATATTTGCCTCCTAGTAGCGCAATGGTCATGCTGTTATACATGCTCTTTCAAGATCACCTGAGCTTAAGATTGAATGTGATGTACTCTGATCACCCTGTCTGTTGTCTGTTCCAGTTTTCAAAAGCCGTCTGCTGCAGAGGCGTTAATTGTCCTCTGTCTTGAGGGGGGTGAGGGTCAGTTTTCGTGTAGATACCCGATATCATCGTCCGATATTATTTTTGTTATCTTAAACTTATAAATTCCGAGTCTTTTACGTATGCATGTAAGTGAGTGAGTGAACAATATACTGACGTATCTAAGTCCCACTAAAGTTCTTTTCATAAATCGGCGTCCTTTATTGTCCAACGTAGACATACAATTAGTAAGATAAGGGGAAGATTGATTCCTTCAGACACTTCAAATCCCTGGATCTACATTGTCATGATTGCCTTGTGACGATAGAGAGGGTACTGTGCGGGTACTTCACACAGCTCGGGAATAACCCTTCTTTATGGTGTTATTAAACCTTTCACACATACATTAAATCTACAGCAGACGACTTTGAAATTATCAAATCCAAAATAAAAAAAATCTTTATAATTGATAGCATGATTATTGAATAGGGTTGAAATCATTGTGGCAAATAGAGAAATTGCTCATCATAAGCAATTTCTCCATTTGCCACAATATTTTCAAAAGTCGTCTGCTGCAGAGGCGTCAGAAAGCGTATATATGCGGTAAAGGATTAAATCTTTCACATATACAATACAACTTTGAAATCATCCAGGCAATCTATGGAACACCACCTTTCATAAAATTATAAGTAATGAATATTCCTGTAAAACATTGTGGTTAGAGGATAAATTGTTCATGTTGAGCAATTTCTCATTTTGTCCAAATGCTTTCAAACATCGTTTACTGCAATTGCGTCAATGGTTTCACATTTGAGTTCATTTTAGCCATGCGTAGGTCATTCGATGGGGCCGTTTTTCCTGAAATAATGATGAATTAAAACTGAAAATACAGACCAACATAGGAATTTATACCTATATGCATGCAGAGAGAACAAAGAAAACCTTTAATTTTACAAACGTATAACCTAATTCACATCTTTCTTTTCTTTATCAAGATGTCTTACTCTTATTAGGATCGCTTGGTTTCAATGGGGAGTTTTACTGATTCTCTCCAGGACATTGTATTGATTATTTGATTGTTGATACAACAAACAAACCGTTGTTCGTCAAGCAGACATTGTATTTTACCCAACACTTTTCGTCTTTCATTTTATGTTCAATAAAGCACCTGTCTCGGGTGCCGGAGGTGGCGGGTTCGATCCCTGACTGGGGTCATACCAAAGACTTTGACAATGGTAGTAATCAATGTCCTTGCTTGGCGCTCAGGAGGGTCAGGTAAAGCATGAAAACTGACGCGCTACTGTAAGGATAAATGGACCAGTAGTATTTGTGACAACCAGGGAACGCGTCGTAAAATACCATACAAACCAACTTTAACCCTTCCCCTCATATAAACGCTTTATGACAACTCTGCAGCAGACAGCTTTTTGAAAAAATAGTGACAAAAGGAGAAATTGCTAAAAATGAGCAATTTCTCCTTTTGACACAATGTTTTCTACTTTTAGTCATAGGTTATCCATAGAATTTTATAGATTTTCTATTTTTGGACAAAGTTTGTTCAAAGTCGTCTGCTGCAGAATTGCCGTATGAGGGCAAGGGTTAATATACAACTTTTACGCTTTTAACCTTTCCCAAACGACATGATCTGCAGAAGATCACTTTCGAATACATAGGAGCAATTTCTTCATTTGTCACTATGCTTTAACCCTTTCCCTCGTATATACGCTTTCTGACGCCTCTGCAGCAGACGGCTTTTTGAAAACATAGTGACAAAAGAAGAAATTGCACAAAACGTGCAATTTCTCCTTTTGCCACAATATTTTCCACTTTTAGCCATAGGTTATCCATTAAATTATAGAGATTTTCTATTTTTTGACAAAATATGTTCAAAGTCGTCTGCTGTAGAAATGTCGTATGAGGGAAAGGGTTAATAATAGTCTGCTACGGATGCGTTTAAATGCATCTGCACGTCAGAAAGAATTAAACCCTGACTAAATAATCTGACAAAGTTTTATTACGTCTACTAAGAACATTGTTCCAAGAAAGGCACTCAAAAGGAACTATGCTACTTCTTCTTTTCTGTATGTCCGTGTCGTATTTTGAAAATTGGAAGCATCATTACGATGACATGTTAGAAACATTTTAGGAAATGGAGTAATTTATCCATATGTTAACGATGCTTTTCGAAAAATCCAACTACTCTAGAAGCGGTTTTCTTTTATAAGTTGAGGGTTAATTTTGCGATCCGCATCCATTTTGAAGTGCCCTATCCGTTGCTTATCACTGTGTCAACATAAATAGTCTTATATTAACTTTTCCTCGTGTATGTTCGAATCCTCGATTGATTAACTATACTAATAAGATGCCTACTATCTGTACTTTTATTTGAAATTTCCATCTTTATCTGTTTTCATTATATAATGTGAACCCGTGATCACGTTCGAGACATTCAGTCAACAACCGCTCTAACCGTTTCTTGATGTGACATGTTTAACGCCGTCTGCGTTTTGGAAGCTCTTGTGGGTAACTATGAGACCATTCTGGTCCATATATCGGTCACCCTTCTTTATTGTAAATTAGGAGTCTTTGTTTGTTTACCCCGGTAGCTCAGTCGGTAGCGACGCGGGCTGTCACTCCAGGGGTTGTCAGTTCGTATCCCGGCTCGGCCAACTTTCTTTCCGACGTTTTTAACAAAAGTCAATGCGTCATTCGTCTTCCACCAATGGGCTAAGTCTATGTGGAAAAGCAGCCAGTTGCATGGGAAGATTGTTGTGTTTAGTACTGGTGTGAGAGAAATACATGAGTAGGTGAACTGGCCGCCGTGATATGACTGAGAAACTGTTAAAAACGGCGTTAAACCCCAATCAATCAATCAATCTTTGTTTTATTGGGTTTTACGCCGTTTTCAACATTATTTCAATAATATCACGGCGACAGTTCACTTGTTCATGATCCTTGGGGAAACAAACCAGTACTAGGCTAGGACGATAAACCGTCTCGCCGCGACTGGGGATCGAACCCGGGACGCCCTGTTCCAAAATCCCCGACGCTTACCACTCGGCCACGGCGAATTCTTCCTACAAATTAGGAAACAAATGCCTCTCAATTATAATGGCTTAAATAAACTTTTTAGGTGGTCACCCGAGGAACATTTAGATAGACCTATTATTTTGAAATCTGACCAGATTTTCAAAATTCTCAGTATAGACATATACTTAGCCCCCTTCCCATCCTTGCCAGATTGTTGCCATGTTTTCCATCAATACGGATGGCTTGAATACTCCTTGTAGATGTTCATCTTAGGAACATTTCTGTTCAATTATTTTGAAATTGGATCAGTATTTCCCAAGAATGTTTTCAAGTGTATGCACTTTAAAGCACAATAGACAAGCTAGTACATGCAGAGGAGCAAAGCTGAAAGGAAAATGTTGCTCTAAGCACTTTCATTTATGGACATAATCCCCCAATACCTCATGCGCTGGTTTATTGTCAAGTTCCCGTTTCACTGTCCTAGATCTTTTGACTGTAATACATCTGTATGAATCGGAACTGCAATGGGATTTGTATCGTGGGCGAGGCTTTTGTTACTATCATAGGATGACTGGAGCCAGACTGAAACGAAAGTAGATTTAATTCGTTGTTTGATATTTATGTTATGTCTGTAGATCCAAATACGATGTACATTAAAAAGCGAACAAAGACAGAAGGCACAGATACTTACACGTATTTCACCAATCAACATATCGAGGGCTTGGCGTGCAAACGGTTGTAACTAAAAACCTTTTTTAAAAACCCTGGTTTAGTGGCAATTTTGACCCCTTTGTCAACAATGCAAATTTAGGTGCCATTGCTCGGAACGAGCAATGGCACCTAAATTTCCATTGTTTACCAAGAAAAATTATTTAACGCTTATAAAGACTTAATGGCGAGGTGATTAACTTTGGTAAAAAAAATACAAATTTTAGTTACAACCGTTTCATGCCAAGTCCTCGATATTAAGGATTCAATAAGAGAAGTTTGACCGATTTTGTAACGGTTGTAACTTAAAACCTTTTTTGAAAACCCTGGTTTAGGGGCAATTTTGACCCCTTTGTAAACAATGCAAATTTAGATGCCATTGCTCAGAACGAGCAATGACACCTAAATTTTCATTGTTTACCAAAGAAAAAATATTTAACGCTTATAAAGACTTAATGGCGAGGTGATTAAATTTGGTAAAAAAAATACAAATTTTAGTTACAACCGTTTCATGCCAAGCCTTCAATATTAAAGATTCAATAAAAGAAGTTCGACCGATTTTCCACCTGAAGACGCATTCTGAGACATCTTCAGCAGGTGACGTTTGTCACAATGTTTTAAACACTATCCAATAATTACACGTAAGTTCATAGAGAATTTCCATATTTTTGCATAGCCATAGACGTTTTCGAAGTCGTCTGTCGCGAATTTGCTGTATATATGTGAAAGAGTTGAGAGAGTTGTGATGCAAACACAGACAAACGCACCAAGTGACATCTTCGTGTACTCTTTTCCCTTAGATTGTCTTCCATAGGGAGATAATAAATGGGGACACTGACTTAATTTATCAACGAATTTGTAAATACTTGTCTTAACTGATATTGAGTACTTTCGTGTTTCTTGGTGCGTTTTTATCTGATAAAAATATCAAAATTCTATCCGAAAACAATGTATTTGTCATACTGAGCGACCTGATTGCGGATTATGTTAAACGTCAGATTGGTGCAAGTTCGATATTCGAGTAAACAATGCGTAGGATGAGTTAAATTTTTAACTCCGTTGAGATTGAAAGAAGTATGAGGTAACGCTTAGTAACTGGGATTTAAACAGTACCTCGTACCTCAAAATGCTATACATGTAGTTTTCTTTGATGCAAAATTAGAAACCTTGTTTGAAAAATTCGTTTTGAGCAGGTTGTGGTTTTAAAAGTTCCGCCTGAAGGTGAACATATGCGGTGGGCGTCGTCTACAAATGTTGTCCACTCTCTAACTAGAGCAATATCGCTATCCAGTGCACACCAAACTTGGCCGCAATGTATAGAGAGATAGTCAAGCCCGATTGCCTAAGTTACACCATAGTTATATTTCCTTGGTTAATACATAGTTGCTTGATTAGCTTTGGCCGCTCTGTAACTTGAGATAATCTTAACCGTTTTGCACCCGGTGAGTCTTGGTCACGATGTTAATGGTGACAATTTCTCGACCAAGTACGATGTCCCGCCAGATTGCTCAGCCATGCCAAAGTTATGGCCCTTTATATAATGATTTTCCCCCATGAAATAGCTTTGTCCGCTCTCTTACTTGTGCAATCCTTCACTACGGCGGATTCCTCTCAGAAACAACGAGAAAGACGAGTGCAATGTCACAGTTTTTTTATTCACGTCTGTACAAGGACAATAACCTGTTATACAACTGAGTTAATAAAAGAGTGTTCTAAAAAAAGCCTTGCCCTTAGAAAACAAGCCACTTGGCATCTGCGACCAGTGTATAGATTCAGATCATACCGTGCAGTGTAGGGATGCACAGGCATGCCTTTATCTGCACTTATCAAAAATATGATAAAGGTTGTTTGCCTCGAGCATTACTTAATCCTTTCAACAAATCTTCAGCAGACGACTTTGAAAACATATTGACAAAAAACCTGAACAATCTCCCAAAAAGATAGCTTAATTGTTAAATGAAGTTAAAAACATTGTGGCCAAAGGTGAAATTGCTCATCATGAGCAATTTCACCTTTGGCCACAATGTTTTTTCAAAAGTCGTCTGCTGCTATTGCGTCAACATGCGTCTGCAGGTGGGCAAGGTTAAATACAGAGGTTACACTAGAAAGCTCATCCGCTATCAATACTGTGACAGGGGACAACATTTGATCTTAAGTAAACAAATGAATAACCATCGAATTTTGATTAAATTGGAGTACGAACGCGATTAAAGTTGTAGTCAGTGTCATTCAAACAACTGATAAAGATTTTGTTTCCCACATGGTGTACCCCTCTTATAGTAAACGCTCGATCAGACCACGTCAAAATATAAATGAAGATTTCGCTATCACTTGGCTAGGCTTCTCTTTACCTGGCCGCATTTATCAGTAGTTTCATAAGGGTACTACGGGTACCATCGTCTTGTAGCTGTCGAATTTCTTTTGAATTTAAATTATTGATTTCTCTGAACAAGTATTTAATACATTTCTACACGATTTTTAAAATTGACGGTTGTTGGGAAACAGCTTTAAAGTACAGGGCCGATATAAAGTGGGTGAGATAAAACATTCTGTGCTGCGTAGAAACATTCGCACCCTGTATCTGACCCCGGGATTTAGAGCTCGATTTGACCTGACTGGTTTACTGACATAATTTTATACGCTAGACTTTATATTAGACTGATACGTATTTCTAGTGTGCTTAATATCACGGTCGGGTACGAAGTAGGGCGGACTTTTCGCAACATTCCTTTTTTTTAAATATCTTGGAGATTCGAAAAGTGTCCGAGTTGTTGGAAGTAGTTGGTAATTATCAGACCTGTTATTATTAATATAATTATTTTTATATTTATAATTATAATACGTATTATTGTTGTTACTTTTAGTATCATTAATATTATTATTAACGGATTTAAAAAAAAAATGATTAAAATAAACTTTAAATTTTAAACTTTAAGATAACTTAATTAATGCAAACACGTTTATAAATATGTCTTGCTTGGATTACAATATTTGAATGCACAAATGAATGATAGGTGAGACAATAAGTGTCCATTAAAATAGTGAATTACGCTTTATTTAAAACTGTGGATTACAATTGTAGTTTGTATTGTGTATTTGTATCTGCCATTTTCCCTATATTTGTTGTGCATATATAAGACCATGGAGAGCATTTCTAATTATATTTGACTTGTCATTGATTATTTTCTTTCTTTTTCTTTTCCAGAATAGCCACTAGTCCATATTCAAGATGTTCAGTTGGTGTTACCTAATTGGCGCTTTGTTCGTGGCATCTGGTAAGCACGTCGATTTCACACTCGTCTCTATATTTGGTCTGTTTGTCTCTTAATATGGTCTTCATTCTTGCTTTGAAGTAACCCTTTCCCACATATAGCCGCATTTCGATGCATCTGTAGCAGATGACTTTTACAAACTTTGTGATTCAAAGAGAAATTGCTCCTAATGTGCAATTTGTCTTTGAAAAAATGTTTTAAACTTTATTTAAAAAATGATACCTTCATTTATAGAGATTTTCATGTTTGTGCCTAGATATTTCCTAAGTCGTATGCTTCAGATTTGGTCTATGTGGGAATGAGTTGTAATCGATTTCAGCAATAGTTCATTTATATTGAAAACGTAGCGTCGGGGATTTCGAAACCGGATGTCCCGGGTTCGATCCCCAGTCGCGGCACCTCGGTCATGGAGGAATGCTCGGGGGGGGGGGGGGGGGGGGGGGGGCAAGGCACATTTCTAGCCTAGTACCGGTTTGTTTACCCAGGGATCATGAATAAGTGAACTGTCGCCGTGATATAACTGAAATATTGATGAAAGCGGCGTAAAACGAGTTCTGCTTGACATATGAACCGTTCGACAAAACCGGTAGTTTTATCAATGTATCTTTGCGCATTCTTCCTTTCTTCAAGTGTTTCGTATTTATAATCTGGTACGATACAGAGCCTTTGACTGTCCGTACGTTTATACGGATATCGTCCTATTTATCTGCCGTTCAGTTGTCCCTTAGCTACCATACCTGTGCATACGTAACTCTGTATGCAATTCTCGAATGCAGAGCCCCGGTAGCTCAATCGGAAGCGACGCGAACTGTCAATCCAGGGGTTGCGAGTTCGAACTCCAACATTTTCCCAACGTTTATGTACATCTACCTTATTTTTAGTTTAAAACCTTGTAGATGATTATTTTTGAAAACACTTGTGAGAATCGTGCAAACTCTTAATTTCAACCAAGTGGAAAGATTTCGTAAGAATCGTGCAAATTCTTAATTTCAGCCAAGTGGAAAGATTTCGTGAGAACCGTGCAAATTCTTAATTACCAAACTGTCGACAGTGTTCGATTATCTCTCGACATACGTTGTTTTTTTCACTAGGAGAGACCATTAAAGTTATTGTTTAACATTCACATATGTGTGTATAAGTACAACTATTTAGGTTACCCACACACATGCGTTGTTCATAGTTATGACAGTGGTTCATGGGTAACTAGTACATCCAGTACATGAGCAAAGTGCATGTATCCTTAACTCTTTCCCACATATAGACGCTTTCTGAAGCCTCTGCAGCAGACGACTTTTTGAAAACATAGTAACAAAAGAAGAAATTGCACAAAACGTGCAATTTCTCCTTTTGCCACAATGTTTTCCACTGTTTGTCATACTGTAGGTTTTCCATTCAATTATGGAGACTTTCTATTTTTTGACAAAATACGTTCAAAGTCGTCTGCTGCAGATTTGTTATATGTGGGAAAGGGTTAATATAAACGGACACCTATTAAAGAATCACTGAACAAGTGTGAAACATTTGGTATTCTTTTATCTATTTGTCCAGCTTCGGGCCAGGCATGCCAGGACACGATAGCCAACTGCTCTAGCACGGGACCTGTGATATGCGAGGACATATTCTACGCCGATTCTAACTGTAAAGAGTATTGTCTCTTGTGTAGTGACTTCACAGTGCCGCCTGGTAAGTCTTATTTATATAATGCTTGAGCCGTATCATGAGAAAACCAACATTATGGACTATGTGTGATGTATCGATCAAGATCAGCCTGCGCAGGCTAATGCAGGCCGCACATTCCATCTAAGGGGGATAGAGGTATAGAGTAATGATTCCTGAAACAGAAATTCCACAGGAGGCGAAAGTGTCTGCCAGGATTAGCCTGCGTGGTAAGCTTTAGGCTGATCCGGATCGATACTTTACGCAGAGTTCACACAATGTTGGTTTTCTCTTGGAACGGCCACATATGTCGATGTCAATAAGGCTGGTCTTCTCAAGACACGGAGTGTATGGTATTAATCTCTCTCCCTCTCTCGTGGAACACAAACTTTAATGCATCATATCATATTACCTGGTTGAGGACCTAAAATGTCTGTTTGTCTGCTACATATTCTACCTCTTCACCATTAATTTAAATAAACAAGAGTTGCTGCAAGATGCAGCAGTTTGACGTTAGCGCGCGAATCAGCATTGTATGGCTTAACAAATACCTGTTTGATTCGAAAAACATGAAACCCGCTTTTAAATATATGATATAAATATATGATAACAATAGTTCAGTTAAATACTTAAAAAAAAAAAAAATCGATCTCCCAAAATTATTGTAAACATTTGTCTGCGCATGCGCGTCCTTTATTTTCCCCTGAATATATTCTTAAAATCGCAAAATTTAGCACAATAACTTCGCATTTATGCAAACATTCCCATTTTCCTGTTATTAAAACCCCGGTGGTTCCCGATTGATGTTACATAGACTCCGTTCTGGTATACTGCAGAGACAGTTTTTTCACAACCAATATATGCACTGGTGCTGAGGCACCCGCGATGTTTACCTACATGTTTTCGAAGTCGTCTGCTGAAGATTTAAATGTATGTGGGAAAGGGTTAATTGCGGGCGGACAGGTAAGGCTCTATTCTAGTCTAGTGACACTCTTTGTATACATGGGCTCGCATGAGCCTTCACCTGTTCGCATTAGCAAAGAAATCCCTTTTGGCATGACATGTTGTTTAATGTTTTTTTACGACAGGCGCCCCGTGCGAGGACGAGATCATAGACTGCACCATGGTGAATTGTGAACCCGATCAACTTTCTCAGTTCGCCAAAGTCAACTGTAGGAAAACGTGTGGTGTCTGTGGAGGTATGTTCGATTTAATTGTTTTGACATTCCAATTTACTTTTCCTCTGGTAAGGACGATTTATCCACTTTTTCCGCAAAGTTTTTTTCTTTCTTTCCAGCTACTATATAGCCAATGTATTGACCTCGTATTAGGAGTGAGTGGGTCGCGGTCATCCACACTCACACCTTACAAGTTCGATACATATTACATAATATAGTATACAAACTATCTGTCTACCCTAAGCATGCCGTTTGTACAACTATTAGAACTAACCGCCTCGATGGTGTAATGGTAGGGCGTCCGCCTCGGGTGTGGGAGGTCGTGGGTTCGATCCCTGATCGAGTTCTACCTAACACTTTGAAAACGGTGGTATTGGATACCCGCCTTGGCGCTCAGGGTTGCGGGGTTATCCTTACGACTGGCTGGCTGGTGTCAGGGTAAATGGACCAGAAGAAATGATAACTTACCACGGAATCATTGTTGAAAGCAGCGTTAAACAAGCAATCAAAAATCTTTAGCACCCATGGATCCGGGTATATTACCATTGCGGCTTGTGAGCTGGTGTCATGATTAACTTGGCAGCAGCACTGGTAATACACCCGGGCTTATGGACAATAAACAATGAATGAAATTCCTGACTAAATACACTTTTCAACAGACAAAACTAAATGCAGCAAACGATTTTGAAACACCCCGGACAATATAGGGAAAATCTCTGAAAATGATAGTTAATTATTGAATACAGTTGATAGCATTGTAGCAGAAGAAAAAGAATTTTTTCGTTTTCTGCAACAATGCTTTTAAAAGTCTTATCTGGGTGCCTAAAATCGCGTCTGCAAGTGTTAAAGTGTTTCCCTCATATAAACGCTTTCTGACGCCTCTGCAGCAGACGACTTTTGAAAACTGTGTGTGACAAAAGAAGAAATTGCTCAAAACGAGCAATTTCTCCTTTTGACACTATGTTTTCAACTATATGCCATAAGTATATCTTGATTAATACAGTTTTTCTACATTTTGCCACATTTTGATGTTTTAAAAGTCGTCTGCTGCAGATTTGTTGTATGTGGGGGAAAGCGTTAACGTGTTCCCTGTTTTCAGTGACCCCTATGGCGACGGACCTGACCCCACCAGTGATGCTCCAGTCTTCGACTCCAGGTAATTCATAGATTAAGTCCCAACTTTTTCCAACAAACAGACGCATTTTGACGCATCTGCAGCAGATTTGCAATTTATCCTTTTGTCACACTGTTTTCAAGATTCGTCTGCTGCAGATACATTCATATTCGTCTATAGGTGGGACAGATTTAAATGACCAAACCACTAGACGTGGCTAAATTACAAAAGCTGCCATGGTTACAAGTTGAAGAATAACTATGTCACCGAGTGGCTAGCGCGGGTCATATGGAATCGGGCATGCTAGGTCCGGTGCCTGCTCGACGGCGATTATCATCAAGCACCCTTGGGCAAGGCACATTTCCTATTAAAGCTCTTGTTGGACAGCAATGTAGCATGCATACGTGCACTGTCGCCGTAAGATAACTGAAGTTAATGTTAAAATGATATAAACTAAAATATTTTAATAATTAATATAGTTGTAAATAAATATAAATTTAAGTATTTAGACCGATTCCTTGCTGGCTAAGTAAATATTCAAATGGTTTTCAATGGTATTACGTGTGATTTCTTGGCCGAATTTGTCGTAAACCGTCATAACGTATGAGTTATTCTTCTTGAGTCTTGCTAGTCTTTGTTATAAATATGGCTCATCTACGTGAAGATTGACGGTGAAGGTTACGGGTCCAATTCCGCCAACCGCAAAGAAATACTTATCTAATAGCTGGTAAAAAATGAATGGTGGAATGGATTTAAGTAAATGACTACGTTAAATAGTTGCCTTTCACACTAACAATACTCTTTAACCCTTTCCCTCATACGACAATTCTGCAGCAGACGACTTCGAACGTATTTTGTCGAAACATAGAAAATCTCCATAATTTAATGGATAACCTATGACAAAAAGTGGAAAACATTGTTGCAAAAGGAGAAATTGCACGTTTTGTGCAATTTCTTCTTTTGTCACTATGTTTTCAAAAGGCCGTCTGCTGCAGAGGCGTCAGAAAGCGTCTATATGAGGGAAAGGGTTAAGAAACGAACTATTTGGAAGTTCTCTATAAGGGTAATCATTAGTATTGAAAAGAGGGGAAAACAGTAAGGCAAGATGAGAAATTGCTCATTGTAAGTAATTTCTTCTTTTGTTTCAATGTTTTCAGTAGCTGTCTAGTGCAGCGAATTTAGGAATCGTCTATTTGTATGAAAGGGTAAATATTGTTTCTTTATTTCAGCACTAGTTGAACAAACAACAACTCAAGGAGCTCCAGTTAAAACAACGGGTAAGCAAATTCCATAGTTTTCGGATTTAGAAGCTTTATTTAAAGATTTTTCCTAGCACACCGTTCATTAGGACGTGCGCTCGTTGGTACATTCGGCTAACAACCGCCTAACAACTTGTCTCTTATGTAAATCTGAATACACCCCCATGTCCCGACTTTCGGTTAAACATGTCACTATCAAAGTACTGAAAGTTCCGACAACTGATTGACTTCAATCTAGCTTGCAAGCGCATTACATATAGACGTATTATAGTGAAATGGGTTTTTCTGAAGATACGAACTTCCCGAATAACAAACAATACAGTGTCAGAGAGTTGCAATCAATGATACACAATATGTTTTAAAGCAATTCAAAATGCATTGTCACTCTCCGCCAACAACAATATTTTCATCTATGTCATCGACGTCGTCATAATCTTCATCATCACGAACTTTGCTATAATTTCAGAGCGATGTATCGATCGAGGTCAAAATTGCACGTCAGACTCGTGCCATACACAGTTTGGATGGGAATATTGCAGGGAAACGTGCGGCTTGTGTGGAAACGACACAACATGTATGTACTAACTGGCCTTGCTCTAGGGAAAACCAACTACGTGATATGTTCGACCAGTGTAAAACCGTATTACCCGCGCATGATTATTATAGGTTGATCTCACACAAAAATAATCAAAAATATTTCTGACGAGATTTCTCCATTTAGACCTAATTGCATGCGTGCATATCCAGATGTTTATCACCACTTTAAATGAGTTCGATACAGCTGAGGCTTATTTAAAAGTAAACCTGTCTTTTATAATTCATCTCCTCGAGATTCTGCACTTGAGCTCTCCGTCAAAACTTACCTTCGGTGGCTTTAAGCCTTTCATCAAATATGCAGCAGACGTCTTTAAAAAGAAACCTTCAAAAACAAATGATGGCATATAAGGCATTTATGGCAAATGGCTATAGATTTAAGTATTTAGACTGAACAGGTGTGAAACATTTGGTATTCTTTTATTTATTTGTATCCGATAGTGACGCGGGCTGTCAATCCAGGGGTTGTGAGTTCGAATCCCGGCTCGGCCAACTTTCTTTCCGACGATTGACAAAAGTCAATGCGACACGCGTCATTCGTCTTCCACCAATGGGCTAAGTCTATGTGGAAAAGCAGCTAGTTGCTTGGGAAGATTGTTGTGCGGAGTACTGGTGTGTGAAAACCAGGAAACGCATGAGTAGGTGAACTGGCCGCCGTGATATAACTGAGATATTGTTAAAAACGGCGTTAAACCCCAATCAATCAATCAATCTATTTATTTTTCCAGCTTCGGGCCAGGCATGCCAGGACACGATTGCCAACTGCTCGAGCACGGGACCTGTAATATGCGAGGACATATTCTACGCCGATTCTAACTGTAAAGAGTATTGTCTCTTGTGTAGTGACTTTACAGTGCCACCTGGTGAGTTTTATTTATATAATGCTTGAAACGTATCATGAGAAAACCCAACATTATGGACTCTGCGTGATGTTTCGATCAAGATCAGCCTGCGCAGGCTAATGCGGGCCGACACATTCCATCTCAGGGGGATAGAGGTATAGAGTAATGATTCATGAAACAGAAATTCCACAGGAGGCGAAAGTGTCTGCCCGGATTAGCCTGCGTGGTAAGCTTTAGGCTGATCCGGATCGATACTTTACGCAGAGTTCACACAATGTTGGTTTTCTCGTGGAACGGCCACATATGTCGATGCCAATAAGGCTGGTCTTCTCAAGACACGGATTGTATGGTATTAATCTCTCTCCCTCTCTCGTGGAACACAAACTTTAATGCATCATATCATATTACCTGGTTGAGGACCTAAAATGTCTGTTTGTCTGCTACATATTCTACCTCTTCACCATTAATTTAAATAAACAAGAGTTGCTGCAAGATGCAGCAGTTTGACGTTAGCGCGCGAATCAGCATTGTATGGCTTAACAAATACCTGTTTGATTCGAAAAACATGAAACCCGCTTTTAAATATATGATATAAATATATGATAACAATAGTTCAGTTAAATACTTAAAAAAAAAAAAAATCGATCTCCCAAAATTATTGTAAACATTTGTCTGCGCATGCGCGTCCTTTATTTTCCCCTGAATATATTCTTAAAATCGCAAAATTTAGCACAATAACTTCGCATTTATGCAAACATTCCCATTTTCCTGTTATTAAAACCCCGGTGGTTCCCGATTGATGTTACATAGACTCCGTTCTGGTATACTGCAGAGACAGTTTTTTCACAACCAATATATGCACTGGTGCTGAGGCACCCGCGATGTTTACCTACATGTTTTCGAAGTCGTCTGCTGAAGATTTAAATGTATGTGGGAAAGGGTTAATTGCGGGCGGACAGGTAAGGCTCTATTCTAGTCTAGTGACACTCTTTGTATACATGGGCTCGCATGAGCCTTCACCTGTTCGCATTAGCAAAGAAATCCCTTTTGGCATGACATGTTGTTTAATGTTTTTTTACGACAGGCGCCCCGTGCGAGGACGAGATCATAGACTGCACCATGGTGAATTGTGAACCCGATCAACTTTCTCAGTTCGCCAAAGTCAACTGTAGGAAAACGTGTGGTGTCTGTGGAGGTATGTTCGATTTAATTGTTTTGACATTCCAATTTACTTTTCCTCTGGTAAGGACGATTTATCCACTTTTTCCGCAAAGTTTTTTTCTTTCTTTCCAGCTACTATATAGCCAATGTATTGACCTCGTATTAGGAGTGAGTGGGTCGCGGTCATCCACACTCACACCTTACAAGTTCGATACATATTACATAATATAGTATACAAACTATCTGTCTACCCTAAGCATGCCGTTTGTACAACTATTAGAACTAACCGCCTCGATGGTGTAATGGTAGGGCGTCCGCCTCGGGTGTGGGAGGTCGTGGGTTCGATCCCTGATCGAGTTCTACCTAACACTTTGAAAACGGTGGTATTGGATACCCGCCTTGGCGCTCAGGGTTGCGGGGTTATCCTTACGACTGGCTGGCTGGTGTCAGGGTAAATGGACCAGAAGAAATGATAACTTACCACGGAATCATTGTTGAAAGCAGCGTTAAACAAGCAATCAAAAATCTTTAGCACCCATGGATCCGGGTATATTACCATTGCGGCTTGTGAGCTGGTGTCATGATTAACTTGGCAGCAGCACTGGTAATACACCCGGGCTTATGGACAATAAACAATGAATGAAATTCCTGACTAAATACACTTTTCAACAGACAAAACTAAATGCAGCAAACGATTTTGAAACACCCCGGACAATATAGGGAAAATCTCTGAAAATGATAGTTAATTATTGAATACAGTTGATAGCATTGTAGCAGAAGAAAAAGAATTTTTTCGTTTTCTGCAACAATGCTTTTAAAAGTCTTATCTGGGTGCCTAAAATCGCGTCTGCAAGTGTTAAAGTGTTTCCCTCATATAAACGCTTTCTGACGCCTCTGCAGCAGACGACTTTTGAAAACTGTGTGTGACAAAAGAAGAAATTGCTCAAAACGAGCAATTTCTCCTTTTGACACTATGTTTTCAACTATATGCCATAAGTATATCTTGATTAATACAGTTTTTCTACATTTTGCCACATTTTGATGTTTTAAAAGTCGTCTGCTGCAGATTTGTTGTATGTGGGGGAAAGCGTTAACGTGTTCCCTGTTTTCAGTGACCCCTATGGCGACGGACCTGACCCCACCAGTGATGCTCCAGTCTTCGACTCCAGGTAATTCATAGATTAAGTCCCAACTTTTTCCAACAAACAGACGCATTTTGACGCATCTGCAGCAGATTTGCAATTTATCCTTTTGTCACACTGTTTTCAAGATTCGTCTGCTGCAGATACATTCATATTCGTCTATAGGTGGGACAGATTTAAATGACCAAACCACTAGACGTGGCTAAATTACAAAAGCTGCCATGGTTACAAGTTGAAGAATAACTATGTCACCGAGTGGCTAGCGCGGGTCATATGGAATCGGGCATGCTAGGTCCGGTGCCTGCTCGACGGCGATTATCATCAAGCACCCTTGGGCAAGGCACATTTCCTATTAAAGCTCTTGTTGGACAGCAATGTAGCATGCATACGTGCACTGTCGCCGTAAGATAACTGAAGTTAATGTTAAAATGATATAAACTAAAATATTTTAATAATTAATATAGTTGTAAATAAATATAAATTTAAGTATTTAGACCGATTCCTTGCTGGCTAAGTAAATATTCAAATGGTTTTCAATGGTATTACGTGTGATTTCTTGGCCGAATTTGTCGTAAACCGTCATAACGTATGAGTTATTCTTCTTGAGTCTTGCTAGTCTTTGTTATAAATATGGCTCATCTACGTGAAGATTGACGGTGAAGGTTACGGGTCCAATTCCGCCAACCGCAAAGAAATACTTATCTAATAGCTGGTAAAAAATGAATGGTGGAATGGATTTAAGTAAATGACTACGTTAAATAGTTGCCTTTCACACTAACAATACTCTTTAACCCTTTCCCTCATACGACAATTCTGCAGCAGACGACTTCGAACGTATTTTGTCGAAACATAGAAAATCTCCATAATTTAATGGATAACCTATGACAAAAAGTGGAAAACATTGTTGCAAAAGGAGAAATTGCACGTTTTGTGCAATTTCTTCTTTTGTCACTATGTTTTCAAAAGGCCGTCTGCTGCAGAGGCGTCAGAAAGCGTCTATATGAGGGAAAGGGTTAAGAAACGAACTATTTGGAAGTTCTCTATAAGGGTAATCATTAGTATTGAAAAGAGGGGAAAACAGTAAGGCAAGATGAGAAATTGCTCATTGTAAGTAATTTCTTCTTTTGTTTCAATGTTTTCAGTAGCTGTCTAGTGCAGCGAATTTAGGAATCGTCTATTTGTATGAAAGGGTAAATATTGTTTCTTTATTTCAGCACTAGTTGAACAAACAACAACTCAAGGAGCTCCAGTTAAAACAACGGGTAAGCAAATTCCATAGTTTTCGGATTTAGAAGCTTTATTTAAAGATTTTTCCTAGCACACCGTTCATTAGGACGTGCGCTCGTTGGTACATTCGGCTAACAACCGCCTAACAACTTGTCTCTTATGTAAATCTGAATACACCCCCATGTCCCGACTTTCGGTTAAACATGTCACTATCAAAGTACTGAAAGTTCCGACAACTGATTGACTTCAATCTAGCTTGCAAGCGCATTACATATAGACGTATTATAGTGAAATGGGTTTTTCTGAAGATACGAACTTCCCGAATAACAAACAATACAGTGTCAGAGAGTTGCAATCCATGATACACAATATGTTTTAAAGCAATTCAAAATGCATTGTCACTCTCCGCCAACAACAATATTTTCATCTATGTCATCGACGTCGTCATAATCTTCATCATCACGAACTTTGCTATAATTTCAGAGCGATGTATCGATCGAGGTCAAAATTGCACGTCAGACTCGTGCCATACACAGTTTGGATGGGAATATTGCAGGGAAACGTGCGGCTTGTGTGGAAACGACACAACATGTATGTACTAACTGGCCTTGCTCTAGGGAAAACCAACTACGTGATATGTTCGACCAGTGTAAAACCGTATTACCCGCGCATGATTATTATAGGTTGATCTCACACAAAAATAATCAAAAATATTTCTGACGAGATTTCTCCATTTAGACCTAATTGCATGCGTGCATATCCAGATGTTTATCACCACTTTAAATGAGTTCGATACAGCTGAGGCTTATTTAAAAGTAAACCTGTCTTTTATAATTCATCTCCTCGAGATTCTGCACTTGAGCTCTCCGTCAAAACTTACCTTCGGTGGCTTTAAGCCTTTCATCAAATATGCAGCAGACGTCTTTAAAAAGAAACCTTCAAAAACAAATGATGGCATATAAGGCATTTATGGCAAATGGCTAGTCTAGATAGTAAGGTTGATTTTTTTTTTACTCATAATGAAATTGCTCGTCTGCTGTAAATGCGTCGAAATGCGTCTTAACCCTTTCAGCGCCGAATTGTTTAAAGTAGACTCTTCCCTGTTCAAACTCGGACGACTCTATTTTCATGTTATAGGATTTTTGGAATATTTTTATAGCTCAGAGCCAAACAATGCAGATTTCATTACGAGCTGACTCACCTGAATCTGCATTATTTGCAAAAAACTCAATATTGCCTTTGGCGCTGAAAGAGTTAATGTCGGTTGCGAACAGTTCGATTACTTGCTTGGGTGATTATTATCGTTCTTCAGATCTTTTAAATTTTAAAAAAGAGTTATTTTCATGTTCATACAACACAATTGGATATTCTGTGTAGTGTGAATAGTGCAAAAATAGAAACGCATTTTTCGATGCTTTGAAAAGCATCCCTTTTTACATTTTTGCACATAGAAATACTGAGTAAAATGTGAAGAGAACAAAATGCTCGTAGTGAGCAAATTTCCCTGTACAGACACTATTTTCTACTCAAGACCATTTTCGTAAAAATATTCCATGTTATTCACCAGATATTTCCAAAGCAACCGACTTATAAAAAACGAATCATGTTCAGTAAATGGCTACGTTTAACTATTTCAGTCCCTGTGCCGAAAACAACCACACCAGTACCGACTACAACAACAACAACGGAAGCGCCAACAACCGAAGAGATGATGACGACGACAGCTAATGAAAAGGTCACAGGTAATATGAAAATGTCTTATAACTGAATGTTTATGCCATGTAAAATAAATTGCAAATAGGCAAGCCAATATCGTATGAAAGCTAGTTGGGAACAAAAATTGGTTCTGTTCGGATTTTTCCTCATTTCAAACTTAATTTTTAAACCTGTTTAAAAATCATGACTTTATTTTAAGAAATGTATTTTTCAACTCTAATGTCTTCTTCACAGAGGTTTATAAACCATAATTTCTGGTTAATGTAAGCTCTTGAGTAATCTTATATTTCTTCCAGGTCAATGTAAGCGCTTGATTAATCTTATATTCCTTCCATGTCAATGTAAGCGCTTGATTAATCTCATATTTCTTCCTGGTCGAAGTAAGCGCTTGATTAATCTTATATTTCTTCCAGATCAATGAAAACGCTTATTTAATCTTATGTTTCTTCCAGGTCAATTGTAAGCGCTTACTTAATCTTAAATTTCTCTCTTCAGGTTTCCGTTGTGTCGATGTAGATAACAGCTGTACGTTGGATTCGTGTGACAGTCCGTTGTTTGAGTACGCCAGGGTAAACTGCGTAGAAACCTGTCAACTCTGTAACAATCTGACAGCGTTAGGTAACACTTTGATTTGAGCCGCTTCGTTGTGACATATTTCAATACATCTACGTACAGTGAAGACTCATGCGAGTCTGTTCATCCAAACATTCTCACCAGAGCCTTCACTTACCCTTTGTATGCAAGTCATAGAAATATCTTTCGACAACATATTAGAAATGTAGCTAATTTTAAGCAACATATGAGCCTTTTAAGGAGAGTCGATAGCTATTCAATGACAAATACCGGAAGTTTTTCGTTGATGTTGTAGATTGTATATAATCGAGAAATAGAAATACTGATTAAATCTTCAGATAATATCAACCAGTTTCGCTGATAGATGCAAACATTTAAAACCTTTACAGCAGACGAATTT
The DNA here is from genome assembly GCA_031761405.1 of Serripes groenlandicus. Taxonomy (NCBI): domain Eukaryota; kingdom Metazoa; phylum Mollusca; class Bivalvia; order Cardiida; family Cardiidae; genus Serripes; species Serripes groenlandicus. The sequence goes on from JASEVX010000002.1 coordinate 141,175,011, forward strand.
TGAAAATATTGAGGGAGAAAAGGACTCATTGCTCTTCGTGAGCAATTTCTTCTTTACACACACTGTTTTCTACTCTATATCTAAGTCAGACATATATACGTCAAAATAATCCATGTGTCCGAAGCAGACGACTTTAAAAAAGGTATCATGTCCATTAAATGGCTACGTTTAACTGTTTCACGTTTAGTTTCGAAAACAACTTCACCAGAACCGACTACAACAACAACAACGGAAGCGCCAACAACCCCCGAGATGATGACAACGACAGCTCAAAGAAAGGTCACAGGTAATATGAAAAAGTCTTAAAACTGACTTTATATGCCATGTAAAATAAAATGTCAATATAATACAAGGTCAAGATCATGTGAAAGGTAGTTGGGAACAAATATCATATCGGTTCTGTTTGGATTCATCCCAATTTCAAACTTATTTTTTACTCCAGTTCAAAAAGCATGATTCTAATCTAAGAAATGGTATTTTTCCTCTAATGTCTTTTTCGCAGAGGTTTATGAACTATCATTTCAGGTCAATGTAAGCGCTTGATTAATCTTATATTTCTTCCATGTCAAAGTAAGCGCTTGATTAATCTTATATTTCTACAAGGTGAACGTAAGCGCTTATTTAAGCATATGTTTCTTCCAGGTCAATGTAAGCGCTTACTTAATTTTATATGTTTCTCTTCAGGTTTCCGTTGTGTCGATTTAGGTGACAACTGTACGTTGGATTCGTGTGACAGTCCTTTGTTTGAGTACGCCAGGGTTAACTGCATAGAAACCTGTCAACTCTGTAACAATCTGACAGCGTTAGGTAAAACTTTAACCTGAGTTGATTCGGTGTGACATATTTCAATACATTTACGCGCTGTGAAAACTCGGGCGAGTCTGTTCATCCGTATTTTCTTACCAGAGCCTTCACTGTCTGTTTGTATGAAAGTCATAGAATTATCTTTTGACAAAAAACTAGAAGTGTAGCTTATTTTAAGCGACAGTACACTTATATGAGCCTTTTAAGGAGGGTCACTAGCTATTCGAAGACATATACCGGAAGTTTTTCGTGTAATAGATATTGTGGATTGTATATTATCGAGAAATAGAAATATATATTTCTAAGATTTGGAAATAATCAATGTTAAGATTGTGCATATAGAAATAATGATTAAAACTTGAAAATTTCAGATAATATTAACCAGATAGATGCAATAATTTAAAACCTTCACAGCAGACGAATTTTGAAAATATTGATGAAAAAAAGGACACATTGCCCTTCGTGAGCAATTTCTTCTTTACACACACTGTTTTCTACTCTATATCTAAGATATATATACGTCAAAATAATCAATGTGTCCGAAGCAGACGACTTTAAAAAAGTATCATGTCCATTAAATGGCTACGTTTAACTGTTTCATGTTCAGTTTCGAAAACAACTTCACCAGAACCGACTACAACAACAACAACGGAAGCGCCAACAACCCCCGAAATGATGACAACGGCAGCTCAAAGAACGGTCACAGGTAATATGAAAAAGTCTTAAATCTGACTTAATATGCCATGTAAAATAAAATGTCAATATGGTCAAGATCATGTGAAATGTAGTTGGGAACAAAAATCGGTTCTGTTCGGATTTATCCCAATTTCAAACGTAATTGTTAAGCCTGTTTAAAAAGCATGATTTTATATTAAGAAATGTATTTTTCATCTCTAATGTCTTCTTCACAGTGGTTTATAGACTATAATTTCTGGTCAATGTAATCCTGATTAATCTTATATTCATTCCAGGTCAATGTAAGCGCTTGATTATTCTTATATTTCTACCAGGTCAATGTAAGCGCTTGATTAATCTTATATTTCTTCCAGGTCAATGTAAGCGCTTGATTAATCTTATATTTCTTCCATGTCAAAGTAAGCGCTTGATTATTCTTATATTTCTACAAGGTGAACGTAAGCGCTTATTTAATCATATATTTCTTCCAGGTCAATGTAAGCGCTTAATAAATCTTATATTTCTCTCTTCAGGATTCCGTTGTGTCGATTTAGGTGACAACTGTACGTTGGATTCGTGTGACAGTCCGTTGTTTGAGTACGCCAGGGTAAACTGCGTAGAAACCTGTCAACTCTGTAACAATCTGACAGCGTTAGGTAAAACTTTGATTTGAGCCGGTTCGGTGTGACACTTTTTTTAAATACATTTACGCGCTGTGAAAACTCGGGCGAGTCTGTTCATCCGTACTTTCTATCCAGAGCCTGCACTGGTCATATTTTTGACAAAAAATAGAAGTTTAGCTTATTTTAAGCAACACTACACTTATATGAGCATTTTAAGGAGGGTTACTAGCTATTCGAAGACATATACCGGAAGTTTTTCGTGTAATAGATATTGTGGATTGTATATTATCGAGAAATAGAAATATATATTTCTAAGATTTGGAAATAATCAATTTTAAGATTGTGCACATAGCACAAATGATTTAAACTTAATTATTTCAGACAATATCAACCAGTTCCGCTGACAGACGAATTTTGAAAATATTGAGGAAAAAAGGACATATTGGTCATAGTGAGCAATATTTCTTTACACACACTGTTTCCTACTCTATCTCAAAGTCAGACCTATATACGTCAAAATATTACATGTTTTACACCAGATGTTTTCGAAGCATACAACCTTAAAAAAGTTTCATCATGTCCATCATGTCCAGTAAATGGCTACGTTTCACAGTTTCAGGTTCCACACCAGAACCGACTACAACAACAACAACAACGGAAGCGAAAACAACCACTGAGATGATGACAACGACAGATCAGAAAACGGTCACAGGTAATATGAAAAAGTCTTATAACTGAAATGTTATAACATGTTAAATAAAATGCCAATATGCAAAGCCAAGATCGTGCGAAAGCTAGTTGGGAACAAAAATCGGTTCGGTTCGGATTCATCCAATTTTCAAATGTGATTTTTAAACTATTTTAAAAAGCATGATTATATATTTAAAAAAAATGTATTTTTCATCTCTAACTTCTTCTTCACAGAGGTTTATGAACTGTAATTTCTGGTCAATGTAAGTGCTTATTTAATCTTCTACTTCTTCCGTGTCAGTGTAAGCGCTTGATTAATCTTATATTTCTTCCAGGTCAATGTAAGCGCTTATCTTATCTTATATTTCTTCCAGGTCAATATAAGCGCTTGATTAATCTTATATTTCTTCCAGGTCAATATATACGGAATATTACGTTGCGGGAGCGATAAAAGGGTTTGTATTGCACGACAAGTAGCGTGGAAAAATCGATATCTTACGAGACCGAAGGTCGAGTAAGATATGGATTTCCCACGCTACGAGTCGTGCAATACGTACCCATTTATCGCTCCCGCAACGTAATATTCCTTTTATTATATACCTACGATCTATGAAGAGCGAAAAAACTATTAAATATACAGATTCAATACATTGTTTATTGGGGATACCTCGCTGAAAGTATTCCGCGCACTGTCTGACGTCACAATCTTGTATTTACACCGCATGTAGATACGGAATTTTAATCTGTCGTGGTGTATTTGCGCATGTCAATCTGCATGTATTTCCACCGGAAAATGTACAGGCATATAATAAAAGCGCTTATTTAATCTTATATTTCTTCCAGGTCAATGTAAGCGCTTAATAAATCTTATATTTCTCTCTTCAGGATTCCGTTGTGTCGATTTAGGTGACAACTGTACGTTGGATTCGTGTGACAGTCCGTTGTTTGAGTACGCCAGGGTAAACTGCGTAGAAACCTGTCAACTCTGTAACAATCTGACAGCGTTAGGTAAAACTTTGATTTGAGCCGGTTCGGTGTGACATATTTTAATACATTTACGCGCTGTGAAAACTCGGGCGAGTCTGTTCATCCGTACTTTCTATCCAGAGCCTGCACTGACCCTTAATATGCAAGTCATATTTTTGACAAAAAAATAGAAGTTTAGCTTATTTTAAGCAACACTACACTTATATAAGCATTTTAAGGAGGGTTACTAGCTATTCGAAGACATATACCGGAAGTTTTTCGTGTAATAGATATTGTGGATTGTATATTATCGAGAAATAGAAATATATATTTCTAAGATTTGGAAATAATCAATTTTAAGATTGTGCACATAGCACAAATGATTTAAACTTAATTATTTCAGACAATATCAACCAGTTCCGCTGACAGACGAATTTTGAAAATATTGAGGAAAAAAGGACGTATTGGTCATAGTGAGCAATATTTCTTTACACACACTGTTTTCTACTCTATCTCAAAGTCAGACCTATATACGTCAAAATATTACATGTTTTACACCAGATGTTTTCGAAGCAGACAACCTTAAACAAGTTTCATCATGTCCAGTAAATGGCTACGTTTCACAGTTTCAGGTTCCACACCAGAACCGACTACAACAACAACAACGGAAGCGAAAACAACCACTGAGATGATGACAACGACAGATCAGAAAACGGTCACAGGTAATATGAAAAAGTCTTATAACTGAAATGTTATAACATGTTAAATAAAATGCCAATATGCAAAGCCAAGATCGTGTGAAAGCTAGTTGGGAACAAAAATCGGTTCAGTTCGGATTCATCCAATTTTCAAATGTGATTTTTAAACTATTTTAAAAAGCATGATTATATTTAAAAAAAATGTATTTTTCATCTCTAACTTCTTTTTCACAGAGGTTTATGAACTGTAATTTCTGGTCAATGTAAGTGCTTATTTAATCTTCTACTTCTTCCGTGTCAGTGTAAGCGCTTGATTAATCTTATATTTCTTCCAGGTCAATGTAAGCGCTTATCTTATCTTATATTTCTTCCAGGTCAATATAAGCGCTTGATTAATCTTATATTTATTCCAGGTCAATATAAGCTCTTATTTAATCTTAACTATGAGATTTAAGTTACATTTTAATTATAAGGAATACATTACACGTATATAACTTATTTTATTTAAAGTTAACCCTTTTACTGTCAACGGCAATTAATAGCTTTTGCAAACAATGCAGATTCAGGTGAGACAGCTCGAACGAGCTGTCTCTCCTGAAATCAGCATTGTGTGCCACTTCGTCATAAATTTTACAAAATGTCCTGTTGGACGAAAAATGAAGTGGTCCAATTTGCAACATGGAAGAATCGACTTCGTGAAATTCTGCAGTGAAAGAGTTAATTTAGTTCTTAAAGTTCCACTGAACAGCAAAGTACGTCCAAATGTTCACATTTTGTAGCAAATAAAACTTTGAAGTCACATTTGGCGCATGAACAAAACAAACATATTCTGAAAGCTTAATATTTCAATTTAAGTTAGAGATACAATGAACAACTGGAATTTCTTTGTATTTTGAACACTGACTGGTTTGAAAGACACAGATATTGGGATTTCTGAATTATACTATTTTTTTCCAAAAAATAATATATTGACATTTTTCATAAGGATAACATATTATCAAAACCTGTAGTATATTAAAATATTTTTATCTACTGCAATAGAAGAATGTTTAAACTTCCAGATTTTTTATTTTTTTATTTTCATATCTTGAATAGTTTTTTAGTTTTACTTGCTACAAATGTTGGCACGGGTGATATTTTAGTATACAGTTTAGTTACCTATCCCTCTTATCTACGTCCCCGGTTCTATATACTATTTTAGTCCCAGTCCCTCGATGTGATACTGACGCCGAGGTAGTGTTCGTGTTGGACGCGTCAAGCAGTGTCGGAGAAGCCAACTTCCAGACAATGTTGGGATTCACAGAGAGTGTCACATCACGTCTGAAGTTGGACTACAAGAAACTAAACATTACCGTGATAACATACAGCAATAACGCGCAGGTATGTGTGATGCTAAACATGTAAAATGCAATGTTTTGCTAGGACGTTTAATAAGTGCATTTAGATTGGACATGCTAAACATGTACATTGCAATGTTGTGCTAGGACGTTTAATAAGTGCATTTAGAATTGAACATTTGTAAGTAGTCATTTAAGACCGTGATTTTATCAAACCAGATACGAAAACGTCATTGAAACAATCTAAACGTTTTTAATAAGTGCATTTAGAATTGGACAAAAGTAGTCACAATACAATACAATACAATACAATACAATTCTTTATTGCCTCCATGTTTGGAGATATCGTAGGTTAAATTTTACACTACAAAAATAAATTATACAATTTCAATAGAAAAAAAAGAACAAATATATTAACATACAGACAAAAAAAAGAAAAGACAATTACTGACTACTATATAGGGTTATATATACAAGTTCGGTACTAATTTACATTAGTATTAAACTATCAATGCTTAACAGCAACCTCAAACATAGTGCGTTTAAGCCTGATGTTGAACAATACTGGTTGTCGTTCTGACACAGTTAAATTGGCGAATACAGCTGGACACAGCGACTCACAAAAGTGAACGTGAGCTGTAGAAACATTCTGTTGATATTCGAATTGACGACTGGAGGTAGTGGGGCGCCCATGATGCGGAGTACCCACTCAAAATGGTCTAGAGCATAAAGCTCGTTAACAAATCGAATATCAAACAGAGAAAGCATTTTCCGTTTGAGTTCAAAGCGTATCACTCTTGTGCAGCTGCATTCGTACAATAAATGAACTAATTCCTCTTGGGATAGCATGCCACATTTGATGCACGTAAAATGTGCTAGTGTAATGGGCCTTGACCATAGTTTGACCATAGTTGTCATAGTTGATCTAAAGGCACTCAACTTCGAAACTTTGTAGACGATGCTAGGTTCGATCCCTGGCTGTAACACTTGAAAAAACATGTACTCTTGATTCATGGTGAGGCGTTGTACCCATAAGGAATACTCACGCATACCAATCGCTTGGCGAACTGTATTCTTCCAAACTGATTTAGTGGGCAGTGAACTATCCCGGAAATAATTGTTCAATATAAAATTTAAGTTGTATTTTGCTATTATCCTGCAGATATCCGGGATGAACCCAAGCTTGACAGAGCGTTGGTCATTTAAGTACATTAAATATTTACTAACAAATATTTCTTTTGTAATACAATATACAGGGAGACAACGCAATTTATGTAGGAACATTAGTTTCCGCTTTTCGATTTCACTGTCTATCCTGTAAAGCCCAATCATTGACTCAGCTATGTCCGATCGCGTTCTAACTGAAAGTCCTTGAATCTTCTTTGCAACGAAATGCTGAAAAATCGATAACATACAGCAATAACGCGCAGGTATGTGTGATGCTAAACATGTAAAATGCAATGTTTTGCTAGGACGTTTAATAAGTGCATTTAGATTGGACATGCTAAACATGTACATTGCAATGTTGTGCTAGGACGTTTAATAAGTGCATTTAGAATTGAACATTTGTAAGTAGTCATTTAAGACCGTGATTTTATCAAACCAGATACGAAAACGTCATTGAAACAATCTAAACGTTTTTAATAAGTGCATTTAGAATTGGACAAAAGTAGTCATTTTAGACCGCGATTTTATCAAACCGTAGATTTTAAAACAAATATTCATTTTTTAAACTTTATGAATGTATGAACGTCAAAGTACAAGTTACATGCCGTTTTATTTCATAATACAAGATGTTTTTGGAACGAATGGATTAAGTTATAAATACTTAATTGGGCAAAATTATATTTTTTATAACAGTATATCTGCCTTTCTAATCATAGATCTGTCTCTTGTTTGCTATGCCAATGTTGAATATTTGAGCGTTGCTCTGAGACAACCAATCTCTAGGCATTTTCAACCAGTGTAGATCCACATCAGACAAGGCATCCGCGCAGTCTTATCTGGTTATGCACTGACACCAATAGTTCATAGATGATTATTTAAAACACTACTATAAAGCATTATCTATTTGTGACAAAAATTAGAAATAACTCATAATAAACAATTTCTTTTATCGCGACAATAATTTCAACTCTATTCAATAATTATACATTCATACATAGATATTATTTAAGTTTCCATTTATATGTATTAAAAGTCGTCTGCTGCAGATTCGTCAAATGTTGGAAAGCGTTAATCTTGATACGAAAACAGCGATCGTTTCGACCCTATAAACCAATGAACGGGTTCCAAAACTATAAAAGTTTAATCTGTGCTCAGAATTTGTACTCAAGTATCTGATTGGTCAGAAGCAAATTCGTTCTCCAAATTGACCAATAAGAAGCCTTATTTGGAGCATGGAGTTCATTTCTGAGGACGGAGAACGTTGTCAGAGTTTTATAGTTTCGGACCCCGGGTCTATCCTTTCCAGGTAGCATTGAGTCTAAATCAGGACGCCAGTCTGTCTGCAATACTAACAGCCGAGGCTAATGTGACATACACACACGGCGGAACCCAAACAGATACGGCATTGGCCCTTATGCAGCAACAGTACAACTACCAAGGAAACAACGAGAAAATAGCCATCTTGATTACGGACGGTTCATCTTTTGATCCCACTCTGACTAAACAACAGGCCAAGCTGGCCAAAGATAACGGGATTACCATTTTTGCAATCGCTATTGGTGAAGATGTCAACCAGAAGGAGACGACAGCGATTAGTAGTGACCCTGATAGCAGATACCACTATTGGATCAAAACATTTAGTAAACTACAAGAGATTGTCAACCAATTACACATCAATGACTGTAATGGTAGGTCATGCTTCTCTTACATTAACATTTTCCTTTCTCGCTTACATCAAATCTGCAGCAGACGACGTTGACTCTTTTCCCCCAATGCAACAATTCTGCAGCAGACACATTTGAAATGCTATTATTATTATTGAGCAGAGGTGAAAACATTATAGCAATATCACCGTGTTTTTTTGTTTAATGTTTTCAAATGTCATCTGCTGCAGAGGCGTCAGAAAGCGTCTGTATGTTTGAATGGCTTAAACATATGAGTTAATGAATTGTTAGTTCGTATAAATTAAAAGAGATGAAAACAATGTGGCAAATGGAGAGATTTCTTAGTATGAGCAGATGCGTTTAAAACTGTAATATTGTTAAGTCAACACTCCTTAGCAAACCTCGGCCATTGTTTAATAATGATCAGAAATGTTGGCGCCAAAGACCTTAAATATGGTAGTAGTGCTTTCCCTCCTTGGCGCCTAGGATTGCGGTATGACAATATGACCGACTTGCCGGTATCAGAATGAAACACCATAATATAACTGTAATTCTACAAACGGCGTTAAAAAGCATTACAAAATCATTGAATATTGATTTAAATTTTACAGCAACAACAACCGCAGTTCCTACAACAGTAACAACCACAGTTCCTACAACAGTAACAACCACAGTCCCGAGGACAGTAACAACCACAGTCCCTACAACAGTAACAACCACAGTTCCTAAAACAGTAACAACCACAGTTCCTACAACAGTAACAACCACAGTTCCTAAAACAGTAACAACCACAGTTCCTACAACAGTAACAACCACAGTTCCTAAAACAGTAACAACCACAGTTCCTAAAACAGTAACAACCACAGTTCCTACAACAGTAACAACCACAGTTCCTAAAACAGTAACAACCACAGTCCCGAGGACAGTAACAACCACAGTCCCTACAACAGTAACAACCACAGTTCCTAAAACAGTAACAACCACAGTTCCTACAACAGTAACAACCACAGTTCCTAAAACAGTAACAACCACAGTTCCTACAACAGTAACAACCACAGTTCCTACAACAGTAACAACCACAGTTCCTAAAACAGTAACAACCACAGTTCCTAAAACAGTAACAACCACAGTTCCTAAAACAGTAACAACCACAGTTCCTACAACAGTAACAACCACAGTTCCTACAACAGTAACAACCACAGTTCCTACAACAGTAACAACCACAGTTCCTACAACAGTAACAACCACAGTCCCGAGGACAGTAACAACCACAGTCCCTACAACAGTAACAACCACAGTTCCTAAAACAGTAACAACCACAGTTCCTACAACAGTAACAACCACAGTTCCTAAAACAGTAACAACCACAGTTCCTACAACAGTAACAACCACAGTTCCTAAAACAGTAACAACCACAGTTCCTAAAACAGTAACAACCACAGTTCCTACAACAGTAACAACCACAGTTCCTAAAACAGTAACAACCACAGTCCCGAGGACAGTAACAACCACAGTCCCGAGGACAGTAACAACCACAGTTCCTAAAACAGTAACAACCACAGTTCCTACAACAGTAACAACCACAGTTCCTAAAACAGTAACAACCACAGTTCCTACAACAGTAACAACCACAGTTCCTACAACAGTAACAACCACAGTTCCTAAAACAGTAACAACCACAGTTCCTACAACAGTAACAACCACAGTTCCTAAAACAGTAACAACCACAGTTCCTACAACAGTAACAACCACAGTTCCTAAAACAGTAACAACCACAGTTCCTAAAACAGTAACAACCACAGTTCCTAAAACAGTAACAACCACAGTTCCTACAACAGTAACAACCACAGTTCCTAAAACAGTAACAACCACAGTTCCTAAAACAGTAACAACCACAGTCCCGAGGACAGTAACAACCACAGTCCCTACAACAGTAACAACCACAGTTCCTAAAACAGTAACAACCACAGTTCCTACAACAGTAACAACCACAGTTCCTAAAACAGTAACAACCACAGTTCCTACAACAGTAACAACCACAGTTCCTACAACAGTAACAACCACAGTTCCTAAAACAGTAACAACCACAGTTCCTAAAACAGTAACAACCACAGTTCCTACAACAGTAACAACCACAGTTCCTAAAACAGTAACAACCACAGTTCCTAAAACAGTAACAACCACAGTTCCTAAAACAGTAACAACCACAGTTCCTAAAACAGTAACAACCACAGTTCCTAAAACAGTAACAACCACAGTCCCTACAACAGTAACAACCACAGTTCCTACAACAGTAACAACCACAGTTCCTAAAACAGTAACAACCACAGTTTCTACAACAGTAACAACCGCAAAAACAACAATGGAACAAGTGGCAACTACTAAAGCACCAACAACAGTAACTATTACTCCGGAAACAGTGGATACAACAACTGAACAGACGACAAGTTCCCCTACAACAGTAACAACCACAGTTCCTACAACAGTAACAACCACAGTTCCTAAAACAGTAACAACCACAGTTCCTAAAACAGTAACAACCACAGTTCCTACAACAGTAACAACCACAGTTCCTACAACAGTAACAACCACAGTTCCTAAAACAGTAACAACCACAGTTCCTACAACAGTAACAACCACAGTTCCTAAAACAGTAACAACCACAGTTCCTAAAACAGTAACAACCACAGTCCCTACAACAGTAACAACCACAGTTCCTACAACAGTAACAACCACAGTTCCTACAACAGTAACAACCACAGTTCCTAAAACAGTAACAACCACAGTTCCTACAACAGTAACAACCGCAAATACAACAATGGAACAAGTGGCAACTACTAAAGCACCAACAACAGTAACTATTACTCCGGAAACAGTGGATACAACAACTGAACAGACGACAAGTTCCCCTGCAACTGTAACCGAACCTGCAACAGTAACAACAACAACAGCGGCACCACCAACATCAACAGTACAAGGTCCAACAACAACTGCTTGTAAGTTGAATGTCTGTCAGTCATTGTACCTTCGTAACGACACTCATTATGGGAAGTGTGTATAACGAGTAGGGATATAAGTCTGGTTTCTTGTCAAAAGTAGCATTTAGAGATGTGCTTATATGCAGGCGGACCTAGGCGAGTCTTGTGGCAATGCGTCAATCATAGTTTTCACTGTTAACAAAATATAAAATGCCTGGAAAAAAACCAAGTTGAATCTAGGAAGGTCGAATGATGTCAAGCTCGAACTAGGCTCGCGATCCCGACCGAGGCGAATATAATTTCAGTTGTTTTACTTCGAAGTTCGAACTAACAATGCGGTACAACTGACTATTTGAGCCGTCCCGCGAGAAACCCCACACTATGGCCTCTGCTTAATGTAACGACCGAGATCAGCCTGTGCAGTCCGCGCAGACTGATCCGGGCCGACACATTCCGTCTCAGAGGGATAAAGGTATAGAGTAATGATTCCTGAAACAGAAATTCAACAGGAGGCAAGAAATCCGGGTAAGCGGCATACTTAGGCTTGTTTTACCGTGGGTCGGCTCACATGTAGAATGTCGGTAAAGGTTCAGGGTCCAATTCCACCAACATTACTTAGTGTTAGTTTAAACTTATTTATTTTAAATCGATTGCGAAACAAGCTTTAAGCTTATATTAATCACGCTCGATGTCTGCTTCCTGGATACTTAACCAGTACTCGCGCCGATTGTGTGGAAAAATCCCAAAGTCAGGACCCGCTCATCACGGGACTCGAACCAGGGACCTTTGATGTGAGAGGCCGACGCTCTACCTCTGCACCACTGTCTTCCACTTAAATACTTAAATACTTAAAGGCATAATTCATGATTTGTGTTTCCCTAATATTTTGTAATACACGAATTGTGAAATAAATTTAAGTATATGACTAAATGGACATAAATAGTTACCTGGCTGACAAATAATTATTTTTAAGAAAAGAAATTGTTTGCCATTTTTATTAGGGAAACAAAAATCATGAAATATGCGTTTAAGTATTTAAGTATTACTTAGCACTAAGTAATGTTGGTGGAATTGGACCCTGGTAAGACTGTGCGGATGCACAGGCTCGCCTGAGTGTTTAGTTTGCGCAAATGCATTGAGACACAATTTCTAGATCATTGTGGCCGCTATAAACCCGGTGCAAGGACAAGGTTTTAAATCGACCGTCGGGCTTCTGCGACGAGGAACGACTGAGAGATTGGTCTGCTACCTCGCGATGTATGATTAACAGCGCCGAATTGTTTAAAGTAGACTCTTCCATATTCAAAATCGGGTGAGTCCATTTCTCAATTTATGAAAGTTTTGGACTATTTTGGTAACTTAAAGGCAAACAATGCTGATTTCAGGTGAGACAGCTCGTTACGAGCTGACTCACCTGAATCTGCATTGTTTGTTAAATCCTCAATATTGCCTGTGGCGCTGAAAGAGTTAAGGTATTCCCTGACCCCAGTATGTCTTTTTACTTGCTAGTATTGTCTCTAAGGTATTGTCGTTGCTTCTTTAACACTGTTAACACATTATTTTGCTCTTAATCGATATGAAATTAAAAAAAACACGAACATGGAGATTGTTCCTACATTGTAAGACGTGACTCAAATGACGTTCTTTCATTTCGACAGCTTGCATAGCGAAGGTAGCAGATATAGTGTTTGTCGTGGATGCCTCTGGAAGCATCGGTCAGGCCAACTTCAACACAGTCAAACAGTTTATCAAAGACGTTGTGAACACATTCGATATAGATGACTTATACACACGTGTTGGCCTCATCGAGTTCAGTACCAGCGCGAACATCGAATTCAAACTAAACACGCACAACAATATTACGGATCTGCGCCAGGCTATTGATGACATCACGTACTCCGGCGGTGGAACTTTGACATCCGATGCTTTACAACTGATGAGAGTAGAAGGATTTGAACGGTAAGAGGTTACACAGATTTATGTTGATTGATTGGGGTTTAACGCCGGTTTTTAACAATTTCTTAGTTATATCACGGCGGCCAGTTCACCTACTCATGCATTTCCTGGTTTTCTCACACCAGTTCTCCACACAACAATCTTCCCAAGCAACTGGCTGCTTTCCCACATAAACTTAGCCCATTGGTGGAAGACGAATGACGCATGTCGCATTGACTTTTGTCAATCGTCGGAATGAAAGTTGGCCGAGACGGGATTTGAAATCACAACCCCTGGATTGACAGCCCGCGTCGCTACCGACTGAGCTACCGGGGCTCGGCACAGATTTATGTGAAAGTGTGTCAATGATATTGTCCGTTGACTTTTTGTCTGCTTGCATCAGACCAAGTGTTTGCCAGAGAGATAGAAATGATAGAATTTCCGTTTTTTTTTAAATATGAGCCGCGTCTGACGATTTGTGATCATATTGTACTTTGTACAGTGAATACTCTTGGGAGTCTCATCCGAGTCTCATCCGAGTCTTCAGCATACGCATACATAGCTTGACAACACACAAACGTTAGCCCCAATAGATGTCAGCAACTATTACTTGAAGTGATACCATACCGGAGAGGGTCCATAATGCCACAAGTTCACAAGACGCGGCAAAAATTATAGGACTGATAGAGTTGTCCCAATCAGAGCTCAGTGATATGTGTGGTACCCAGCTCTCTTATAATTGACTCTCGTCTTATATATGTTGATTAAGACGAGTTTAACGCATTTTTCAACAGTTTTCAGTTATATCCATCACCATGTGTTTTCTGACTTACTTTCCTGCACCAGTGCAACACACAACATGCTTTCAACAACATACTTTCAGACACACGACATACTTTCAGACACAAAACATGCTTTCAGGCAACGGGCTACCTTCCCACATAAGACTATATCGGGGGATTGGCGTGAAACGGTTGTAACTAAAAACCTATTTTGAAAATAGGGCAATTTTAACCCCTTTGTAAACAATGCAAATTTAGGTGCCATTGCTCAGAACGAGCAATGGCTCCTAAATTTCCATTGTTTACCAGGAAAAAATTATTTAACGCTCATAAAGACTTTATGGCGAGGAGACTAACCTTGGTAAAAATAATACCAATTATAGTTACAACCGTTTCACGCCAAGCCCTCGATATGTTGACGGGGGAATACTTATGACGCTTGACAAAATCAATGGCATAGCCTGGGTTCGAACTGCCTTCGTCAGCCTAAAAGTATTGACAAAAGTCTTTTTTAATTAAAGAAAGAGATCCACGAAGCGAACGCCAGCGCTCGTATTTTTTTCTAATTAAAAAAAGGGGCATTTCTGAATAATTATTAACACCAGAGTTTAACGGTAAAGACATGCGTATTGTTCCCTGGTACATATGTACCACATTTGGAAATGTTGATTGGTTTTTGCGTGATGAGGCAAGGTAAACATTTTGTGACGACGACGACGCCGACGACGACGCCAAGGGTATCACAATAGCCCGCCTGTTTTATTCGAAGACCAGGCGAGCTAAAAAGTAAGTCTCGAAATAAAATGTTTTTTTGAGAGGATAATATACCTTTTTCAGCAATTTCCCATTGCCTCATTTTTACGAAATACAGGTTGTTCTCGTATTTTCTTGATTCTCCCTCTGCTATAGGTACGGTAAAATACATAATATGAGCCAGTGCATGAGAGATGGTACAAGTTGGCTTTTCCGAACAGTATATTGATGGTCAAGATAAGCCTGTGCATACGATTAACCTGATAAAACTGTACACTATTTTTTACAGAAGATTCTAACAAGCTTGTATAGTTAAAATGTGAACATTGTAGATATTGATCGGAATATGCTTATGCACAGGCTGATCTGGATCTATACTGTTCACAAATGACATCTTGACATCGTGTACCTTCTTCTAATACACTGGATTATATTGGGGTTGTGTTCTGCAGCAGACGACTTTGAACGTATTTTGTCCACAATTGGAAAATCTCTATGATTGAATGGATAACCTATGACTAAACGTGGAAAACATTGTGGCAAAAGAAGAAATTGCTCGTTTTGAGCAATTTCTTCTTTTGTCACTATGTTTTCAAAAAGCCGTCTGCTGCAGAGGGCGTCAGAAAGCGTTTGTATGAGGGAAAGGGTTAACCCATCTTAATTTATGTTTCAGAGAAAGACCTCTCGCCCCCGATGTAGCCATCGTGATCACAGATGGACTTTCAAAATTTCCGTCCGTTACCCGAGCGCAAGCCGATCTAGCCAAAGCAGACGGGATCACCATTTTCTCTATTGGTATCGGAAACGAATCTGTCCAATCAGAACTCGTCGCTGTAGCCAGCAGGAAGGAGCTTGTGTTTGAAGTCGGGGATTTTAAAGCGCTCTCATCTATAGACAATGTGATTGCCCATTCAGCTTGTGGCGGTAAACAACACATTTCATTTTCAATTTCAGTTTTTGTTTTAGTCTTTAAAAGCACTAATATTTCGTTTGTATTAATCAATTTCGTTTCTTTATCATTAGAATATCTTTGCTTGACTGCATACATTTGACAATGTCTCCTTATCCCTTAGTTACTTTCAAATGGTCGTCACATAACATTTTTGGTATATACAAGGAAAAGCGTGGATTAAACTATTTGGTCCAGGAAAACGGAAATTGTCCAAAATTACCTAACAATTTATATTTGACCATTCCAGTGGTGTTACCGGAGACTTACGTCACAAGAAGCACAACCCAGAAAACCACACCGTCCGCGGGATGTGTGGACATCGATGACCAATGTAAAAATTATCCACGTGACTCTTGTACGGATTTTGAGCCATATGCACGGTCGCATTGTCCGAGAACTTGCGGATTCTGTGAAGGTATACGACTATTTGAAATATTTGTATTGCCACCGCTTTTAAAATGATTATTTACGAATTTATTTGATTGTTTAGTAGTACATCGTTTTAATAAATACTCAGCGTAATATATCGACACAGATCAGCCTGCGCATTCCGCGCAGGCTAATCCGGGTCGAAACATTCCGTCTCAGGGGGATAAAGGTATAGATGATAAATGATAAATAATGATTCCCTCAACAGAACATTCATAGGAAGCGAAATGAGTCGATCCGGGTTAGCCTGCGCGGCATGATTATGCTGATCAGAGTCGATACTTTACGCAGAGTCCACACAGTTGGTGTTCTCGTGGAACGGCTCAGATATTTCAATTCAATTCAATTCAATTCTTTATTGGCAAGTATCGACAAAATTTGTCTTTGGCCATTTACAAAGTGGAAGAATATGGCTTAGACAAAAGAAAATACATATACAATTATACAATATATCAAATAAATAATATTTAGTATATCAATTGAAAAAGGTACACAATAAGAATATGTTAGGGAACAGCAACTAGCTTTATTACGTCATCGCGAATAGCATAACATTCCGAAATATATCTACATAGATTTATTAATACTTTCTGTTTTGAACTAGACAGTAATTTAATAAATTTACTTATGTTGAGCCATTGCATATTACCAAGATGTTTTTGTCTGATAACTGAATATTGTGGACAACACAAAAGAAAATGATATTCATTTTCGATCAAGTTGGAAGAGCAAACTTTACAATGCCTCTGTTCTCTTGGAATACCATTACAACGACCAGATTCAATCTCTAACTTATGTGAGCTTAATCTAAAACGAGCAAATACTTTCAGCCATTTGTTATTCGAAATAATATCCAGATAACTTTCATAAGAGAATTCTTTTTTGAACTTACAATATAATTCTAACTTTGGCGAGTTATTAATTGACATATGCCAACTTTGAATAAATTGGTCATATATTCTTCTTTTAAAGATTGTAATTCAATGAATAGCGAACACGAACATTTCTTAATATATACAACATACGGTTCATACAGATCGATATGTTCATTTTGGCCGGTTTCTTTCTGATCACATCCATTGTTGACGATTGATGTATAGCTATCGATCAAAGCGAACCCAAAGTAATTATTACGCAGCACATTTTGCTCAAGCGTTGCATACGTTAAATTAGGTCAAGTATCTAAATTATTCTTGCGGAAATTAAGGTCACCTCCCTCAATCAATTCTCAAAATAAAGCAAACTTACTTAGATAACGATTCTTAAACGACATAAGGCCAATAACTGAAACGATTATTACACAAAATAAAGTAAACTAATTCAAACGATTCTCACACAAAAAAAGGCCATCTCCCTCAATCGATTCGAAAAAAAAATAAGGCCAATAACCTAAACGATTCTTACACAAAATAAGGCCAAGTATGTCAGGCGATTCTGGCACAAAAATGGAGGTTTATTCAAACGGTTCTTATACAGAATAAAGTTACTCATTCAAGCGATTTGTTCATAAAATAAGGCCAACTAATGCAAGCGGTTCTAAGACAAAATAAGGTCAACTCTAAGAATTCGGCCAACTCATTGAAATAAATTTACTCATAAAATCAACCGATTCATACAAATCCTCTTTAATGTTTTTGCAGGTTTCCCGATAGCCGAATACAAGTGTAGGGACAACATTATTGATTGTGCCTCGTTCGGGAGGGAGGTTTGTTTTAACCCCTCAGAATCCAAATGGGTGGAGGAAAACTGTTTGGAGTTCTGTGGATTTTGTGGTAAGTTTTATTAGTCGCCGGGCAGAAGCCCGCGACTTCTATTTTTAATAGGTTTTCTGAAATCACATGGGAGGGGGGATTATTATTAGAAAGAAACACATTTAGATCGCTTGAACATATTACAATTGTGTTTGTTTAAAAAACACTAAGTAATGACACATCTAAAATGAAATAAATATTCCGATGTTTTAGGTATTTTCAGTTTCTTTATATTGACTCGCATTTATGTTTTTTTTGTTTACGAAGACAAAACAGTCCCTATTAGCTAGACTGGTATACTTTATTTTACACTATATACTACATGTAATCAAAAGGCGATAACTACAAACCTTTACGTCGCAGTCTAATTTGTTTACTTACGCGCACCTGCGTGACTCGCGAATACCAACAGCGTAGATCATTCTCCTTTGCAGAGAGCCGCTCTTTACACTCACTTACAAATAGTAAATTATAGGTGATTTAAAATGTTTATTTGGTTCGAAACAAATGAAGAAAAGAACAAACCGAGATAAAACTGGTTTTAATGGAAAAATTACTTTGAACGAAAACTCTCTGCCTATAAAGAGAGTTTCAAGAACGACACCTCTGCGAATAAGAAAGAATCGGGTCTTTCGTACAAAATTATTTCGTCCTTGATAATTTTAAATGTGTTATTTAATTCCCTAAAGGCATATTGCTTCCGATCTGCATATTGTTATGCATCAATGACACAAGGGCGCTCATCATAATATAATTTTAAAACATGAGTAGTTTGCTATTTTCATTATAAAAAAGGAAGGAAAGAATTAAAATAAATTAACATGTTGTAGGGCTAAGTTTATGTTCGAAATTAAGTTTAAATTATACAACAATTTCAATGAGATTTAACTGTTTAGTTGATATCATATTTCGAAGGTGGTCTATAAATATTGGACTATATTTCAACATTTGTTAAAGTATGATATCATTAGGATGCCAAGCTAATATCATTTTGAGAAAAAGAGAAAACTCGTGTCTTCAGCGATTTAACCCTTATCTCATTGTTTTAAAAGTAGATTGCTGCAAAGGTGTCCACTGTTGACTTTAAAAGAGGAAAGGTAAAAATGACGTGCTATTGCACGCAAATCCTAAATTGTCTGTTTTGTGGTTTTATTGAAAAAATAATAAAATTCAAATATTCTGACAAACATCTTGAAAAGTGTATGGGGAATTCACAAATCTTATAATTATTCCTTAATGAAAGCACTGTATACATACTAAGACTAATGATTGGCAAGATTACTCATTTCCATTACTGTTTATGATCAATAATTAGTTGGTTGTGTGTATGGTCAACCTACTTTGGAATGGAGATTGATCATAAACAATGAAAGGCTTCAATTATCATTCACTTCGTTGACAAAACAATGCAGGTTAGGATACATTTTCACTTGACCCCACTCCTGATGTTCCAATATGCCCCTCAGTTGATAACTGTTTATTCAACTACCATAATGTTAGTGTTATGCATAACTGCATGCATAACTGCACTATGGATATCCGGCGACATTGATGCGTTGCATCAACTTTCTCTTGTTTATATTTGAAATAAAAATTATTAAACATTTTAATAGTAGCCTGTGAAGGGTTGGTTATAAGGAAATTCTTCTCAAGGTCCACCCATGGTTGCTTTGTATCTGAAATTCGCAGAGCAATGTTATCTCGTGTGATGTATGTTAAGCCTTAATCTGTTATATGTGTCTTATCCCTTATGCCCTCGTCAATTGCCGTATGAACTCGTTATTCGTGGTATTTCCATACGGAAATAAACGAAATGTTCACGAATAACACCGATCTCTTACGAGTTTGCACGGAAATCGCCGAGCCTATATACTATTTGTATAGTTTTAATCAGCATGTTCTTTTCATGTTTAAGACATTTTGAACAGTGTAGACAAGAACCAGTCTGTCCATGCGTGCAATCTGAACTTTATCTAGATTGTTCCATAATCGTTTATAAGTTTAGCAAAGTTCACCAGATAGATACATGTACGTAAGAGTATTTTAAATAGGACTGAAAATGACAGCAATGGTGTATTCAGATTGCCCTTACACAGGGCGAGTTCATATGGGATCCGAGAACAGCCCGAGTGCACTCGGAATCCAATTGAACGGTGATACTGTTAACCTTAGTGACGTCATTTTGACCTTTTGATCCGAATCCTAATAACACACCTCAAGCCTTGGTTTACTAGCATTTCAAAATGGCGACCAACGATGTTTTACTACTCATTCGGAATACCTCGGTGATGAATGCTTCACCAATGGATGATGAAGGATTACGAAATTACCCGAGTAGTTCCGAATGGTTTACTACTAAGACGAGGAAACACCGTTCAGATGGAAAGCATTAGTGCGCGTGTTTTCTGAATTTATATTTAGACATGACGTACAGTTCTCTATCCTAGAGAAGCCCATCCGAACTCGCCCACAGTGTGCACTCGGACATGTGACCGACCAATCAAATCACATCTTATGACTAGGACTCGTCGAGTGCTTGATGTGTTATGATAATACGAATACACCCCTCATTGGTTGTAATCACATGATACTATTTTGTACACCGTTGCATAGATTGGCACGTTTAAAACCAATGTAGTGTCCTTTTACTATGAGACGTTCCACGAGAAAACCAACATTATGGACTCTGCGTAATATATCGACCTAGATTATGTTTGTTTGTTTGTTTGTTTGGAGTTTAACGCCGCTTTCAACAGCTTTGGTCATATCACGGCGGTCAGTGCACCTACCCATGTTTTCCTGGCTGTCCCACACCAGTACTTACACAACATTCTTTCGAAGCCACTGACTACTTTCTCACATAGATCAGAGGTGAGAGGCAATGGAAAACATCGCCCGAAAGAATGTCGCCGCAACCGGGTATCGAACCCGTGACCTCCAGATCACAAGTCAGATACGCTACCAATTGAGCTACCCGGCCGGGGTAACCTGCGCAATTCGCGCAGGCTAATCCGGACCAACACATTTCGTCTTAGGGGGATAGAGGTATAAAGTAATGATTCATGAAGCAGAAAATCCACAGGAGGCGAAAACTGTCTGTACGGGTTAGCCTGCTCGGCATGCTTAGACTGATCTTGGTCGAAACTTTACGCAGAGTCCATAATGTTGGGTTTCTCGTGGTATGGCTAAAATATATTTATATACACACATACTATTAGAGCTCGTCCGTAGGAAAAGGGTAGAAGTTGTATTCAGAATCTAGACAACTTACAACACGCTTATGTGAGTAATATGTGAACTGGCTAGATCTTGATCTACACTGTTCTACAAAAGGCAACTTGAATGTTTTCAAACGAACGAGTTCATTCAGCTATACTCGTTATCTTTGGATAATTATTTTTCAGAGGACAAAGCCAATCTAGGCTTTCAGACAACAACGCCGGTTGCAACCACCGTGCCCGCACGTAAGTGGTTTTTTTTTCACATTGAAAACGAGATAAAAAATCAGCTATATTAGCCGTGGTCCACATGGACTTGCTCCTCTAAAAATAGATCCTCTAAAAATAGATATGACCTACTATGCATAGATGTTAATATCTATGCATAGTAGGTCATATCTATTTTTAGAGGAGCAAGTCCCTGTGCGTGGTCCATGAAAACCAATAGTCAGAAGATTGTTAAAACCTTATAGATAGATATTTTTTTTATAAAAGTCTCATCTTTGTACATGTTACATAATATAAAACAAGATACACCAATACAGTTTATAAATAATTGTACAAAGTCATTCTAAAAAAAATTAACAAATTTAAAGACTAAGAAATCATTACATATACTTTCATACCTTCATAGGCAATGAAAACATTTAACCCTTTCCCTCATATAGACGCTTTCTGACGCCTTTGCAGCAGCAGCTTTTTGAAAACATAGTGACAAAGGAAGAAATTGCTCAAAAGGAGCAATTTCTCCTTTTGCCACAATGTTTTCAACTTTTAGTCATAGGTTATCCATTCAATTATAGAGATTTTCTATTTTTTGACAAAATATGCTCAAAGTCGTCTGCTGCAGAATTGTCCTTTGTGGGAAAGGGTTAAAAGTGATAAAAGAGCGATGATTCTTCCGTTGGAGAATCATACATAAATGGCACTATATATGGCTTATTATTAAGCAGTCTAATACTCGACCAAACTTCGTGGATCTATACCGGCCATAACCAACCTTAGGGCATTTTTGCCGAGTAGAGGCAAAGATATGTTTGAATATCCATTCAACTTGATGTAAAGCTTCGTTGGTCCAAAATGCTTCACGATCGAAATTAAAGAATACTATCGATGATGTTTGAAAAATCAAGGGTGGTGTAGTTTAAGGAATTCAGCAGGGTAAGGGTTAGAATAATTTGAAGGAAATCGATAAAGCCACATAGATGGGGTATTCTTCTATAATCCAATAATAAATAAGGCCACATAGATGGGGTATTCCTCTACAATTCAATCATTTATAAAGCCACATATATGGGGTATTCCTCTATAATCCAATAATTAATAAGACCACATAGATTAGTGTATTCCTCTATAATCCAATAATTAATAAGGCCACATAGATGGGGTATTCCTCTATAATCCAATAATTAATAAGGCCACATAGATAGTGTATTCCTCTATAATCCAATAATTAATAAGGCCACATAGATGGGGTATTCCTCTATAATCCAATAATTTATAAAGCCACATATATTGGGTATTCCTCTATAATCCAATAATGTATAAGGCCACATATATAGGGTACCCTCTTATAAACCAATAATTAATACAGCCACATAGATGGGGTATTCTTCTATAATCCGATAAATAATAAGGCCACATAGATAGGGTACTCCTCTATAATCCAATAATTTATAAGGCCACATATATAGGGTACCCTCTTATAATCCAATAATTAAGAAGGCCACATAGATAGTGTATTCCTCTATAATCCAATAATTAAGAAGGCCACATAGATGGGGTATTCTTCTATAATCCAATGATTAGTAACACCACAAAGATTGGGAAACTACTCTATAATCCAATAATAAAAAATGCCACATAGATAAGATATTCCTTTATAATCAAATAATTGATAAGGCCACATAAATGAGGTATTCTTCTATAATTCAATAATTAATACGGCCACATAAATAAGTAGTTATCTATAATTCAATAATTAATACGGCCACATAGATATTGTATTATTTTATAATCCAATAATTAATAACGTCACAAAGATTTGGTATACTTTTATAATCCAATAATTAAAAAGGCCACACAAATAAGGTATTCCTCTATAATCCAATAATTAATAAGGCCACATAGATAGGGTATTTCTCTATCATCTAATAATTAATAACTCCACGTATTTAGGCTATTTTGCTATATATGTCATTGATTAATAAGGCCCTATAGCTAAGATATTCCTCTAAAATGTAAATGATTAATATGGTCATATATAGATAAGATATTCCTCTAAATTGTAATTAATTAATATGGCCATATATGAATAGGATATTCCTCTAAATTGTAATTGATTAATATGGCCATATATGAATAGGATATTCCTCTAAATTATAATTAATTAATATGGCCATATATGAATAGGATATTCCTCTAAATTGTAATTGATTAATATGGCCATATATGAATAGGATATTCCTCTAAATTGTAATTGATTAATATGGCCATATATAAATAGGATATTCCTCTAAATTGTAATTGATTAATATGGCCATATATAAATAGGATATTCCTCTATAATCTAATTGATTAATAAGGTCATTGATATAGGGAATTACTGTACAATCAAATAATAAATAACACCACATATTTAGGATATTTGTCTATATATGCAATTGATTAATAAGGCCCCATAGAAAAGACCTTTCGCTAATCCTCTATAATCTAATCTCTTAATAAGACCCTATATATAATTATCTAACTATTTAACAGATAAATAAGGCAATACCATATTTTGTTGCAGAAACCGTATGTGAGAATAAATTAAAGAACTGTGAAGAATTTGGCGGGACGAAGACGTGTACTCTTCCCAGCTATCAGTCTTGGGCGAAAGACAACTGTCCAAAATACTGCGGTTTGTGCTATAACTACCAGTATTTAGCTAGCGTCTCGGTCGGAACGGAAACGTAAGTACATTTGAGCCAGTCCAAGGTACAATTCGGCATTTACGAACATTGCAGGTTAAGCTCAGAATGTTCATCAGCTCCACATTATCCGAATGTTGACAGAATTTATAACGAGCTTGTGTTAGTAACATGTGAAAAGTGTAGATCTTGTTCAGACTGTGTACATGCACATGTTAACCAGAGTCTCCATTGGTCGCTTATTCAATGAGTATCCATCGGTCGCATATTCATTGTGTCTCCATTGGTCGCATATTCAATGAGTCTCCATTGGTCGCATATTCAATGAGTCTCCATTGGTCGCATATTCAATGAGTCTCCATTGGTTGCATGTATTCAATGAGTCTCCATTGATCGCATATTCCATGAGTCTTCATTGGTCGCATATTCAATGTGTCAGCATTGGTCGCATATTCAATGAGTCTCCATTGGTCGCGTGTATTCAATGAGTCTCCATTGGTCGCATATTCAATGAGTCTCCATTGGTCGCATATTAAATGAGTCTCCATTGGTTGCATGTATTCAATGAGTCTCCATTGATCGCATATTCCATGAGTCTCC
The DNA here is from genome assembly GCA_031761405.1 of Serripes groenlandicus. NCBI lineage: Eukaryota > Metazoa > Mollusca > Bivalvia > Cardiida > Cardiidae > Serripes > Serripes groenlandicus. Next base: position 141,199,945 of record JASEVX010000002.1, read on the forward strand.
ATTGGTCGCATATTCAATGTGTCTCCATTGGTCGCATATTCAATGTGTCAGCATTGGTCGCATATTCAATGAGTCTCCATTGGTCGCATATTCAACTAGTCTCCATTGGTCGCATGTATTCAATGAGTCTCCATTGGTCGCATATTCAATGAGTCTCCATTGGTCGCATATTAAATGAGTCTCCATTGGTCGCATATTCAATGAGTCTCCATTGGTTGCATGTATTCAATGAGTCTCCATTGATCGCATATTCCATGAGTCTTCATTGGTCGCATATTCAATGTGTCAGCATTGGTCGCATATTCAATGAGTCTCCCTTGGTCGCATATTCAATTAGTCTCCATTGGTCGCATATTCAATGTGTCTCCATTGGTCGCATATTCAATGAGTCCCCATTTCGCCAGTACTACTGGTCCATTTATCCTGACACTGGTCAGTATAGACGTAATGCTAACGCCGTACCTCGCATCGCCAAGGAGGGCCTTTACCGCACGTATACAATGTCAGTTCACCCTGTCCGCCTATATATAATATAGACGTTACCCTTTCCCACCTGCAGAGGCATTTTGACGCAATAGCAGCAGACGACTTTTGAAAACATTGTGGCCAAAGGTGAAATTGCTCATGATGAGCAATTTCTCCTTTGGCCACAATGTTTTCAACTTTATTTAACAATTAAAGTATCTTTTATTGAGATTTTTCAGGTTTTTGTCACTATGTTTGCAAAGTCGTCTGCTGCAAACTTGTTGTATGTGGGAAAGGGTTAAAGTACATCTTCGGACACAACGCTAGAAGTGCAAACCAACAAGTTTCACACCAATGTAACTTTTAACCTTTTCCACATACAAAATATCTTCCGCAGACGAATTTGAAAACGTTTTGGCAAAACTATGGAAAATCTCTTAAAATCTCTTAAAATGAAAGTATAATAACAGAAAAGAGCTGAAAACACTATAAATAATGACCAATTGCTCCAATTGTTTTCAAAAGTCGTCTGCTTCAAAGGCTTCAGAACGCGTCCACATGTTGAAAGGGATTAATTAAAGGCGGTGTCACTAAACAGAGTCTGGTAGAGTCAAATATCCCATTATATCAATGCTTTGTTGTGTTTTTGTATATAAATGAATAAAATAACGTGTTATTGTATCTTATAAATAAAATAAAAAAAGTGTATTTTCCTATTTTAGTTCATTTTCGTATGAATATAGAGATATAATATGCGTGACAGTGGCCGCCATTTTGTTTAAGCAAATCTTCAAACCAAATCCTATTTAGTTCTGTTTTATTAATTATTTGCCGAAATAATAATATATTTTGGTCACATATATACCAATACATATTATATTTACTTTTTATAACTTTAAAATCGAATAAAACGTTTTAATTAACTAAAATATGAAAATACATTTTTTTATTTTATTTATAAGATACAATAACACTTTATTTTATTCATTTCAATACAAAAACACAACAAAGCAAATTTAACCACCAGACTCTATTTATTTATATGATACATTAACACTTTATTGTATTCATATCAATACAAAAACACAACAAAACATTGATATAATGGGATATATGACCTCCAGACTCCAGACTCTACCAGACTCTGTTCAGTGACAGCGCCTTTATTACAATTTAATCCCTTCCAACATGACTCTATCAGACTCTGTGTAGTGATACCCCTTTAAAGGGTGCCGAACTTGAGAGTCAATAAAAGCCAAAATGATTCCCGTAACACGAGTACAATCTGGATCATTGGTGTAAACATAATGAGGTTACAGTTGAATTTAATTAACTGCCATGTTTCAGTAAAATAAGATCCATATTTATGTGATGTTTAATGTAGTCATTTTTGTCGTTGTTCTGATTAACTTTATCGAAGACATTTTGATTTATCTTTTTATGCCCCTGGAATCACCGATTCGGTGGGCATCTAGTTTTTGGCCTGTCTGTCTTGTCTGTCTCTTTGTCTGTCTGTCGAAAAAAACGGCTACCATATTTCACATTTGTATTCCTTGTGACATGACCTTTATGTCAGTACCAACATTTTTGACCTTGCGACCTTGACCTTTGACCTAGATGTTGCCATTCGGGGGCATCAGTGTTTCACAAACACATCTTGTTTTTCTTTGTTTTTCAGGTGTCCATCCTGGAATTTACCAGTCGAATGTACATTAGAATACAAGAAGGGACAGTGTTGTCCCTTCCCGGTCTGCCCAGTCGGTTACCGGTTAGCAGTACGAAGAGACTAACGAGGGGGGAAATATTTAGTTTTTTGTTTGTATTTAAAAACATTTGTTGATGTAACGGAAACTAATGTCCGTTGAATAAATGTATAGAAATACGTATAGTATAGGTTTAATAATATTGCTTTATACTTTTGTACAAAAATCGGTGATCATAATATTGTGTGGATAGGAAAACATCTTCGTCCCAACCAATCTGCCCTTTTTCCACATGATACTATTGATCGTTTGTTGTAGACGTGTGAACAGTCTTTTCTGTATAGGAGATGTTGAAATACGAGGGATTGAGCTGGCCATTTATGATACAAATTGATTCAGAGCTCTAGATAAGGGGGATTTTACATGTTCTAAAATCCTTATGTGACTCTCTAACCCTATGTTGTGGGTACTCAAAAGAATCGTCTCAGAGAGACGATTCTTTTGAGTGCCCACAACATAGGGTTTGCTTTAATGATAAGAGAGAAATTGTGGGGAAAAGAGCTGAATACCCCTCCTTATCTGGACTTCTGTACAATTACCCCGTCCATTAGCTTGATCTTGCTATGTTGTGTCGATTATATCGAGGGCTTGGCGTGAAACAGTTGTAACTAAAAACCTATTTCGAAAATCCTGGTTTATGGGTCATTTTGACCCCTTTGTAAACAATGCAAATTTAGTTGCCATTGCTCAGAACGAGTAAAGGCACCTAAATTTCCATTCTTTACCAAGAAAAATGATTTTAACGCCTTTAAAGACTTCATGGCGAGGTGATTAACCTTGGTAAAAAAATACGTATTTTAGTTACAACTGTTTCACGCCAAGCCCTCGATATGTAGGTTTATATATATATATATACATAGTATAGTCCGCTTACGAATAGAAATGTAATTGCAAATAAAATGATATTTACACATAACATATGTTTTAATTGACTATACCGTTTAAAACCCATATAACGTTAAAACCCCATATAACGATTCAGCCCAATTGTTCGGCTTAAAACGAATCGACGATGACTCCTAACTATAAAAGTTTCCGAATTTAAATTGAGATGAAAAATAGTCTCATGGTGTCTCCGGATTATTTAAATATGCATGGGCGTATGCATATTGCAAGAATAATTGATTGTTTGATTGATTGATTGAGGCTTCACGCCGTTTTCAACAATTGTTCAGTCATATCACGACGACCAGTTCACCTAGTCATGGCTTTCCTAGCTTTCTCACAGCAGTACTCCACACAACATACTTTCCAAGCAACGGGCTGCCGTTCCACATAGACTTTTAGCCCATTCGTAAAAGAGGACTGCCGCTTGTCACAGTGCATTTTTTCTAATGTCGGAAATATTGTTGGCTGAGCTGGACTTCGAACTAACAACCCCTGGATTGACAGCCCTCGTCGATATCGTCTGAGCTATCGGGGCTCGGCTTATCAAGTTTGTTAGTATATACTGTCAACTTGTGTAGATTGGGATAAGACTGAGCTGGTGGACACTATGATCTGAACTTACACTGTTCAGAAATACCAACTTGTACCTTTTCTCATACACTGGCTCATATTGGCGGACAGTGAGGAATGCTCATGAGTCTTTACTCAACGCACATACAACAAGAACCAGAATCGTCGGACACTGCTCATTAATACACTTTTGACGTTTACAAATACATGTAGTATTCGTTTCCTATCGAGTAACTATCACGTTAACACATAATATTCGTTCCATATAGGGTAACTGACGTTTTGCTAATAGTATTCGTTTCTTACCGAGTAACTCTCACGTTTATAAATAGTATTCGTTTCTTATCGGGTAACTATGACGTTTTACTAATAGTATTCGTTTCTTATCGAGTAACTATCACGTTTACAAATAGTATTCGTTTCTTACCGAGTAACTCTCACGTTTATAAATAGTATTCGTTTCCTATCGGGTAACTATCACGTTTACAAATAGTATTCGTTTCTTATCGAGTAACTATCACGTTTACAAATAGTATTCGTTTCTTATCGAGTAACTATCACGTTTACAAATAGTATTCGTTTCTTATCGTGTAACTATCACGTTTACAAATAGTATTCGTTTCTTATTGAGTAACTATCACGTTTACAAAAAGTATTCGTTTCCTATCGGGTTACTATGACATTGTACTAATAGTATTCGTTTCTTATGCCCCAGTCATAGTGCCACGTTTTATGACACCCACGATTTAGAAAATGTCAGCGGGGTGCCAGGATGTGCCACGTTGTTGCCACGTCATAGCCACGTGCTAGCCTCGTTGCATTCCCGTTTTGACACAATTTAAAGGTGACAACGAATATCAAAGTCGGGTTATGTCTCGCTGCCGCCACGCTGTTACCTCGTTGTCGCTACGGTGTTCCACGCTGTGCTTCGTTATGTCTCTTACAGCGTATCATATCGTGACACAGCGTGGCATAACGCGGCACTAGGAACGTGGTAGCAACGAGGCCACAATGTAGCATAGCGCAGCACAACATGTCAACAAATGCAACAGAACGTATCAACCGGCGGGAAGGGCTATGTTCACGTTCTATTACGTTTTTGCTACGTTTCTGCCTCGTTATACTACGCTGTACCACGTTCTCGCCACGTTGTAGAACGTTATGGGGAAACGTGAGCGAATTTTGAACATGTCCAAAATTAAAATATCCAATTCACGTTTTGTCACGTTTTATCACGTTTTGTCACGTTTTGTCACGTTTTATTACGTTTAGTCACGTTGTGCTACGTTTGCTCACGTTGTATCCACGTTTCCCAACGTAGCTAAACGTGGCGGCTAAAACGTGACACTATGACTGGGGCATTATCGAGTAACTATCACGTTAACACATAATATTCGTTCCATATAGGGTAACTGACGTTTTACTAATAGTATTCGTTTCTTATCGAGTAACTATCACGTTTAGAAATAGTATTTGGTTCCTATCTAGTAAATATCACGTTTACAAATAGTATTTGTTTCTTATCGAGTAACTATCACGTTTACAAATAGTACTCGTTTCTTATCGAGTAACTATCACGTTTACAAATAGTATTCGTTTATTATCGAGTAACTATCACGTTAACAAATAGTATTTGTTTTTTATCGAGTAACTATCACGTTAAAACACATAATATTCGTTCCATATAGGGCAACTGACACTTTACTAATAGTATTCGTTTCTTTATCGAGTCACTATCACGTTAACACATAATATTCGTTCAATATAAGGTAACTGAAACTTTACTAATAGTATTCGTTTTTTTATCGAGTCACTATCACGTTAACACATAATATTCGTTCCATATAGGGTAACTGACACTTTACTAATAGTATTCGTTTCTTTATCGAGTCACTATCACGTTAACACATAATATTCGTTCCATATAGGGTAACTGACACTTTACTAATAGTATTCTTTTCTTTATCGAGTCACTATCACATTTACACATAGTATTAATTTACTATCGGGTAACTATAGGATAACTGACGTTTTACTAATAGTATTCGTTTGTTTATCGAGTAACTATCACGTTTACAAATAGTATTCAGTTCCTATCGAGTAACTATGACGTTTACAACTAGTATTCGTTTCCCATTGAGTAGCTATGACGTTTTACTAATAGTATTCGTTTCCCATCGAGTAGCTATGACGTTTTACTAATAATATTCGTTTCCCATCGAGTAGCTATGACGTTTTACTAATATTTTTCGTTTCCCATCGAGTAGCTATGACGTTTTACTAAAAGTATTCGTTTTCCTATCGGGTCACTATTACTTTTTACTTATAGTAATCGTTTCCTATCGAGTAACTCTCACGTTAATAAATAGTATTCGTTTCATATAGGTTAACTGACGATTTACTAATAGTATTCGTTTTTTATCGAGTAACTATCACGTTAACAAATAATATTCGGTTCCTATCTAGTAGCTATAACGGTTTACTAATAGTATTCGTTTCCTATCGAGTAACTATGGCGTTTAACTAATAATATTCGTTTCATATAGGGAAACTGACGTTTTACTAATAGTATTCGTTTCTTATCGAGTAACTATCACGTTAACAAATAATATTCAGTTCCTATCTAGTAGCTATGACGTTTCACTAATTGTATTCGTTTAATATCGGGTAACTGTGACGTTTAACTAATACTATTCGTTTCATATAGGGTAACTATGACGTTTAACTAATAGTATTCGTTTCCTATCGGGTAACTACGACAATTTACGAATAGTATTCATTTCCTATCTGGTAACTATGATGTTTTACTAATAGTATTCGCATCCAACCGGTTAACTATGGCATTTTACTAATAGTATTCGTTTCCTATCAGGTAACTTAGACGTTTCACTAATAGTAATCGATTCCCATCGGATCAAGTTTGAACATGGAAAAGTCTACTTTAGGAATTTCAGCTCTGAAATATTCACCAAGATGCAATGCAATAATAGCAACTGGTGTCACAGCATCTGCGATGCGTTCAATAGACACTTACCTTTCCTGTAATGCACGAAAACACAATTCGTTCTAGCGAAACGAGGTCAGATTTAACGGGAAAACACTAAACCATACTGGGTTTTTGGTTTCAGTGTCTACTCGAACCATGACAAGCTGTACACCAAGGGACTTGTTACATACCGAGCACTTGGGCGAGTGCAAGCTGGATCCACCAATTAAATTACAGCTTTTTACTATCATACGCCCGAGTTCTCGGTGTTAGGACAGCGTAACTGTATGCGTGTTGGTACATATGTCAATGGGCGCCACTAACATATGCAGATTCCACACGTAAGATGAGCTAATCATGGAGCGAGCCTTCCACGTATGCAGTTCAAACAAGAACCCGAGTCATTAGACACGTCACAGCTCCTTTAGAAAATGAAAATGATTTCCTTACGAGTTGTATCAAGATGTTATATCATCCTAGCCTGTCCACGGGAAAATGCACAAGGTGGTATTTCTGAAATGTGTATATTCAGAACAGTATGTCTATCTGCTCAGTCTTTTTAGAATTTACTAAAGTTGACAACAGCTTTCAACAAAAACACATATGTAAGTATACTTGTGAATAGCGTAGATCTTGATCACAAAAGCCAACCAGTACCTTTACCTAAGAACGGGCTCAAATAGTTGCGCCTGGAATTCAGAAGACTTACTTATCATAGTGTATGCGACATTAAGCAACATTTGCGTATCCTGTTCTGTACGACTTCAACACGCAATTGTGAATAATGTAAACCAAGATCATCTTACCTGCTACCGTGCAGTTTAATATTGGTATACATGGTTCCCTATTCAGATAGTGTCGATGAAAAGTTTGCAAGATCCTATCAAGAATTGTACAAATTGCCCGCATTCAGCATTATACGGATTGAAATCGCACAACACCTTTCAATGCGATGGTGGAACACCAGGGACGATGCGTTCAGGACGAATCAGACCAGATTGCATACGTGCATGGTTAAATTTACGAAAGAAGCTATGAAAAGTTGAGATCTATTTTCGGTCATTCACCTGTCATTTTATTCTCCGTCAGTTTAGTATCAGGGTCCAATTGCACCAACCATACTTAGCCCTAAGTAATGCATCAATTTAGTTTTCCTAATATTTTGTGAAACGTGAATGGTGGATAGTAAATGACTAAGTTTACCTTTCTGATTTACAATACCGGTTAAGAAATGAAATCGTATGGCATTTTTATTAGGGAATCAAAATTGATGAAATATGTTTTTAAGAATTTTTAAAGAGCAATTCTCTGTAATCATCAACCTTTTTATATAGGGACCCTGGCACGCATAGTCTCCGATTTGCCTGAAACTTTCACCATTTATAGAGTTCCATTAAAAAATATGGGGAATATATTCCTTTCTCCCCAGTGATTCTTGGTTGCCATGACAACAGAGAATCCTTATTTTCATTAAAAATAGAAGGGTTTTTGTCTTGAAATTCAGCAAAACTGTAGTGTTCATGAATTTGAGATGGGTTCTCGTAATAATATCATATATTAATATCTGGGAAATTGATGTTTTGTGATTACAAAAAACAACGAAGAAATTGCTTTTAACATTTTTAATCTATCAGGGTGTGGTTGTTTAAAGGGAGGTAATTTACCCCTTTTGAAATCTTGCTTTTGTTCAAATTTTAAGGACAAACAGCAACCTTATGCATCCATGCTGATGCAATACACTATCATAGCATAAGAGTTCGCCCCTTACTTTTTATGAATCATGAAAAACATTTTTGGGACACTCTAAAAGTATGTGGTTTTCTATGGCAACAAAAATGACTTGTTTTCACATTCTGTAAGATGACTTTATCATGCATTTGTCATACTTAATTAATTAAACTGTACATTTTGATTTATTCTATCAGTATAAAATGTATCAAACATGTAATAGGAAAAATTCTCATGAAAACCTGAAAGTATGCCCAGATACCAAGGAAACCTGTTATTAGAGAAGATTTTGCATAATAATGTCTATTTGCTTTATATTATAATTTAGCTTGATTTTCCAAGCTTTTATTTCAATTGTTTTCCAGATTATCAACAAATGACAGTGTATTTCTTAAAATTGGGATTTTGATATAATTGAGAAACATTACTGAAGCATCAAACAATGGTAACCATGGGAACAAAACATAAAACAACAGAGAACTGTTAATACATAATACACACATACAGCCATACTTGACTATATATATCTGTATGCCATTAATGCAATCTTGGCATGGCCACACTCTTTTTTCACCTACAGACAGTATGCCCCATGTAAGTTCATGTAAAACAATGCCAAGGTCCAAATTACAATTCCAAGGTCAAAATCACAATTCAAGGTCAAAGCTTAAAACTTCATAATAAAATATGTCTATGTCCTCTATCATCAACCTTTTTATAGAGGGACCCCGGCACGCATAATCTCCCGATTTGCCTTGAAACTTTTACCATTTATAGAAATCCATTAAAAAAGAAGGGAAACAAGTTCCATTTTTGTCCTGTGAGTCTTGGTTGCCATGGTAACATAGATATTTATTTTCTCTGTGAATTGAAGGATTTTTCAAATGGAAAAAGGGACTGAATTCGAGCATTTCATAACATGAACACAGTTTTCTAATCATGATAAAATATGTTTTTATGTCTTGAAGAATGATGTTCATGATAACAATTGTAACATACTGATTTGTCCTAAGTTTCTTTTTATGAGCATCTACGGGTATCAATTAAAGGGAGGTAACCTATTATATTTGATGCCTTGTTTTGCTGTATTTTATTAGCAAGCTTATGCATCCATGCCTGAAAAAATATATAACTATTTTATGACAGTTCACCTTTAAATTATTAACAATCATGAGAAACATTTTTGGGACATTGTGATTTAACATGGTTTCTATAGCAACGAAATTGACTAATTTCAAATTATTTCTTTTTTGATGCATTTGTCCATACTTTTAGTATCTTAAATGGTTCACATTATCATAGTTTTGTAGCATAAATATTCATTAAACCAGAAAAGAAGAAGAATACTCATGAATTACCTCATGAATAGTTGATGAATATACAGTAACCAAGGGACCTGTTATTGAAGAAGGTTCTTAAAAGCAATGACTTTTGTCAATATTTATGTATTTTAGCTGTTTTATGAAAGCTTTTCTTGAAATATTGTGTGTATTCATCTATTCATGTCCTTTTGATTTCTCAGGATTGTGATAAAAAAGCAAAAATGGCAGAATGTAGTATAGGTAAACCCATGGCAACCACACATTAAATTGCTGAAAATAGCCGATACATAATAGTGCCTCAAATTCATACAAGTCAGATTTGTTATCTACATGCACCAATGCTTTTACAAATAAACTATGCAAAATTGCTCTTTTCAGATAGTGCAATGTCCAGGTGCAATAGCCAGCACTTAAGTCAAAGGTCAAGGTCACAAAAGAAAGGTTTAAAGTCAGAATAAATGTTATAATTTAGTTTTTCCATGCTGCCAACTTAAATATTAATATATACGTTATTTATTTTAAATAATGTAAAATCTTCTTGTCCATCTTGATGAAACAGTGTCTTTAGTTTCATGAACAAATGACAGTAGCCAAAGGTCAAGGTCACATTTGAAGGTCAAAATAGGCTATATAAGATGTTGTCTGTGATATTACATTGATATTGAACAATGAAGTTTCAAACCACTTCGGCCACAAATTGTTTGCCTTAATGAGAAGGGTGGTTGGGTTTAAGACTAGGAATGCAGCTTAAAGGTGAAAGTTCCCAAATTCAAGGTCAAATGTTGGTTATATAAGAGCTGTCCTGTTCTGCAACATGTTCATGGTCTTTCAAATTGGACACCTTGTTCACCTTGACAAGATGCAATGTTGGGTTAAGAAACCAAATGTGTAGCTAAAATGTCGTCACTCAAATATTAATGTCCACAATTAAATTTAAGGTCACAATTAAGGTATGATAGAAGCTTATCTGTTGCTATGACTTGTACATATAACAATGGTTTTTAGATCACCTGAGGCCGAAGGCTCAAGGTGAGCTATTCTGATCACTTTTTTTGTCCGTCGTCCGTCCGTCCGGCGTTAACTTTTAGCTTTAAACATCATCTCCTCCTAAAACCACAGGGGGACTAATTTCATCCAAACTTCACAGGAATGTTCCTTTGGTGGCCCTCTTTCAAAAGTTTCAAGATTTTAATTCCATTGAGAAACTTTGGTTGCTGCGGCATCAGAAAGGGGGAAAATGTCCAAACTTTAAAAATCTTCTCCTTTGAATCTGCATGTCAGATTCCAATATAGTTTGGTAGAAATGTTCCTTGGTGACCCTCTACAAAGATTGTTCAAGGCAATCTGGTTTGGTTGAAATACAAGGCACTCAGGAGGCATCAGAAAGGGGCAAAATGACAAAATTTGGAAATTCCATTTTTTTTAAATTCCTTGTCTGATAATAAGAAATTGAATAGGAATCTTACTTCAGTAATCCTCCTCTTAATTTGTTCCCAAGCCGTATTGATTGGTTACAAAATCATAGCAACCTCGCGTCATCACAAATGGGGTAAATTGAACCTTTTAGTTACAAATGTCATCTCCTCCTAAACCACAGGACTAATTTCATCCAAACTTCACAGGAATGTTCCTTTGATGGCCCTCTTTAAAATTGTTCAAAAGATTTAAATTTCCATTGAGAACTTTGGTTGCTGCGGCATCAGAAAAGGGGGCAAAAATGTCCAAACTTTAAAAATCTTCTCCCTTTGAATCTGCATGTCAGATTCCAATATAGTTTGGTAGAAATGTCCTTGGGTGACCCTCTACAAGTACTGTTTGGTTGAAAAACATGGCAGTCAGGAGGCATCAAAAAAGGGGCAAAATGACAAACTTTGGAAATTCCATTTTTTTAAAATTCCTTGTTCGATATTAAGAAAATTGAACAGGAATCTTACTTCGGTGATCCTCTTCTTAATTTGTTCAAGCCGTATTGATTGGTTACAAAAATCATAGCAAACCTCGCGTCATCACAAAAGGGGTAAATTGAACTTTTAGCTTAAAATGACAACTCCAACCATTCCACAGGACCAATTTCAATGTAACTTCACAGGAATGTTCATTTGATGGTTTCTCTTTCAAAATTGTTCAAGACTTACATGCTTTGTAGAACTTTTTGTTGCTGCGGCATCAGAAATTGAGAAAAATGCCCAAACTTTAAAAAACATCCATCTCCATAATCCATTTGTCAGTTTCCAAGATAATTTGGCAGAAAATGTTCTTTGAGTGACTCTCTATAAAAACTGTTCAAAATACAAATGGCTTTTACTGATGAAACTATTTCTTTAACTGAGTAATCACTGCTTGCGGTTTCATTTGAACTCCTTATCAAATTTTCACAGATATTTGCAGTTAAATATTTGCTGCATAATTACTATCATTCAGGTGATCGATTTAGGGCCATCTTGGCCCTCTTGTTTTTCAAATAACATTTAATATGGTGCCTCCAGTGACGTTGACGTTAACCCCTGACCCAAGAAAAACCTTACTTTGAGCACAAAGCATATTCAAGTGAGCTATAAAGCAACACTTACAGTTTTTAGTCTAGTTGAATCAGCCCTAAAGTGTGTCTTTTTCAGTTCCGTAGCTTCCTTGTTTTTTTGACAACCCATTTTTCAAGAAAAGGCTTTTTATCCAGTAGACTTGCTATACTAACTTTGACCTTGAAGATTGTTCTTCAACTATGAATTACAGATCTGTGTCTTGCTTTATTGGAGTAAATAACTGTGCACTGTCACAGTTCTACAAAGTTATGTTCATATTGTATATGTTTACTATAAGTTTTTTAAAATACAGTTTTTGTAATTGGACATCTATGACAAAACTGGATCACGAATTTACTCTTCTTCTCACTTGATCTTATCCTGGTGTGTAAGGGCAGCCTTTTGGATCTTTTATCCTGAAAGAATATTCAATGCTGATAAGACTTTCAATCCTAGAAATCATATATTCTAATTTTGAATTTAAAAAACCAAAAAACAACATAATTTTAAAACAAAATGTTAAAAGATAATACTTGTTCATTGCCTTTGTTCTTTGACTAGGAATCTTGCTCAACACATCATCAACTGTAAATTTAATTAAACACTTGGCCAACTTGATCAAAACCCCAGTAGTTCATGTACAGATTAATTATGTAATACCCTTTCCAGATATCCCTTTTGTTTAATTCCTATGGCAAATCTACAGTTACGTTTTTTCCAAAATAAGGAAATTCATAGATATCCAAGAAGAAAATTTCATACTACCTGACATAAATATAACTTTTTCATTTTATCAATAACTAAGAGAAACTAATATCTATGAGATTTTTTTATTTCATGCATTTGTCATTTTGTTTTGTTTATGACACCATCATTTGTAGCATAGATGTTTTGCCATAGTAAAACAAGTCACAACTTAATGGCAACATGTTCCCTAGAAAACCAAATTTACACAAACAAGTTAGTGCATTAAACCAATGTAATCAAATTGCCAAGACATAAGAATACTTGTCTGACCCAAGTCAATATTGAATCATAAGTTATGATAACTATAACTTAATGTTAAGTGAGAAGGCAGTAAATTCTTCACTTTGATTATTACTTGTATGTCAATTGAAGGAAATTGCTATACATTACAGATTGAAAAATCTACTACATTGTAACATGCATTCCAAAGAATATTGCCTTTTTATTTGCAAAAACATGAAACATTCAAACATATCTCAAGATTGCCCAAAGCTCTACAAACATTGACAGTGTCAACTTATTTCATTTGTTGTATAATTTTTACTTTTAGCATTTTTTTACAGAAAATGTTGTTATTACATGCATATATACAAACCTTAAAAATAGTGGCACTACCATGATTGAGAGGCATCCATTATGCAATCTATCAGCATTAAACAAGTGTACCATTCTAAAGGACAGTCACACCTACAATAAATGGGAATCATTCCACAGGTTTCTCTCAATTTGTTATCAAGTAATCACAATTAATTTCAAATGGAACTAAGGAAAATGTAAGCATCCATAACTAGAACTTTGGTATTTTCATGTACTGGTAAGAAAACGTTTTAAACACATTGTTTGTACTCTTCAAATTATAGGGGGGGGGGGGGGGGGGGGGGGGGGGGGGGGGGTGGGGGGGGGGTTTAATTGAAGAAATTAATTGTCATTTCCTAGTGTAATCATGGTAAACATTATTGTGGTGTTTTCTTTGTCACGCACACTACCAGATGTTGTCATTTATGCTCAGAGAACCCAGAGGTCATACCTTTCCATCGGAACAAAAGGTTAAAAAGGACACTATATTATTGATTGTCATAATAAAATCAATAATTCCCTTACATGCCCTGACCTCCCACCCAATATATTGCATTGCATAAGCCCAACACAGTCATCCCCTGATAACAAGTTCACTCACTTGATTTTAATTGTCAGGAAATGTCCCAACAATATGCCACCATTGGATAAGATTTACAAAAAAAAAAAAAAATATCAAACAGAATCATCTGATATTTTTTCCTTGTTTATATTAATAAACAATGACAAGAAAAAGAAAGAGAATCAATATCTTTAAGTAACTATCAAAGTTTGCTTTACAGATAAACAGACAAGTACCAGGATACACCCGGAAAAACCATGTCTAGTCTAAATATGTAACAATTTGGTATCTAAATACTCCACAACCCTGATGCTCATTATATCATAACAGCACCAGTGAAAAAGATGGGTGTAATAGTTTAAATCAATATAAAAAAACAAAACATATATCATGTTAATTTTTAAAAACTTTTTCACTGTACAATAAGTCCTTCATAAAAAGACATTGCATATGCCCATTGTTCAACTGTGTTTAAAGATGGAACTCGGTTGTTGGAAACATTGAGGCCAAAGAGAAGGCGTGGCTTTGGTTACATTATTCTGGCAATATGCGAGAAGTTTGTTAACATTCCGGGACCTAATGATTTCAGTTTCACAAGTCTATAAATGAGGTCTGAACAGAAACGAATCTCAGGTTTTGGGACATACATTTGACAAATATATTTAATTTACCTTGTGGTCAATTGGTGTTGGCAAGCAATCGTTACATATTTAAGCTTTTGAACCTTCACTCTGCTCCGATGTACGAACTTGTCAAAAGATCTGCCATGGCGGTGCCAAACGTAGGGGAAACAACTCGTTTTCCATTGCAGAAGTATATCACTTGAGTCTTTATTAATGCACGTTGGGTGCAGATATAATTGTTCTTTGCATCGTCCATGGTGTTTTATCAATATATGAGATTGAGCGTGTGTTGAAATTTAGTTTATGAAATAATTATTGCAACGAGTTAAAAAAAAAGGGCCGTACTTTTATATCTTTCGTATCTCTAATTTGAAGAGTATTGTATTTGGGACGAACTGAAATGGGGCGAATCAACGGTAAATTATTTGAAGTTTTCCTTGAATTGTTTTCATTCAAAGAATTAAATTAATCGAATCCCCCAAAGTATTTGGATACGAGACACACCAAATATTTGTTTTAGAAAAACATGAAAGAGCTCGGTCATCCGATAATAGCCGATCCCCTGCAGTATGTATAACGTCCTATTTTTTTTTATAACAGCCGTGTTTGTACTTACTAGGACAAAAAATGCGTATTTTTTTCAGCAATATATTTTTACATCATTCAATTTGAAAGACTAGATTTTAAGTGTGTTTTTCTTCTGATGCCTAAATGGAAATAAAACAACTTAAGGCCGGTTTGTTTACGTACGTTAATACAATGGTCCTATTAACAGTTTTGAAAATGGCCATCCTGTAATTTAGCTATTTTTTGCAAATAGTAAGTAATAATTGTTTTCACAATTTGGCACATACTTATGTGACGAAGGATTGTTTTGCCCATCCTCTTATGAATCATAAACAAAAAGATATACTTCATACATTGTCTTGTAGCATTTTTCTTAGATTTTTTTCTGAATA
>JASEVX010000002.1:141215852-141254833 GCA_031761405.1 Serripes groenlandicus
TCTTGATGAAACAGTGTCTTTAGTTCATGAACAATGACAGTAGCCAAAAGGTCAAGGTCACATTTGAAGGTCAAAATAGGCTATATAAGATGTTGTCTGTGATATTACTTTGATATTGAACAATGAAGTTTCAAACCACTTCGCCACAATTGTTTGCCTTAATGAGAAGGTGTGTTGGGTTTAAGAACTAGGAATGCAGCTTAAAGGTGAAAGTCCCAATTCAAGGTCAAATGTTGGTATATAAGAGCCTGTCTGTTCTGCAACATGTTCATGGTCTTTCAAATTGACACCTTGTTCACCTTGACAAGATGCAATGTTGGGTTAAGAACCAAATTTGTAGCTAAATGTCGTCAACTCAAATATTAATGTCACAATTAAATTTAAGGTCACAATTAAGGTATGATAGAGCTTATCTGTGCTATGACTTGTACATATATCAATGGTTTTTAGATCACCTGAGCCGAAGGCTCAAGGTGAGCTATTCTGATCACTTTTTGTCCGTCGTCCGTCCGTCCGGCGTTAACTTTTAGCTTTAAACATCATCTCCTCCTAAACCACAGGACTAATTTCATCCAAACTTCACAGGAATGTTCCTTTGGTGGCCCTCTTTCAAAAGTGTTCAAAGATTTTAATTCCATTGAGAACTTTGGTTGCTGCGGCATCAGAAAGGGGGAAAAATGTCCAAACTTTAAAAATCTTCTCCTTTGAATCTGCATGTCAGATTCCAATATAGTTTGGTAGAAATGTTCCTTGGGTGACCCTCTACAAAGATTGTTCAAGGCATACTGTTTGGTTGAAATACAAGGCACTCAGGAGGCATCAGAAAAGGGGCAAAATGACAAAATTTGGAAATTCCATTTTTTTTAAATTCCTTGTCTGATAATAAGAAAATTGAATAGGAATCTTACTTCAGTAATCCTCCTCTTAATTTGTTCAAGCCGTATTGATTGGTTACAAAATCATAGCAACCTCGCGTCATCACAAATGGGGTAAATTGAACTTTTAGTTACAAATGTCATCTCCTCCTAAACCACAGGACTAATTTCATCCAAACTTCACAGGAATGTTCCTTTGATGGCCCTCTTTTAAAATTGTTCAAAGATTTAAATTCCATTGAGAACTTTGGTTGCTGCGGCATCAGAAAGGGGGCAAAATGTCCAAACTTTAAAAATCTTCTCCTTTGAATCTGCATGTCAGATTCCAATATAGTTTGGTAGAAATGTTCCTTGGGTGACCCTCTACAAAGTACTGTTTGGTTGAAAAACATGGCAGTCAGGAGGCATCAAAAAAGGGGCAAAATGACAAACTTTGGAAATTCCATTTTTTTTAAATTCCTTGTCTGATATTAAGAAAATTGAACAGGAATCTTACTTCGGTGATCCTCTTCTTAATTTGTTCAAGCCGTATTGATTGGTTACAAAATCATAGCAACCTCGCGTCATCACAAAAGGGGTAAATTGAACTTTTAGCTAAAATGACAACTCCAACCATTCCACAGGACCAATTTCAATGTAACTTCACAGGAATGTTCATTTGATGGTTCTCTTTCAAAATTGTTCAAAGACTTACATGCTTTGTAGAACTTTTGTTGCTGCGGCATCAGAAATTGAGAAAAATGCCCAAACTTTAAAAACATCCATCTCCATAATCCATTTGTCAGTTTCCAAGATAATTTGGCAGAAATGTTCTTTGAGTGACTCTCTATAAAAACTGTTCAAAATACAAATGGCTTTTACTGATGAACTATTTCTTTAACTGAGTATCCACTGCTTGCGGTTTCATTTGAACTCCTTATCAAATTTTCACAGATATTTGCAGTTAAATATTTGCTGCTAATTTACTATCATTCAGGTGATCGATTTAGGGCCATCTTGGCCCTCTTGTTTTCAAATAACATTTAATATGTGCCTCCAGTGACCTTGACGTTTAACCTCTGACCAAGAAAACCTTACTTTGAGCACAAAGCATATTCAAGTGAGCTATAAAGCAACACTTACAGTTTTAGTCTAGTTGATCAGCCCTAAAGTGTGTCTTTTCAGTCCGTAGCTTCCTTGTTTTTTGACAACCCATTTTTCAAGAAAAGGCTTTTTATCCAGTAGACTTGCTATACTAACTTTGACCTTGAAGATTGTTCTTCAACTATGAATTACAGATCTGTGTCTTGCATTTATTGGAGTAAATAACTGTGCACTGTCACAGTTCTACAAAGTTATGTTCATATTGTATATGTTACTATAAGGTTTTTTAAAATACAGTTTTTGTAATTGGACATCTATGACAAAACTGGATCACGATTTACTCTTCTTCTCACTTGATCTTATCCTGGTGTGTAAGGGCAGCCTTTTGGATCTTTTATCCTGAAAGAATATTCAATGCTGATAAGACTTTCAATCCTAGAAATCATATATTCTAATTTTTGAATTTAAAAAACCAAAAACAACATAATTTAAAACAAATGTTAAAAGATAATACTGTTCATTGCCTTTGTCTTTGACTAGGATCTGCTCAACACATCATCAACTGTAAATTTAATTAACACTTGGCCAACTTGATCAAAACCCCAGTAGTTCATGTACAGATTAATTATGTAATACCCTTTCCAGATATCCCTTTTGTTTAATTCCTATGGCAAATCTACAGTTACGTTTTTTCCCAAAATAAGGAAATTCATAGATATCCAAGAAGAAAATCTTCATACTACCTGACATAAATATAACTTTTTCATTTTATCAATAACTAAGAGAAACTAATATCTATGAGATTTTTTTATTTCATGCATTTGTCATTTTGTTTTGTTTATGACACCATCATTGTAGCATAGATGTTTGCCATAGTAAAACAAGTCACAACTTAATGGCACATGTTCCCTAGAAACCAAATTTACACAAACAAGTTAGTGCATTAAACCAATGTAATCAAATTGCCAAGACATAAGAATACTTGTCTGACCCAAGTCAATATTGAATCATAAGTTATGATAACTATAACTTAATGTTAAGTGAGAAGGCAGTAATTCTTCACTTTGATTATTACTGTATGTCAATTGAAGGAATTTGCTATACATTACAGATTGAAAATCTACTACAATGTAACATGCATTCCAAAGAATATTGCCTTTTTATTTGCATAAACATGAACATTCAAACATATCTCAAGATTGCCAAAGCTCTACAAAACATTGACAGTGTCAACTTATTTCATTTGTTGTATATTTTTACTTTTAGCATTTTTTTTACAGAAAATGTTGTTATTACATGCATATATACAAACCTTAAAAATAGTGGCACTACCATGATTGAGAGGCATCCATTATGCAATCTATCAGCATTAAACAAGTGTACCATTCTAAAGGACAGTCACACCTACAATAAATGGGAATCATTCACAGGTTTCTCTCAATTTGTTATCAAAGTATCACAATTAATTTCAAATGGAACTAAGGAAAATGTAAGCATCCATAACTAGAACTTTGGTATTTTCATGTACTGGTAAGAAAACGTTTTAAACACATTGTTTGTACTCTTCAAATTATAGGGGGGGGGGGGGGGGGGGGGGGGGGGGGGGGTGGGGGGGGGGTTTAATTGAAGAAATTAATTGTCATTTCCTAGTGTATCATGGTAAACATTATTGTGGTGTTTTCTTTGTCACGCACACTACCAGATGTTGTCATTTATGCTCAGAGAACCCAGAGGTCATACCTTTCCATCGGAACAAAAGTTAAAAAGGACACTATATTATTGATTGTCATAATAGAAATCAATAATTCCTACATGCCCTGACCTCCCACCCAATATATTGCATTGCATAAGCCAACACAGTCATCCCCTGATAAACAAGTTCACTCACTTGATTTTAATTGTCAGGAATGTCCAACAATATGCCACCATTGGATAAGATTTACAAAAAAAAAAAAAATATCAAACAGAATCATCTGATATTTTTCTTGTTTATATTAAATAAACAATGACAAGAAAAAGAAAGAGAATCAATATCTTTAAGTAACTATCAAGTTTGCTTTACAGATAAACAGAAAGTACCAGGATACACCCGGAAAACCATGTCTAGTCTAAATATGTAACATTTGGTATCTAAATACTCCACAACCCTGATGCTCATTATATCATAACAGCACCAGTGAAAAAGAATGGTGTAATATGTTTAATCAATATAAAAAACAAAACATTATATCATGTTAATTTTAAAAACTTTTCACTGGTACAATAAGTCCTTCATAAAAAGACATTGCATATGCCCATTGTTCAACTGTGTTTAAAGATGGAACTCGGTTGTTGGAAACATTGAGGCCAAAGAGAAGGCGTGCTTGGTTACATTATTCTGCATATGCGAGAAGTTTGTTAACATTCCGGACCTAATATTTCAGTTTTCACAAGTCTATAATGAGATCTGAACAGAACGAATCTCAGGTTTTGGACATACATTTGACAAATATATTTAATTTACCTTTGGTCAATTGGTGTTGGCAGCAATCGTTACATATTTAAGCTTTGAACCTTCACTCTGCTCCGATGTACGAACTTGTCAAAAGATCTGCATGGCGGTGCCAAACGTAGGGGAAACAACTCGTTTTCCATTGCAGAAAGTATATCACTTGAGTCTTTATAATGCACGTTGGGTGCAGATATAATTGTTCTTTGCATCGTCATGGTGTTTTATCAATATATGAGATGAGCGTGTGTTGAATTAGTTTATGAAATAATTATTGCAACGAGTTAAAAAAAAGGCCGTACTTTTTATCTTTCGTATCTCTAATTTGAAGAGTATTGTATTTGGGACGAACTGAAATGGGGCGAATCAACGGTAAATTATTTGAAGTTTTCCTTGAATTGTTTTCATTCAAAGAATTAAATTAATCGAATCCCCCAAAGTATTTGGATACGACACACCAAATATTTTTTTAGAAAAACATGAAAGAGCTCGTCATCCGATAATAGCCGATCCCCTGCAGTATGTATAACGTCCTATTTTTTTTTATAACAGCCGTGTTGTACTTACTAGGACAAAAATGCGTATTTTTTTCAGCAATATATTTTTACATCATTCAATTTGAAAGACTAGATTTTAAGTGTGTTTTCTTCTGATGCCTAAATGAAATAAAACAACTTAAGCCGGTTTGTTTACGTACGTTAATACAATGGTCTATTAACAGTTTGAAAATGGCCATCCTGTAATTTAGCTATTTTTGCAAATAGTAAGTAATAATTGTTTTCACAATTTGCACATACTTATGTGACAAGGATTGTTTGCCCATCTCTTATGAATCATAAACAAAAAGAATATACTTCATACATTGTCTTGTAGCATTTTTCTTAGATTTTTTTCTGAATACAGTTTCTGTAAATTGTAAATTGTCCCATTTTGATTTCCATGGTAACCACACTTACCTGAGGATCCCAAAGATTTTATTGCTGATTATTTATTACTAAGAACATATCTAAACAAGAGTGTATTCATTTAATCTCAACATGGATGCATAAGTTAATTATTTGAGTTTGAAAATGGACTTAATTCACGATTTTCCTATTCCTTCCAACCATACCTAAAATATCCTGATAAAAGTGTTGTAACAAAATTTGTAAGGATAAGATAAACACAGCTTATATGTCAATTAGATATCAAAGTTACGCATACAAGCTCGAAATGTATTAAAATAATCATAGTTGAAGTGTATTATTACTTGTAAATTACCCAAATTTCACTCGAAAAGCAACACGTTTTTGGCTAAAAGCTAATTTGTCCGTTGCCATGGCAACTAAGGTACAAAAGAAATTTTTGTTATCATTTACCAGGTTTTTTCATCAAAACCTACAAACTGACAAAGTTTCATAAAAATCGGTGACTTTGCGTGGCCAAGTTTGGTTGATGGTTACAGAGAATTGGTATTTAAAAGCATTACCTAGCGCTATTAATTAACGTTCGTGGAAATGGACCCTGATCGATGTATATGTATTGTAAATTTGGATAAATACTGAGTTAGGAAATGGGATAATACTACCGTTGTTTTTAGCATCGTTTATTGGAGCATCCAGAACCAGACTAGATTGCACATGTTCATGGTATTCTTGTACGCTGTTACCTCAACTGAGCTATTGAGGTCGGATAATCAAATAAGGATGATTATAAATCCGGGTAAACCCCAATCCTTCTGTATGCCTTTCCCACACATATACAACACATATGGATCGGACGAATTTGAAAACATTTAGGCAAAAATACGGAAAATTGCCATAAATGCAAGTATGAAAATGTTGTGTCAAAAGGAGAACATGTTCATTATGTGAAAATTCTTCTTTTGGCACATTGTTTTATCAGTTCGTCTGCTGCAGATGAATTAAAATAAGTCTAAACATGGGGATGGGGTTTAATTGATTAATTAAACACCATCAATGTAGTATTGCAAAAAGTACATTTTTTAATAATATAGACTTAAGTCAGATAGCCCAATTGTACATACTCATCTTGGTTAGCATCGTTCACTAATAATTCATTAATATCTAGCAAATACTACTCTTTAAATGTTTAAGAAATTTGAGCATATAAACAAGAGGTCCAAAAGGCCATGCATCGCTCCACTGTCATTAAGTAAAAAAAATTTATTGGGGTTTTACGCCGTTTTCAACTTTATTTCAGTTATATAACGGCGACAGTTCACTTATTCATGATCCCTGGGTAAACAAACCAGTACTAGGCTAGAACATGTAAAGATTTTGTACCACCCGCTTTATGCGGGGGATTCAGCTATGCTGAATACCTCCGTATATTGTCATACCCAGCTTTCAGGAAGTGTAAATTTGTATTTTTTTTGTGCTGCCCTCTGTTTTTTTTTCAAAATGGTTGTACAAGGATCAGTTAAATACGTTTCACAACAAGCTAAACAGTATGCACATTATACAAATTAAACGTATACAATGTAAAGTTTTAATCCATGAAGTTGCATACATAATTTAGAAACTTTAGTTAGACATAATAATAATAATAATAATAATAATAATAAAGACTTTATTTATAGAGGCTGCACAGTTGGGCATGCCCAGTCTTCCCTGTGGGCCTCTGTTAAAACATTTACACATGTTTACATATAATATTATAAGGTATCATGCACATATTCATGTAGACAACTGTTGCATTCAGGAAACCAGCACTGTTATGGGAGAGAGTTTAATTGAGTAAAAGATGTCCACCACTATGCCACCAGGAAAGATATGTGGATTTAAATTTCTTTAAATTTTCACAGTTCCTGACATGTAGTGGAATCTGGTTCCATATTTTTGGTCCTGAGTAGGTCAAAGATTTTCTAAAAAATTCTATCCTAGGTTTAGGAATGCTAAGTGTATGCTGGGCAGCAGATCTTAAATTTGTATTGGTTGATGATGTAAATAGATTAGTCATGTATTCTGGGAATTCTTTTTTAAGGGATTTGTACACAAGTATAGCCTTTTTGTATGTAATTCTATCGTGAAATTTCATCCATTTAAGTTCCTGAAAGAGTTCCTCACTTGGTGTGTCATATGTCTTGTCTAGGATAGTTCGTGCAGCTCTTTTTTGGAATTTATATATATTGCTTAAAAGTTTGTCACTACAGTTACCCCAAATTGTACAACAATAATCAATATGAGGCAAAATGTAGGCATTGTAAAAGAGTTTCCGCGCATGTATATTGAGGAAGCATTTAATTCGAAGCAGAAGGTAAAGTAAAGAATTGCATTTTTTGAGTACTTTTTCAACTTGGATTTTCCAGTTGAGATTATGGTCAACTTGTATGCCTAGTAGTTTTTCGACTTCAGAGAAAACAATGCTGTGATTGTGAAGAACAAGGTTATTGTTATTATTGAATTCCAGTGATTTTCCTATATTATTAGTAGGTGAAATTATCATAGCTTTTGTTTTTTGTGGATTTGGCATCATTGAATTTCTCTGACACCACTCATCTATGGTATTTAGGCTACTTTGAAGAGACTGAATGACTTCATTCACATTAAGCCCAACTGCACTTAAAGTTGTGTCATCTGCAAACAAGTCAGTTGATGAGGCGTGTAATTGCATTGGTAGGTCATTAATATAAAGTATGAAGAGGATAGGACCTAGCACTGAGCCTTGTGGTACACCTGATGTAATTGGAAGAGATGATGACAGTTTGCCAGCAACTGACACTTTCTGGGATCTTTCGTCAAAATAGGATTTAAACCATTCCAGGGCTTTGTTTCTTATGTTGTATTCAAACAGTTTGTTAATCAAAGTACTGAAAGTACAAGTAACGAATTATTTTGAACATGTATTGTAAAATCTAATTTATGAATGCAATTGATCATGCTATTGCACAATTTAGTCTATTTTATTATTATTAATATTTTTGTCCAGAGACTTTTATTATCAGTTGACAGTTTTAGTAAATGTAGGATTTCAACGGCGAT
The DNA here is from genome assembly GCA_031761405.1 of Serripes groenlandicus. Taxonomy (NCBI): domain Eukaryota; kingdom Metazoa; phylum Mollusca; class Bivalvia; order Cardiida; family Cardiidae; genus Serripes; species Serripes groenlandicus. The sequence continues at coordinate 141,224,282 of JASEVX010000002.1, forward strand.
GCGAGCGTTTAACATGCACACTAACTCTTTCACTGAGCTCTGCGTAAAGTCTGTCAAAACACCCATGGCATATTTGTGAGATTTACATTGTTAGTTCGATTTGTTTTCGTCACCAGCGGCGGATCCAGGATTTCGGCTTATATTATAACTATGTTTCATGTGAGTGAATTAATTATTATAAATCTATAATGTTTAACAAATCGCATAAAATAAGAATTAAAAAAATAAAAAAAGATCAATTCCTATTGGGACTCGAACTCGCGTCCATAAGTAATCTATTACCAGTAGTTCTACACGCTCTCCATTACACTATGGTACTTTGATACAATTATGAGCGTTACTTTCGTATATATATTAGGCTAACTGAATGCGCGCGTATGTAAACCATGATCTATAATTAGAAAGCATAGTGGCATATTTGTTAGATTAACATTGTTCTATACAGCGTGGGGTCGACTTCTAGTGAATGGGCATACGACTAAAATTCATACTCGTGCCTTATACGTACCTGCCGACAAATGAAATATATATGCGCGTACTGTTAATTTGATATTTTCTAGAAAATTGATTATCTATGATGATTCGATAGTATAATTATGACTTCACTGTATTGAAATAACACGTAGAAGTCATTTTAATATCGAAAAAATACTAGGACTATTTAGGTGCAGCGAATGTGTATTCTAAGCGGAAGTGTAGTTTAACCGTGACTTCCGGAAAAAAAAACGATCGCGTTAACTGTATTATTTTTTGAGAAAAAATAATTCGTTAAAAAGGAGGGGATGATTTATTAAATCAAATGCTTTGGTTAAATCAAGAAATACAGTTCCTATTACTTTTTTGTTATTAATTGCGTCAATCCATGTGTCAATTATTGCTGTAAGCGCTGTCTCACAAGAATGATTTGATCTGAATCCAGATTGAGTGTTATGAATGAGAGAATTTGTTTCAAGATATGTCTTCAAGTGATCACTCACATGTCTTTCTAGAATTTTTGATAATACAGGTAATATTGAAATCGGGCGGTAGTTACTGGTGTCAGATTTAGTTCCCTTCTTAAAGATCGGAATAACCTTTGCTTGTTTAAATAATGAAGGGAATTCACAGTTTGATATACTTTGGTTGAAAATGTATGTAATAGGTTTTGATATGATCTTAGCACTTAATTTTAGAAATTTGGGACCTAGGCCGTCAAGTCCTGTGGATTTAGTTGCATCTAGTGTCTGAAGTTGTTTTAGTACAAAATTTTCTTTTATTGGGGGAATATGAAATTGTGTTGAAGAATTTGGCATGCAATCTTGTACAAATTTTTGTAATTTTGATTTATCAATTGGAGATAGTGCAGAAGACGGAGTATTTGGTGCATCTTTGAATACATTAGTAAAATAAGTATTGAAAATTTCTGCTGTTAACTCGGCATCCTCCACAGGATTTCCAGACTTGTCTGTAATGATGTTTGACTGGTGGGTTTTTGTCTTTCCCGAAATATCTTTTAGGTTTTTCCAAAGTTTTTTGGGATTTTGTTTATTTTGGTTTATTGATTTTGTATAGAAAGACTTTTTCGCTTCGGATATCAGAGTTTTTGTTTTGTTGCGCCAGTATTTGAATTCACTGATATTATTTTGTGTTTTTGCCTTATCACGTTGTCTTGATGCACATCCAATTTCTGCATTATACCAGTCTGGGAGGTTATTGTGTTTGACACGCTTTTGTTTGAGAGGTGCATGTGTGTTAAGAACATCTGTAAACATAGAGATAAAACAGTCTAGAGAAACGTCAACATCATCATAAATTTCAATAATGGACCAAATCTGGTTGTTGAGACAAGTATTAAATTTGTTTTCATCGAAAGATTTAATATTTCTGTAATTTATAATATTGTGAAGAGGTCCTGAAGTATTACTGCTACTCAACTTTCGAATGAAACAGATTGGATAGTGGTCACTGAGAGATATTTTTGGTACTTTAACATTTATAATATAACAAGGTGTATTTGTATATAAATGATCTATTATTGTTGAGGTGTGATTGGTTACTCGTGTTGGAATTTGCACAAGTTGTTTTAAATTAAATGCATCTGTAACAGCATTCCAAGATGAATTTGAACATTTTGAGTTTGAAAAGTTAAAGTTGAAATCTCCAACTAATATAATTTCTTTATTTTCAGTGTATACAGTTTCTAGTAATATTTCCATTTCATTTATCCAGTCATTGTTTGCAGATGGAGGTCTATATATATTACCAAGTATGAATGGTTTTTGTTTGGTGTTTTTGATTTCTAGCCAAATTGCCTCTATGTTATCTCTCTCTAAGTCATGTCTTTGTATGCTATGGTATTTGCACTTAACGTAACATATTACACCACCACCATTTGTAGCTCTGTCTCTTCTGAACAGATTATAATCATTCAGCTGGAACTCACTGTCTTCAAATTTATCATTTAAAAATGTCTCACCAAAACACATAATGTCAAGGTTGTTGTTATGTACAAAGATTTTTATTTCATCAAACTTTGTATGGAGATAGTGGATATTGAGATGAAAAAAGTTCTTAAATGTTTCTTTTAAATATATGGAAAACGAGTAGCTTGAAAGCGGGTAGCTCAAAAACCTTTTGAGAAAATCCTGCAATGAAATATACGGAAAATCGGCTGTCGTGCATCGTCAACATTTTCCCTTGTTAACACTCTACAGGCTACATTTTGCATCGGATCTTCCTGAACGTTTATCAGAACATTCATCTCCATCAAATCTTGGACAAGTTCGAAACTGGGCCATTTGAGGTCAAAAACTAGGTCACTAGGTCCAATTGAAGGAACATCTTGTTGACACTATAGAGGCCACATTTTCAACTTGAGCATGTTGAAACTTTATCAGAATGTTTGTCTTGATGATGTAAGTCAAGTTCGAACATGGGTCATATTGCGTCAGAAACTAGGTCACTAGGCCAAATTGAAGGAAAATCTTGTTAACAATTTTTGCTTCAGCAGTTTGAAATTTTGTCAGAATGTTTGTAATAATGTCATAACTAAAATCAAGTTCGAATATGGGTCATATTGGTTACTAGGCCAAATTGAAATTTTGTCAGAATGTTTGTAATACGAAAAAAAAACCATAAATGTGTTTTTTCGTTCATAGGTAACAGGTTTGAGACTTTTTTTTTCCCAATAACCCATGAAGCTTTCTGAAATGAAACTGGCCAAATCCATGAGGGCCGCCATTTTGGGTTTGTATAAAATGAGACAAAAAACACGGATTGAAAATATTATCGTCTTTTTATTCATTTTTTTTTTAAATCGATATTTTGGGTATGTATAAATTGAGACGAAAAACACAGATTGAAAATTATTGTCGTCTTTTTAATCATTTTTTTTTAAATCGATATTTAAGATCATTAAAGTGCTGTGTTATGTGGGAATTAACATTTGTACGGAAAGTTAAAAAAAAAAAAATGACCGCATTAGTCTTCTTCGCGTAACGTCAATGGAGCGACGTCGTTTCCCGCAAAAAAAAAGTGGTATCAACATGAAAGACCCCAAATTCCTATACATGAGCTGTTGACTCACTCATTCAAAGTATAATTAAAACATTGTGGCAAAAGGAAAACTTTCTGATAAGGAGCAGCTCTTGTTTTGGCGACAATCTTTTCCTAAATCGTCTGTTGCAAAGGCCTCAGAAACCGTCTCTAATAGGGAAAGGATTTAGCAGAAATGTGAACCCTTACATAATTTGTTCCAGTCATATTGACTGGTTGAATACGGCAGTCGCCAGGTGGCATCAGCAAAGGGCTGATCTATTTGCTTCTTTACCATAATGCAGGTGATCGATTAAGGATCATCTTGGCCCTCATAATTTAACCTCGTTCATTATAAATGTATTCCTTGATTTTCTGAAAGTCTTTACTTTATTATTTTCTGTTCGTAATAATAGACAACAGCAATACGAATTCCAAATATGTTTTGATAATGCAAGAAACATGACATTAACATTATTATTGTCTAGTCAATTACTTATAAATCCTTTTTTATGGCCAAAGTATGATCTTTAATTTTTATTTATAATTATCTTGCATTTTTTCGTAAATAAGTAGCACCTATAGATATATTAATGATATCTTGGGTCAAGCCGGGTGAAAAACTAGGTCACTAAGCCAAATTGAATGGAAATCGTGTTAACACTCTAGAGGCCTTATTTTCAACTTGAGCATGTTGAAACTTTATCAGAATGTTTGTCTTGATGATATGTAGGTCAAGTTCGAACATGGGTTATGATGGGTCAAAAAGTAGATCACTAGGTCAAATTGGAGGAAAAGCTGGTTACCACTCTAGAGGCCGCAATTTTTGCTTCAGCAGTTTGAAATTTTGTCAGAATTGTAGAAGCATCTTTTTTGGCTACAGCAGCTTGAAATTTGGTCAGAATTCTATCTAAATGATATCTAGGTCAAGTTTGAATATGGGTCATAAGGGGTTAAAAACTAGGTCACTAGGCCAAATTGAAGGAAAATCTTGTTAACACTCTGGATACTGTATTTTTAGCTAGAGCATGTTAAAACTGTATCAGAATGTTTTCCTTGATGATATCTAGGTCAAGTTCTAACATGGGTCATGTTGGGATAAAAAGTAGGTTACTAAGTCAAATTGAAGGAAAATCTTGTTAACACTCTAGAGCCTACATCTCCCGCATTTTAGTACTTTCAGTACTTTCAGTACTTTGATTTATGTATATTGTCAAACTACTATAATTTGAGGAAACTGATACAAAACCGCAAAAGAAATACATGTATTTATAGTAAAGTACATTGTATCTCAAAGTCACTCAGGTTCTTTCTTAGTATAGTTTCTAACACTGTGGGAATAGAAGGACAATTGGCCATGTCAGCTGATGTCAATTGTTATGGACTTGGTAAGTCGGTATGCAGCAATTAAGTAAAGGGTAATATTTCTGTGAACATGAGTTGCTGTTTTACCAATTAACCATGGCTTGAGGAATTGGTTGTACCTTTAGAACAATTCAATTCAGTTCAACCAAATTGTATGAACATCGGGTCAATGTTTTTCCGCGGAGGAGGAGATTCTTAAGGTTTCAAGTAAGCTATATAAGGCAAAACAAAATATTGACCAGACAGTGCAGAGGCAAAGGCTGATCTGGATCTTCATTTCTATCAAAATATTACTCCTTGTGTTCCCCGTTTTGTCTGTAAATACTCCAATTAAATTATTAATTTAATTGAAAAGTGTCTGAAATGAAATTCGTTATATTGCCATCGCTGACGAGACTCACTTGGGTAAAGCCCATCAAATCATCAAACGTTATACTAAAATTCAAGTGCGTTTATCTCATTTTAAAATAAGAGGACGTATTACAATGGTTTATCTCATGGAGTTTAGCGGGTACATAGCAACGACTACCGATACTTGATTATCGATGACCTGAGATAATTTCGTGGGTATTTGTAATCGGGTCACAAACACTTGAAAGATCGAATACGGTCGGCGATAAAGAATTCTTTATTAAATCTACCCAGACACATAAATTCCATATCTTATCAGTGGAGATGAGTCGAGTTTGATTATTTAGATGTCATACTAGTTCAACCCTTTGTTTCATTGTACAATCTGTTATTTTGTTGAATGACCTTGGTGTCTCATAAGTGCATTTATGTTGGCATACTGTGAACAACTTCTACGGCAAAACTATAACAAGTATTTGTGTTATATTTAATTGTATTGCAGTAGATCTATCAATTCTTTGAAAATCGTTTTTAAATTAAATTCTGTTTTATTCGACATTAAATCTTCTTCTCCTCGAGATACGATAGGAAAACCGGGTCGATGTGAAATGACCTACATTATTAAACGGCATGTTTACTCAGTGACCCGAATACAGACTGACAATATGCATGTCAAATGACCGACTTGTCGAGTGCGCATCGGTTGCAAGATAAGCTCATCGGTATTATCCCTTTTCCCAAATATATCAAATATGCAGGAGACGACACTTTGACAAAATCTGGAAAAGTCTACAATCTCGTATTATCTACAAATGATGGCTTTCTTCTTCATTGTTGGGGATGTTTACCCTCGCACTAATACTGCCATCTGGCGAGCAGCTATCATTGTGACCTTACGTGATTGTAAAGGTGAATCAAGTTGAACTCATGTTGAGCAATTTATCCTTTAGTCTTATTGTTTAAAAAAATGGTCTGCCGCAGAAGCGTTAGAATGCGTCTGTACATGGGTTCAAACTTGTAAAAATAGATACGGGTACCATTATCATGAGTATATTTATTTAACTCTTTCAGCGCCGAATTGTTTAAAGTACACGCTTCCATATTCAAAATCGGGCGTCTCCATTTCTCATGTGATAAAAGTTTGGACTATTTTGATAACCAAAAGGCAAACAATGCTGACTCACCTGTATCAGCATTGTTTTCAAAAACCGCACTATTGCCTTTGGCGCTGAAAGAGTTAAGTTTATTGTTAAACATTTTTATTTTCCATAACATCATATGTGTGTTGTAAATTTCTATGTAACCTTTTCCCACCTGTAGACGCATTTTGACGCATCTACATATAGACGAACTTTTTAAAACATTGTGGCAAAATGAGAAATTTCTCAAAACGAGCAATTTCTCATTTTGCCTTAATGTTTTTAACTTTTTTCAGTAATTATACCATCATTTATAGAGATTTTTCATGTTTTCGCCTACACCTTTTCAAAGTCGTCTGCTTCAGATGTGTTTTATGTGGGAAATGGTTAATATTGGTTAAGAAAAAGGAAATAGTTCTCTCGATGTCTGTATCATCGTTCCAAGGAGCAGCCAGGACTGTTAGTTTGTCAATATCTCAAACCGACCCAAATGACCCTTTCGTGTTGTCAATAAAATAAATCAACGTATCCTATTGGTTATATTACGTACACGTAATCTTTATTCCAGCCAATCAGATTACTTCATCAAACAAAGGGCAGGACTTAAGATAGGACGAGTGGTACGGTCTAACATTATTGTATTTCGGACGAACACGGAAACATGGCCGTCCTTTATTTGATCGCGTTGACGTATTTAATGTTAAATACAGTAACTGGTCAAGCAGTTCAATGTTTGCACGGACGATCCGTTTGCGATTGGGAGCCATGGAACGAATGGTCGAGGTGCAGCAAATCCTGCGGCGAGGGGACTCGAACCCGATCTCGAGGAATCTGTTGTAATAGAGGCGATTCACTGCAGGAATGTTTGAAGAAATGTTCCGTTAGAGACGAGACTTTCGAGCAGGGTGTTTGTGGATTCGTGTGTCCAGCAGGTAAGAAGTTTGTAAATATTAACGTCCCTGATAGTAATTGCGTCTAGAGGTTGTGGGTCTTAACCCTTTCCCACATACAATAAAATATGTAGCAGACGACTTTGAAAATGTTTACTCAAAACTAGTTGGGAAAACATTGTGGCAAAAGGAGAAATTGCTAATTTTGAGCAATTTCTCCTTTTGTCGCGATGTTTTCAAAGGCCGTTTGCTGCAGATAAGTGAAAATACTTCGATAGGTTTTGGGTCTTAACCCTTTCCCACATACAACAAAATATGTAGCAGACGACTTTTGAAATGTTTACTCAAAACTAAGGAAGATCTCTATAAGTGTCGGTTATGATAACTGAAAATAGTTGAAAACATTGTGGCAAAAGGAGAAATTGCTCATTTTGAGCAATTTCTCCTTTTGTCACGATGTTTTCAAAGGCCGTCTGCTGCAGATAAGTAAAAATGCTTTTATAGGTTTCGGGTCTTAACCCTTTCCCACATACAACAAATATGTAGCACACGACTTTTGAAAATGTTTACTCAAAACTATTTTCTAAAGGAAGATCTCTATAAGTGTCGGTAATGATGACTGAAAATAGTTGCAAACATTGCGGCAAAAGGAGACAATGCTCAGTTTGAGCAATTTCTCCTTTTGTCACGATGTTTTCAAAAGACCGTCTGCTGCAGATAAGTAAACATACTTCTATAGGTGGGAAAGGGTTAATGCATCTACCTACAGTAAAGACCCAGATGCACATTTTCACCAGATCGCTCACTGTTCATCTTCATGTTAGTGGTCTTAAATGCATTTTTTTTTTTTTTACTAAAAAACTAGAAATGTAGCCTTATTAAGAATCTGTTTTTATCTTATCTCTATTTTGATTCCGTTACGCAGAGTAAGTAAGATTCCTACCAGAAACAGCTCCTTTGTTTTGTTTTTCATGTAAATAAAATATATAAGACGTGTCATCCGAAAGAAGACTTTTGATTTACATGTATCTACCTACGCACAGTGAAGACTCAGATGAGCCTGCGAGTACCTAAAGCCTCTCAAAAGCTTTCACTCTTCGCCTATATATGAGCCGTTCCACGAGAAAACCAACATTATGGTCTCTGCGTAATGTATCGACTCAGAACAGCCTGCGCAGTCCGCGCAGGCTAATCCGGACCGACTCATTCCGTCTCAGGGGGTAGAGGTATAGAGTAATGGTTCCTGAACAAAAAAAATCCACAGGAGGCGAAAAGTGTCTGTCCGGGTTAGCCTGCGCGGCATGCTTAGGCTGATCTAGATCGATGCTTTACGCAGAGTCCACAATGTTGGTTTTCTCGTGGAACAGCTCAAATATAGACCAATATGTTACACTTTTCCTACAGTTTGGCGCATGCCAAGTAGACGCATTTCTGAAAACATTGTGGCAAAAGAAAAAATCGCTCATGCCTTTTTCAAAATGATCTGCTACAGATGTGGGAAATTGTTATGCGAATATACACATATGTAGATTTAAAACCATCAATGAGATTCCGATTGCCTGATGTGGCCTCATTCGGATAATGCAATGTTATCTCACATGCACTGAAGGTAGAACACCCCTTATCAAATCGGCAATTTCCGTTCAAAATCGTAATCGATCGGCATTATTTGCGCCGGTCATTTCCGGTGAAAATCGCCGTGCGTATATAGCTTATAAAGAAAACCGACCTCGCATGGAAATCGCCGAGTAGATAAAGGGTGTGAATTGACGTTTTTTTTTCAGACAGCTACGTTGACGTTAAAAAGAAGGAGACAATTCAACCGAACTCTTCTGGCAATTCAATGTTGTATAAACGGTCGCTAGATACGTTATACTTGTAAACTTAATATGCGTAGGACATCGTTTCAGGCTTAGCCACTTTAATGCCATCACAAACAGAAGGGCAACAATGCTCCATTTTGCTTACGTTTTTTACTTACACCAGTTAGATTGTCTGTATTCTTATCATTGTCCTTCATCCGGTTTATTACCGATTTATTACAAACTACTCCGTGATTTAGTAAGCATTGTCAGTGGGTTATATCCCGATAAAACCGATAAAAACCTCGGTGGTGTGGTGGTTGAGCGTCCGCCTCGGTGCGGGGGGTCGTGGGTTCGATTTCCGGCCGGGTTATACGACCGACTTTAAAAATGGTAATTATAGCTGCCCTCCTTGTGTCAGGATAAATGGACCAGTAGTAACTTACCCAGAAAATCCCGTGTTATAACTGAAACATTGTTGAAAGTGGCGAAAGAAAAACCAAACAATTAATCAATCATATCCCGATAAAACTAACTGTTTTAAACGATTTAAACGATGAAAATTTCACTGTTTACTCTGTACCTAATCCGTCTATATACATCTACATGTATACCATCACACAGTAGAAACATGAACTCAATAGTGCAATTGTTTGTTCACGTGTCAGATCGAGAACTATGTCCAAGTGTATACACCATAATAGTGTTATCTCCACACGTGAACTAATAAATCTGTGTTCGCTTAGCGAAAATACCATACACAGGCACACAAACAAGTAGACCTTCTATATATTTGGTCAAAGGGAAGCAATTCGGATCGGAGCGCCGTTCAGATAATTTTCGGTTTTTAGATGTTCAAAGTGGTCTCCCATTGGCCAATAATAATTTTGTTGGATTTTTTTTTTTTTTTATAAAGTTGAATACCCTCTGACTGCTTTGTAATCAAAACATTGTTTGCTTTTAGCTATATTGACAGCTTAAGAACCTTTTTCATAACAACATGTATTTTCTGATATTGAAAGTAAAATTCACCGCTGGATAAGGGTGACCTCTGATTTGACGTCATAGCTCAAAAAAAAAAGGAGGTGCGTATTTGAGTTTTGGTGCTTTTTTGGTAGTTTTAAGAATGAACTTTAATTGAATGTAGGTTTCTTGATTATTTGGATTGTTGGGAAAGAGCCATAGCCCAAAAGGCTATAATGGTCGCCTATGAATTAATGAATTGCTTCCATCTGACCTTACAGGTAAATGTAACTTCAATGAGATCAAGAACACAAGTATTGAAGCCACGAACTTCCAGAATATAAAGGACGGTAATGGACAAATAGTTAACGCCCCGATATTTCTACAATCAACTAAAGAGTAAGTAGATATATATATTTATCCTGTCACGTGTAGCAATTTCGACCCGATAACAGGGTGCCGTATATTTATTTTGATATACGTCAGTTGATCACGTGATAAGCTGGCGGGCACCTGCTAGCCGGGACTACTTTTTTTAGCAAGCGTCGCTGTAAATTCCAACTTCAATCGATAAAAACAGCAAATATCGTCGATAAATTTCTCATTTGTGACTACAACATTCATGAAGATAGCGGTTTTTTGTGTTGTATTATGTTAGAAATTTGAGAACTATTTCTTTCCGCGCATCAATCACGATTGGCTGCTGTTTATTTATAAAACATGACGTCACAATGACAGGGATGCAATTCAGTAAGTTACATATTTTTAAAGCTGCCATAAAAATAAAAAATAAATGCAACAGGATAAATAGAATAATAGGTTGGTGCCGTGGATTGAGAAAGTTTATCTGGCTCGGCACCGTAATTTATCGGATTCGCCTTCGGCTCACCCGATAAATTACTCCGCCTTGCCAGATAAACTTTCTCAATCCACGGCACCAACCTATTATTCTCTATATATATGAGCCGTTCCACGAGAAAACCAACATTATTGACTCTGCGTAATGTATCGACCCATATCAGCCTGCGAAGTCAGCGCAGGCTAATCCGGGCCGACACATTTCGTCTCAGGGAGATAGAGGTATAGAGTAATGACTCACGAAACAGAAAATCCGCAGGAGGCGAAAAGTGTCTGTTCGGGTTAGCCTGCTCGTCACGCTTAGGATGATCTGGGTCGATGCTTAACGCAGAGTCCACAATGTTGGTTTTCACTTTTTATCAGTGAAAAGACTGGTGTACAATTTCAGTTGAATAGAACAATCCGATTCGTCAAACGCCGAGTACGAACCTCGTGGCATTGTTGTGTACCTTGTATTTAGTTCTAGCCGAATGTTCGTATTAGTAGGCGTAATTACTGTTTCGGTTAAGTTCGCTACAATGTAGATTGATTGATTGATTGATTGATTGGGGTTTAACGCCGTTTTCAACAATTTCTCAGTTATATCACGGCGGCCAGTTCACCTACTCTTTCCTGGTTTTCTCACACCAGTACTCCACGCAACAATCTTCCCAAGCAACTGGCTGCTTTTTTCCACATAGACTTAGCCCATTGGTGGAAGACGAATGACGCATGTCGCATTGACTTTTGTCAATCTATAATGTAGATATGAGCCGTCCCGCGAGAAAAACCAACATTGTGGACTCTGCGTAAAGTATCGAACCGGTTCAGCCTAAGCACGCCGCGCATGCTTTCCAGGACAGACACTTTTCGCCTCCAGAGGATTTTCTGATTCAGGAATCATTAATCTATACCTCTATCCTCCTGAGACGGAATTTGTCGGCCCGGATCAGTCTGCGCGGACTGCGCAGGCTGATATGGGACGATACATTATGCAGAGGCCATTATGTTGGTTTTTCTCGCGGGACGGCTGATATCATCATACTGGCCTTAGCTTGCCTGGAGGAACGAACATCAATATTGACACTTTTGACCCCAGCTCGACCAACATTCTTTACGACGTTTGAAAAAAGTCATTGTGACAAGCGTCATTCGTCTTCTACCAATTGGGCTATCAGTCAATGTGGAGAAGCAGCCAGTTGCTTCTTGGAAATAATGTTGTATGGAGGGAGTACTGGTGTGAGAAAACCAAGAAACATATGAGAAGGTGAACTGACCGCCGTGATATGACGGAACAATTGTTGAAAACGGCATTAAACCAAAATCAATCAATCAATCAACCCATTTATAGAGATGTTTTCATTTTTTTTTTAAAACGACGTTAAAACCCTAAAATATCAATCAATCAATCACACTTTTGATAAATACGGTCTTGTAATAATGTCAATCATCAAAAACAAGAATGTTATGTTTTACTAAATATTTCGAATTTTAGATACAAAGAAAGCTTTCAGTGAAAACGGTTTATTTCAGATTCTGTGGTATTTCGTGTTTGAACGGAGACTTGGGTAACGGGATATATTGTTGGAGTTACACGTACGAAAACGCCAAAGGTTGCTACCTGTATTTCTATGACAGACCATTGACATTGGCGCATCCTGACAAAGCCGGGAGCAGCGAGGGAAATTCCGTGTTCGTTCGAAAATGTTCTACTACCGGTAGGTTTGGGACTTATTCATAAGTCACTTGTTTTTTCAAGACTTTGTCATTTTCACATTTTAAAAATAAATCGAATACACACGCACAATTTATCCCAATTCTTAAGGTAGATACGACATTCGAAAATATTATTTTTTAATTTGGACTGAATATGAAGCTTTAATTTGAGCTATTCGATGTTAAAGCGACTGAACTCCAGATACCCAACTGTCGAAAAAAAATAAAATTTCCAATTTTAAGAAAATAAGTGTTATTTTTGTATTTGGGGCATTAAAATATGATAACTGACATATTACATACCCCTATAATCTGTGAGATTTTTTTGTTTTCGATACTTTTTCCATCGCAAATTTTACCCTGTCAGTAACGGGGTAAGTATTTTTAAATAGGAAACCCCTTCATCGGGACAATTGAAAACGATTCAAGTTCACTTTATTGATAAAAAACGATACATTTTCTACCCTGGTTTTACTTGGATAACATAAAGGATAACATTTAGGGCGAATTCGATTTTTTTTTTTTTTTTTTTTTTTTTTCGTGCCATCTGGATTTCAGTCGTTTTAGATACGACATTCTAAAATATTATTTCTTTATTTGGACTGAATATGAGCCGTCCGGCGAGAAAACGATCATTATGGCCTCCGCGTAATGTATCGACTAGACTGCACTTATGTGGCCGGCTAATCTTGGTCTACATGGTTTAACATTTCCCATAAACAGACGCTTTCCGATGCCTCCGCAGCAGACGACTTTTGAAATCATTCTGGAAAAAGGATAAATTGCTCATGATGAGCAATTTCTCCGTTTCCCACAATTATTTCAACTCTATTCAATATTCATAACAGGGTTTTTGTTTGTTTGTTTGGAGTTTAACGCCGCTTTCAACAGCTTTGGTCATATCACGGCGGACAGTGCACCTACCCATGTTTTCCTGGCTTTCCTACACCAGTACTTACACAACATTCTTTCGAAGCCACTGACTACTTTCTCACATAGATCAGAGGTGAGAGGCGATGGAAAAATCGCCCGAAAGAATGTCGCCGCAACCGGGTACCGAACCCGTGACCTCCAGATCACGAGTCAGATACGCTACCAATTGAGCTACCCGGCCGGGCTCATAACAGGGTACACGCACTGTTGTTTAACCCTCCTTTTCCCATATACAATAACTCTGCAGCAATCGACTTTGAAACTATCAAGTTCATAACATAGAAACTCCCTATAAGTGAAAGTATGATTATTGAATAGAGTTGACATCATTATGAGCAATTTCTACTTTGGCCAGAATTATTTCAAAAGTCTTCTGCTGCAGAGGCGTCAACAAATTTTCGATAAGAGGCGCGTGCAGTCGGATGAGGGTAAAAACCGTTCTGATCATTTGTTTTTTACTCTCCAGTATTACTGGAAGAGACCAAATAATTTGAAATTTATTGATCTCATGACATCTGAGAGTCCAACATTAATTAAGAATGTGTCAATGTTTGTTTTTAAATCATTTGAATTGCGAAAAACTTTGTATTTTGAATAAAAGGCATATTTACCCACTTCACGCTTTACCATTACACATTTCATATGTATTCAAGGTTTATACTGTATTATGTACAATACTTATATTTTCAGTTAATGGCAAGTATAAGTTTTGTGTAAAATTACAGTGTGTTCAAACGCTGGATATAATGTTTTAAAATATATGGGTTCGCTAATATTTGTAATTTTTGTATTACCTATGTTAATATGTACATTGTTTAATACTGTATACTCATGGGGCGAGTTCATATGCGATCCGAGAACAGCCCGAGTGCACTCGGAATCCATTTGAACGGTGATACTTTTAACCTTAGTAACGTCATTTTGACCTTTTGACCCGAATCCGAGTAACCCACCTCAAGCCTGGGGTTACTAGCATTTCAAAATGGCGACCAACGATGTTTACTACTCATTCGGAATACCTCGGTGATGAATGCTTCATCAATGGATGATGAAGGATTACGGAATTACCCGAGAGTTCCGAATGGTTTACTACTAAGACGAGGAAACACCGTTCAGATGGAAAGAATTAGTGCGCATGTTTTTCTGAATTTATATTTAGACATGACGTCAGTTCTCTATCCTAGAGAAGCCCATCTGAACTCGCCCATGGGCATGTTGCCCACTGTATTTCTCAATACAACTAAAACTTTGTTTTTTACTCTCTCCAGAGGAGTGTAAAGCCACACAAGCCGACATTATCTTCGTGGTGGACTCATCCGGTAGCATTGGCGCGGACAACTTCAAGAAGGTCAAACAATTCCTGAGTGACATGGTCAACAAACTGGACATAGGCACAGATCTGACAAGGGTTGGACTGCTCCTGTTTAATGATCAAGTCACGTGGGAGTTCAAGCTGGATAAATTCGATACTAAATTCGATGTACTGAAGGTACTGCATTACAAGACTCATTGAAGCGGAGGAACATGTCTTTCACCTTGAAAATACATATTTTAAATCATCAGGGTCGTAGCTCCCTTTAGGCACTGTAGGCACGTGCCTACACATTTTTGCTCCAAAATGCAGCTGCGGCGATACACATCTGCGTAATGTATCGACCAGATCAACCTGCGCTGTCCGTGCAGACTGATCCGGCAGACACATTCCGTCTAAGGGGGGATAGATAGAGTAGTGATTCCTGAAACAGAAAATCCACAGGAGGCGAAAAGTGTATATCCGGGTACGCCTGTGTGGCATGCTTAGGCTTATACTTTACGCAGAGTCCACAATGTTGATTTTCTCACGAGACGGCCTACACATTGATTATTGCCAAGCTACGCCCCTGATCATATTGCCTTCACGTTTTCTAGTTCATGTGTTCTTGATTATCCGTTCCTGCTACTACAGACGACCTTTTCCCCCATTTGTTGCTCACCTTTTATTATTTTGATTAATGAGTACTATTTTCAATTCTTCATCATGTCAAAGTATTTAAATTTGCATAAGTTATGATATAACTCCCAAATATTTTCAAATTCAAAAAGTGTCATATACACAACAAGCCCCTTAAAACATTCATATTATAGTGTAAATAGTGTGATTTATATCTCTTAAACAAATCACAAGATAAATTGTTTTATTGGGGTGTCACGCCATTTTTCAACATTATTTCAGTTATATCACGGCGATAAGTCACGTATTTATGATCCCTGTGTAAACAAACCAGTACTAGTCTATAAAAAGTGCCTTGCCAAAGGGCTCTCCGTCATGACCGTCGTGCCGCGACAGGGGATCGAATCGGGACGTCCGATTACAAATTCCCGACACTAACCACTGGGCCACGGCAGATTCCTAGAACACGAGAAAAGTTATTCACCTATAATTGCCGTTTACACGAAATAATACTCAAGAATTGTTAGCCAGTCTATACGAAAAGGTACATTTATGAACTGTGTAGGTTCAGAGCAGCCTATCCAATCCATGTGGTAAGGCCTATCAAACTATACACAAGTTAACTGAAGCTTCTAACAAGCTTATTCATGTAAAGTATGAACATTGTAGATATGAGCCGTTCAGCGAGAAAACCAACATTATGGACTCTGGCGTAATGTATCGTCCCAGATCAGCATGCGCAGTCCGCGCAGGTAAATTCCGGGCCGACACAATGCTCTCAGGTGGATAGAGGTATAGAGCAATGATTCCTGAAACAGTAAAACCACAGTAGGCGAAAAATGTCTGTCAGAGTTAGCCTGCGCTGCATGCGTAGGCTGATCTGGGTCGATACTTTACGCAGAGTACACAATGTTGGTTTTCCCGTGGGACGACTCAGTTATGGATCTACATTGCTCGCAAAAGCTAACTAGTACCTTTTCCAAAGAAAAGATAAGCATAACTACATGAAGCAGAAAGTCAATAATCAGGCTTTAATTATCAATCTAATTATTTGACGCCTACGAAAACCATGTTATTTTCCAGGCAATCCGAGACATCAAGTACGTGATTGGTGGAACGTTGACGTCAGACGCCATTGAGATCGTCAGAACAGAAGGGTTTATGAGTAACCGTACTGGCGTCCCTAAAATAGCCGTTGTTCTAACGGACGGACAGTCACGGTACCCGCCATTAACTAAAGTGAGAGCTGCCATGTTACGTCAAATGGGCGTCCATATTTATGCAATAGGTAGGCTTAATTTTACTGCTATGCTCCGTCAATTAGGAATCGATATTTATGTAAATGTGTAAGTTCAGTTTCTACTGCTATGCTTCAATTAGGAGTCGATATTTATGTAATGTGTAATTTCAATTTTACTGACATACTACGTCAATTAGGAATCGATATTTATGTAATGTGTAATTTCAATTTTACGTCAACTAGGAATCGATATTTATGTAATGTGTAATTTCATTTTTACTGTACTACGTCAATTAGGAATCGATATTTATGTAATGTGTAATTTCAATTTTACTGACATGCTACGTAAATTTGAAATCGATATTTATGATAATGTGTAAGTTCAACTTTACTGACATCAAGCGGCTACGTAAATTTCGAATCGATATTTATGTAATGTGTAAGTTAAGTTTTACTGACATGCTACATCAATTAGGAATCGATATTTATGTAATGTGTAATTTCAATTTTACTGACATACTACGTCAATTAGGATTCGATATTTATGTAATGTGTAATTTCATTTTTACTGACATACTATGTCAATTAGGAATCGATATTTATGTAATGTGTAATTTCATTTTACTGACATACTACGTCAATTAGGATTCGATATTTATGTAATGTGTAATTTCATTTTTACTGACATACTACGTCAATTAGGATTCGATATTTATGTAATGTGTAATTTCATTTTTACTGACATACTACGTCAATAAGGAATCGACATTTATGTAATGTGTAATTTCATTTTTACTGACATACTACGTCAATTAGGATTCGATATTTATATAATGTGTAATTTCATTTTTACTTACATACTACGTCAATTAGGAATCGATATTTATGTAATGTGTAATTTCATTTTTACTGACATACTACGTCAATTAGGATTCGATATGTATGTAATGTGTAATTTCATGTTTACTGACATGCTACATCAATTAGGAATCGATATTTATGTAATGTGTAATTTCATTTTTACTGACATACTACGTCAATTAGGAATCGATATTTATCTAATGTGTAATTTCATTTTTACTGACATATAACGTCAATTAGGAATCGATATTTATGTAATGTGTAATTTCATTTTTACTGACATACTACGTCAATTAGGAATCGATATTTATGTTAATGTGTAAGTTCAATTTTACTGACATGCTCCGTAAATTTGGAATCGATATTTATCTAGAGTGTAAATTTAATCTACTGCTATGCAACTTCAATTTGGAATCGATATTTATGTAATGTGTAATTTCAATATTGTGTAATTTCAAACTTACAGCTATGCTATGTCAATCTGAAATCGATTTATATGTAATGTGTATGTTTAATATTACTGGCATGCTACGTCAATTATGAATCGATATTTATTTAATGTGTAATTTCATTTTTTGTTTTCTGCTATGCAACGTCAAATGGGCTTCAATAATCATTCAATATGTTTTTAATGTTACTACTACGCTACGCCAAATATGCAACGATACTTATGCGATATGTTATTTCATGTAATTTGTTTTGTAAAAAAGATGCATTTGGGATTAGATTACATTGTAGACGGACAGTGAAAACTCCTCTGGTCAGTGTGTGTTGATGCACAGACTCGTATGCGTCAGTGAAAACTCCTCTGGTCAGTGTGTGTTGATGCACAGACTCGTATGCGTCAGTGAAAACTCCTCTGGTCAGTGTGTGTTGATGCACAGACTCGTATGCGTCAGTGAAAACTCCTCTGGTCAGTGTGTGTTGATGCACAGACTCGTATGCGTCAGTGAAAACTCCTCTGGTCAGTGTGTGTTGATGCACAGACTCGTATGCGTCAGTGAAAACTCCTCTGGTCAGTGTGTGTTGATGCACAGACTCGTATGCGTCAGTGAAAACTCCTCTGGTCAGTGTCTGTTGATGCACATACTCGTATGCGTCAGTGAAAACTCCTCTGGTCAGTGTGTGTTGATGCACAGACTCGTATGCGTCTTCATTGTACGCCTAATACAGTATGACCTCAAATCGCTAAACGCCGCTAAAAATATAACGTACTGTATGAGTCCTAATCTTTGAGGGGTTTTATTTTGGCTATTTTGGCGCGTACCCATCGATTTTTCCAAATCTTTACATCTATATTATAAATCACCTCATAAATCAGGCAATATATTCTATATTCTATTAATCATTTCATAATATGTAAATTCCGCGAATTTAAGACATCGCCAAAATCAAGAACGCCAAAATTCGACAACGCAAATTTAAAAGTACGACGTGTATTCAATCATTTCAGGTGTTGGTAACAGTACTAATCACGAAGAGATTTTCAACCTAGCCAGTGTACCCGAGAACAACTACATGTATGAGTTCTCTAGCTTCGACGATCTGGACGCCATGAACGTCTCTCTGGAAACAAACATAGTCGCCTGTAAAGGTAACATGAACAATCTATTAGCAAACATGGTCGCATGTAAAGGTTACATGAAAACTATATTAGCAAACATGGTCGCCTGTAAAGGTTACATGGAAACTATTATTAGCATACATGGTCGCCAATAAAGGTTACATGAACACTTTATTAACAAACATGGTCGCATGTAAAGGTTACATGAAAACTATAATAGCAAACATGGTCGCCTGTAAAGGTTACATGGAAACTATTATTAGCATACATGGTCGCCTGTAAAGGTTACATGGAAACTATTATTAGCATACATGGTCGCCCTTAAAGGTTACATGGAAACTATTATTAGTATACATGGTCGCCTGTGAAGGTTACATGGAAACCTAATTAGCAAACATGGTCACCCGTAATTTTAACATGAAAATTCTACTAAAAATATGGTCGCCTGTAAAGGTTACATGAAAACTCTTTCAGGACATTTTTGCGACATTGTTTTATAATTTATAAACAGCTGTGCTTTACGAACATCAACTGTCATGCATTTTCGAGCAGTGTAGATCCAGAACATCCGCGCAGTCTGGGATGCATCTGCAGTGTTCGACAATTAGTATAGAAGGTATCATGGCATATATGTAAAGCACAACTCCATTTGGATCCTTAGCATGAATGTGCAGGCATGTGTTTTTCCACATGTGTAATCATTGCGTTAAGGTTGGTTTTCAAGAAACACCGCTCTAAGAAGCATTGTATATCAATCCACGAATACCTATATGAGCTTGCATGGATGTGCATGCTGATCTTTGCTTTACATTGTCCGCAAATGTATTTTAAAGTCGTGAATTACAGCGAATGTAATGTTGTTTAAAATCGTGTTCACAGCACACATGTACGTAAATATTGTTCACATTCGATTAACACAACACACATGTACGTAAATGCTGTTCAAATTCGATTAACACAACACACATGTACTCAAATGTTGTTCAAATTCGATTAATACAACACTCATGTACGTAAATGTTGTTCAATTTTGATAAACATAACACACATGTACGTAAATGTTGTTCAAATTCGACTAACACAACACACATGTACGTAAATGTTGTTTAAATTCGATTAGCACAACACACATATACGTAAATGTTGTTAAAATTCGATTAACACAACACACACATGTACGCAAATGTTGTTCAAATTCGATTAACACAACACACATGTACGTAAATGTTGTTTAAATTTGATTAACACAACACACATGTACGTAAATGTTGTTTAAATTCGATAAGCACAACACACATGTACGTAAATGTTGTTCAAATTCTATTAACACAACACACATGTACCTAAATGTGGTTAAACTTCGATTAACACATCACACATGTACATTCATTTTGTTTAAACTCGATTAACACAAAACACATTTACGTAAATGCTGTTCAAATTCGATTAACACAACACACATGTACGTAAATGTTGTTCAAATTCGATTAATACAACACACATGGATGTTGTTTAAACTCGATTAACACAAAACACATGTACGTAAATGCTGTTCAATTTTGATTAACACAACACACATACATGTACGTAAATGTTATTCAAAATCGCCCATAGTAATGTAAGGACTAAGTGTCTATCATATGATTACAGATAAGGTATCGACGCTAACGACGACCCAGAGCCCTGTTGTGCAGTCTAACTGCACGGACATAGCGGATAACTGTAACGATTTTGGGCGTGACATGTGTACGGACTATTACCCATGGGCCTCGGCACACTGCGAGCGTTTCTGTGGGATCTGTGTTGGTAAGTCTTAGTTTTTGCGTAAAAAATGATAAACATTTTATCACATAAATACCCGTATTTTCAAGTTGAGAACAAATCACGGAACAACGTTATCATACACGTGTGATAACAAAAACACGTCATACACGCGACAACTGATGACGTCATTTTGACCTTTATCTTTATTATGTTTATTGTTAAAAGTTGTTAAATTTTACACATTGAAAAATGAAATAATACGTTATTTTGAATAAATAACGAGTCTTAATTGTTTAAAACATTGTTTTTTTTTTTCTTCTTATTGAAAAATGATGAGGACGTTAATCACAAGTTCTTATGAAGAAAATGTTATTCGGTCTTTGTTTTGATGTTGTCAATATTTTTCATTAAAACACACTGTTTAGGTGATAAAAAGAATCCATCACTCGTTTTTCTTTGGAGAAGATTTCTTAAATTCGTCTCGAAAAAGAGAGTTATTAACCTTGCCAAGAGGCTCGGTTAATAACCGTCTTTTTCTAGACTCATTTAAGAAATCTTGATCTCCAAAGAAAACTCATGATGGTTCCTATATTTCTCATATGCAACAATTCTGCAACAACAGACGCCTTTGAAAACATCTATAGGACAAATATATGGAAATTCTTTATGAATATAAGACTAATGAAAAGAGTTGAACACATTGTGGCACGGGAGGAATTGCTCATTATTAGTTAATTCTCCTTTTGTCGAAATGTTTTCAAAAGTCGTCTGCTTCTGATGCGTCAGAAAACATCTATATATATGGCAAGCGGCTGAGAGATATACTCTGTGTTGGCCAATATCTTGTTGCCAAGTTTTCTGTATTTCTTATGTGTGGATAAGTATAGTAATTGTAACTTTCGCATATTCAAAACACTTAAAATCGGTTAGTATAAGGCACCGCAGATAAAATGTGCCGAAAATATGAAACGAAAAACAACTATTAATCGAATGTCACATTTCTCTGTATACATTTATTATACATCATTTTACTTGTTCAATACACAAATAAATTATCACTAAAAATTTGCTTTAACCCTTTCGCTGCAAGAGGCAATAGACCCTTTCTGACGGATCTGCAGTAAACAGCTTTTTGAAAACATAGTGACAAAAGAAGAAATTGCTCAAAACGAGCAATTTCTCCTTTTGCAAGAATGTTTTCCACTTTTAGTCATAGGTTATCCATACATGTATATTATAAAGATTTTCTATGTTTTTACAAAATATGCTCAAAGTCGTCTGCTGCAGAATTGTCGTATGAGGGAAAGCGTTAAATAAACCTTGCACATTGCATGCAACTATTGTGTATTTTAAGGGCCTTCGACGCCTGCGACTGACTGTGTGGATGGTATCCCTAACTGTGCTTCCTATGGAGATTACGTCTGTACAGACAAGGACTATGTGGGCTGGGTCAATACTAACTGTCAGAAATACTGTGGGGTCTGCCGTAAGTACTACCGATCTAGAAACTGGTCAAAATTGTATAACTGTCTGGATACTACAACTTAATGAGTCGCCGGGCAGAAGCCCGCGACTTCTATTTTTAATAGCTTTTCGGAAATGACATGGGAGAAGAAATTATTATTAGAAATAAACAAATTTAAATGTCTTGAACATATTACAATTGCGTTTGTTTAAAAACACTAAGTTATGACACATCTAAAATGAAATAAATATTCCGATGTTTTCAGTATGTGCAGTTTCTTTATGTTGACTCGCATTTATGATTTTTGTTTGTTTTATTTACAAAGACAAAACAGTCCCTATTAGCTAGACTGATATACTGATTTTTCATATACTATACGTAATCAAAACGCAATAACTACAAACTTTTACGTCGCACAGTCTAATTTGTTTACATACGCGCACCTGCTAGCAGCAGACTGTTATGTGTCAGTAATGATAAAATTCACGTCGAATTCTCCTTTTAATAGCAATTTTAACTTACTGAATGTTATTTTCATGTTCAAAGAGATGTCTTGATTTGTGAAGAATGCATTAAATAAGGTTTATCTATGTATATCTTAAATATGAACTGTTTCTAAGCTAAAGCTGTTGATCACTCGTCACGAATTTAAACTTGCATACTCGCAAATTGAGAGTGCAAATTTAAAATTGTGAGGTGAGATTTCAGGCACCAGCATATTTTTGCGAGTGAAATTTTTTGGCCGAATAATATGCATTTCTAATCGTCGACAGGGTTATTTCTTTGACAAATGGTGATTACACTGGATTTTTGAGATTTACCGAGTGGCTGGGAGAACTTTCAGTTTTGCAATATGAGCGGAAGTTTAGAATCGAAACATGTCTAGTGCGCATGCGTATTCAACGAACCAAATATTGATGACGTTTACCGCATACATTTGGGCTTTCGGAAGTCGAAAATTAGTTTTAATTTATATATCGCAAATACGATTGGCTGGAATGGTCACGTGTATATTTTGGGTTTCCCCAAGTTGTATTCACTACGGAGATAGAAGAAATGTTTTTGCACTTAAAGCACACCCTCTACATAATAAAATGGGCTGTGACATATCCAAAACATCAGCTTAAATCTCATTTATCGATGCAATCTTCACCAGAACACCAT
Organism: Serripes groenlandicus; assembly: GCA_031761405.1. Lineage (NCBI taxonomy): Eukaryota > Metazoa > Mollusca > Bivalvia > Cardiida > Cardiidae > Serripes > Serripes groenlandicus. The sequence goes on from JASEVX010000002.1 coordinate 141,247,779, forward strand.
GAACCTGTATGTTTTGGGATTGGTTCTGTGTGTTATTTGGCTAATGCATCATGTGAGGGAGCTTTTTCCACAATGAACAGCATACAATCTGACTGGAGGTGTATAGGCTTGGAGCTGAAATACTTGATATTTTGATGAGATTAAAGTTGCTGATGTTGCCCTGATTCATGACCCAAAACCTGCTGTAACAAGATGGTGGTTGTCTGCACTAAGCCAGAAAAGACCCTCATACTCTGCCATATGGAGCCAGAAACTGAGACACGGTTACTAGACTGCTGTATATCTGACACAGTCTCAGCAGCTTCTTTTCGCAGCATAATTATATGTCAATGAAGGACATTCACTCCGTTGACAAAAAAAAGCAAGTTATGATACATTTTCACTTGACCCCACCCCTGATGTTCCAATATGCCCCTAAGTTAAATAACTGTTTTTTCAACTACTATAATGTAAGTGTTATGCATCACTGCAGTATGGATTTCTGGCGACATTGATGCGTTGCATCAACTTTCTCTTGTACTATATTAGTTTACAAATGTTCATGTTAAGTATGGGTCATGTAATGAAACAGATAAAGAAAGAGGCAGAGAAGAAGAAGACGAAGAAGAAGAAGAAGAAGAAGAAGAAAAAGAAGATGAAGAAAAATGAGAAAAGGAAGAAGAAGAAGAAGAAGAAGAAGAAGAAGAAGAAGAAGAAGAAAAATAAGAAGAAGAAGAAGAAGAAGAAGAAGAAGAAGAAGAAGAAGAAGAAGAAGAAGAAGAAGAAGAAGAAGAAGAAGAAGAAGAAGAAGAAGAAGAAGAAGAAGAAGAAGAAGAAGAAAGAAGAAGTTTGAGAAGGAGAAGAAGAAGAAGAAGAAGAAGAAGAAGAAGAAGAAGAAGAAGAAGAAGAAGAAGAAGAAGAAGAAGAAGAAGTAGAAGTAGAAGAAAAAGAAGAAGAAGAAGAAGAAGAATATGATGAAGAAAAAGAAGACGAAGAAGAAGAAGAAGAAGAAGAAGAAGAAGAAGAAGAAGAAGAAGAAGAAGAAGAAGAAAAAGAAGAAGAAGAAGAAGAAGAAGAAGAAGAAGAAGCATATAAAGATGATGATGAAGAAGAAGAAGAAGAAAAAGAATAAGCATATAAAGATGATGAAGAAGAAGAAGAAGAAGAAGAAGAAGAAGAAGAAGAAGAAGAAGAAGAAGAAGAAGAAGAAGAAGAAGAAGAAGAAGAATAAGAAGAAGAAGAAGAATATGAAGAATATGAAGAAGAAGAAGAAGAAGAAGAAGAAGAAGAAGAAGAAGAAGAAGAAGAAGAAGAAGAAGAAGAAGAAGAAGAAGAAGAAGAAGAAGAAGAAGAAGAAGAAGAAGATGAAGATGATGAAGAAGAAGAAGAAGAAGAAGAAGAAGAAGAAGAAGAAGAAGAAGAAGAAGAAGAAGAAGAAGAAGAAGAAGAAGAAGAAGAAGAAGAAGAAGAAGAAGAAGAAGAAGAAGAAGAAGAAGAAGAAGAAGAAGAAGAAGAAGAAGAAGAAGAAGAAGAAGAAGAAAAAGAAGAAGAAGAAGAAGAAGAAGAAGAAGAAGAAGAAGTGTGATGGCGAACCTTTATAGAATGTAATAATAATAATTATAATATAAAAAATAAAAAAATTAATATTAATAATAACAATTAAGATGACAATATTAATAGTCATCTTGCAAATAGTAATTGTCTATTGATATTTCCAGAATCTACAGATATAACGATGAAGCCGACAACGACTGAACCTCCATCAACCACGAGTAAGTATCCTTAGTAGTATCACTAATTCCCTGCTGATCCATGTCATAACCTAGTTTGGGGAAGCTTGTCAGGGTCTTACAGATTATCGGACGAGTGTGGTACAAGATCTGTTGATGAAACATCGTGGATAAACTGTTTGATAACATCACTACATTTTTCGCTGCCAAAGGCACTAAAATGTTTTTTGCAAACAATGCAGATTCAGACGAGACAGCTCGTAAATGAGCTGTCTCTCCTGAAATCTTCTATGTTTGCCACTTAGATATTAAATGTTTTCCAAATTTCCTGGTGGACGAAAAATGGAGTGGTCCAATTTTCAACATGGACGAGTCGACTTTGTGAAATTCGGCAGTGACCGAGTTAATGCATCTGCGCACAGTGATACTAAGACAAGCCTGTCCATCCGCAGAGTCTCACCGGAACCTTCCATGTTCTCTACATGTTACTGAGTTCAAGGTGCATCTTTTGACAAACGAAAAAACAAACAAACATGAGCCGTCCCGCGAGAAAACCAACATTGTGTCTTTTGCGTCAGGTATCGATCCGGATCAGCACAAGCATGCCGCGCAGGCTTACCCGGATAGACACTTTTCGCCTCCTGTGGATTTTCGGTTTCAGGAATCATTACTCTATACCTCCTATACCCCCCTGAGACGGAATGTGTCAGCCCGGATCAGTCTGCGCGGAATGCGCAGGCTGATCCGGGTCGATACATTACGCAGAGGCCATAATGTTGGTTTTCTCTCGGAACGGCACACATGTATTTCATGTGAATCAATAATACCCGAAAGCGCCAGACGCGGCTAATCGACAAATTGTTACTGAGCTTTGGCGTTTAGTTACAACTCCGTCTGGGCATGGACATATTTGGTCTGCAAATTTATTTTTTCTCGTTAATTATATCTACGGATCTGGATAGAAAAGACTCTGGTGATACTGTCCACTCGAGACTTTACTGTTTGTAGATGCAACACGACCCCTGTTTGCCCAACAACAACAACAATACGTAAATGTAAATAAGCAGTTATTCATTCTAAAATAAGCTCATACATACCATAGATATGTTGTATTTACCAGTCAAACTTGTCTTGAGCAGTCTACCCGGGAAGGGCCATAATGTGTCTACTGAACACAGGTGGCTGCCTAGTACACGTGAATCAAAGAAGAACGAGTTGTTTTGTTCAATCATAAAGTGGCTACTTAATACAAGTTAGTTACTTAACAAAGGTGACCGCTAATACAAGTTAGCTGCTTAAAACAGGTGACCGCTAATACAAGTTAGCTGCTTAACAAAGGTGACCGCTAATACAAGTTAGTTGTTTAAAAACTGTGACCGCTAATACAAGTTAGCTGCTTAACAAAGGTGACCGCTAATACAAGTTAGCTGCTTAACAAAGGTGACCGCTAATACAAGTTAGCTGCTCTACAAAAGTGACCGCTAATACAATTTAGCTGCTTAACAAAGGTGACCGCTAATACAAGTTAGCTGCTTAACAAAGGTGACCGCTAATACAAGTTAGCTGCTTTACAAAGGTGACCGCTAATACAAGTTAGCTGCTTAACAAAGGTGACCGCTAATACAAGTTAGTTGCTTAACAAAGGTGCCCGCTAATACAAGTTAGCTGCTTTACAAAGGTGACCGCTAATACAAGTTAGCTGCTTAACAAAAGTGACCGCTAATACAATTTAGCTGTTTAAAAAGGATGACCGCTTATACAATTTAGCTGCTTTACAAAGGTGACCGCTAATACAAGTTAGCTGCTTAACAAAGGTGACCGCTAATACAATGTAGCTGCTTAACTAAGGTGACCGCTAATACAAGTTAGCTGCTTAACAAAGGTGACCGCTAATACAGGTTGGCTGCTTAACAAACGTGACTGCTAACACTAATTGGACTATATTCGTTTCAGTGAACATCTGTGCGGACACAATAGATGACTGCGAGAAATTTATCAACTCCTGCGGTGACCCCAAATTTCGAGGTTATCTTGAGGCCCGTTGTGAAGCTACGTGTAAATTCTGTGTGTCCAATAAACTGATCAACTCGACGACCGTGAACAACACGACCGTGAACAACGTTGAGTATGTATCTTTACTATTTATATAAGAGCCGTCCCGCGAGAAAAACCAACAGTGTCACTGTGTTGACTCTGCGTAGAGTATCGACCTGGATCATCCTAAGCATGCGCGCAGTCTTACACGGATGGACACTTTTCGCATCCTGTGAATTTTCTGTTTCATGAATTATTACTCTATACCTCTATCCCCCTGAGACGCAATATGTCGGCCCGGATCAGTCTGAGCGGACTGCTCAGGCTGGTCTGGTTTGATACATTACGCAGAGGCCATACTGTTGGGAAGGCTCATATATTGTGTATCTGTCCCCAGTACGATATGTTGTGCTTTTTATCATATTGATTGAATGGGTATTAACGACGTTAATGACGTTTTCAATTATGTATCAGTCATATCAAATCGGCCAGTTCAACTTTATATCAACGGGATTCCTGGTTTTTCCACACCCGTACTCCCCACAACTATCTTTTAAAGCAACTGGTTGCTTTTTCATATAGACGGTTAGCTAGCTGGTTGACGACGACAGACGCTTGTCGCATTTTGTGAAACATCTGTTGGCCTAGATGAGGTTCAAACTGACAGCCCGCGTAACTACCATGGCTTTCTCATTTCAAAATACGAATAACTTTATGCCGTTCCGGCCAACCATTGCTGACAATAGTACACTGATTATTATTTTGTAAGCCTTTGGTAAGAAGAGATTTAGCCTTTTTACTGGTCGAATGTTCTTCCAGAAATACATATGAGCTAAGTCCTACGATTTAGGGTATCATGGTAATTCTGTTTTGACTTTATTTAATTCATCATATTAGAATAAAACTGGTTGATCTACTCTTCCAGTTTTTGTCAGAGTTTGCGTTCAAGTCCTATAACATGATATACGGACGGCGAAGACTCTGGTGATACTGCGCATATACTGTGCGCAGATGTATTAAGACCCCAAATCGCTTCTAATATATTTGGCTTCAGGTGGTCACTTCAAGTTTAGACGACTATTTATATCCTTCACAATTGCAGCCTTTACTTTTCGTATTTTACAGCTGCCCCGAGTGGTTTATTCCTACCGAGTGCGAGATGGAGTCCGTAGACCCCGGATGCTGTCCTTTACCGAAATGTCCCGGACGACAGTACATCACCACAGCCGAAAAAGCGTTTACACAGCGTTAATTTAAAATCATACAGAGCGTAGTAATGACTATATTCTGAATTTCTGATTTTAATATTCTATTATTGCTTCTCAAATCAACACGGGCGACGCCAGGTGATAAAAGGATCTAGTTGTATCTACATTTTGACCCGAAAACCGAAAACATTAAGGCAGATGTTCTGATAAGCGTGTGTGTATATGCATCTTAACACTGCTTATTCACTGTACTCAGATGCACCAAGACTCGTTCTCGTCTGTCTCGTTTCAAACACATTTGGATGAATTATAGTGCTTTTTTCGAATGAATGCATTTTTTAGATATATTTTTGATATGCTACATGTCTGTGATATGGCTTCGTATAAACGGTATTGCTGTTCGTCGTTGCTAACTGTTGTAGTTGTTTGATGCGCCCCATATTTGTTGCGACAGCTAATTCGCTACCCAAAATCGAAACATTTTGTATTCGAAATGTTCATGAATCTTATACAAGATGCGTCTACCGACCTCTCCGGAACGGGAGGATGCACAAGAATAATGACCTGAAACTAGTAGTGCTACTTTTCTAGAGTGTTTTTTCCTAAGCTCTGCATCTATGACTAAATAACTTGTAAACGGATAGTAATGGTTCTGATGAGACTGTGCGGATACATAGGCTTGCCTGTTTCTTCACTATACGCAGATGCATTAAGATCCTAAATCGCAAAGCACGGCTCGAATATTATTTCTACTTTATGGTATCGTCTCTGTCATGACATCACAGCCTACGTTTTTATGCAATTTGGTTATTCTCTAAAAAAACAAATGACGTCCTTGAACCGTCATAAAAGGCTGATCTATCTCTCTTGAACAAGGTGTACATATATATACACGTGATGTTTTCTTTCTTTTCTCTTTTTATTCGTCAGTTTTGGTCATGGTGTATATGTACGAGATACACATGTATATCAAACTGGGTCACTTCAAGTACAGGAAATAAAAAATATATATATAATACCAATTATTATGACCATTGTTTTTGTTTCCAGAACACTTGAAACATTAAAGTTCAATGTAACATATTGTAACATGTTTTAATCCATTCTGTAATGAATAATGCTATTCCGGTCCTTTTTAACACATGGCGGTCATGTTGGAGTACCCTCTTACAAGATCGTCGGACACTTACGGTTGTTGACCTCGCCTCGGTGGTGTAGTTAATGGTAGAGCGTCCGCCTCGGGTGCGGGTTCGACCCCCGGTCGGGTTATACCAATGACTTTTTAAAATGGTAGTTATGGCTGCCCTCCTTTGCGCTCGTGGTTGCGGGTTAGCATTACAACTGACTGGCTGGTGTCAGGATCAATGAACCAGTAGTACTGGTAATTTACCCAGGAAATGCCGTGATATAACTGACAACAAATGTATAAGCGGCGTAAAACACAAATCAATCAATACATTGACTCCGTTTTGCCCCAACATCATCCGTGTTCTAGTCTAGTTTTATAACGAGGGTTCTGATTGGCTGGTTGACGCAGTACAACATTGTGCCGCATCCAATCAGAAACAATATTGGCGATATGTCAAAACGTCGAAACGGCAGTGAAAAATCCCACGGGTGATGTCGGAGCATAGCGGAGTCAACAACCGTGGATGTCCGACTTCCTAACTGATACTGATAAGTCACTTAGGAATCATTGGTTGCGTTCTGTCGCCGTGATATATCCGAAATTATGTTGAAACTGCTTTAACCCTTTCACTCATACGACAATTCTGCAGCAGACGACTTTGAACGTATTTTGTCAAAACATAGAAAATCTCCAAAATTGAATGGATAACCTATGTCTAAAAGTGGAAAACATTTTTGCAGAAGAAGAAATTGCACGTTTTGTGCAATTTCTTCTTTTGTCATTATGTTTTCAAAAAGCCGTCTGCTGCAGAGGCGTCCGAAAGCGTTTATATGAGGAAAAGGGTTAAGTCCAAATAAAACTTGAAACTTTTATGTTGTTAACCCTGAAGTATAACTATGAATAAATGACCGAGGATGGCCAATGAAGAGCTTGAATCCGCAAAAAAAGAAGAAATATTGGTGTTGAACCCTTAGT
>JASEVX010000002.1:141255033-141340292 GCA_031761405.1 Serripes groenlandicus
TAACTATTTGGTTTAATTAATGTTAACACTAATAATCTGATCACACCTAATAAACACTCTCATATAAATTACTTTAAAGTTAGTATAAATATTTGGTTTAATTAATGTTAACACTAATAATCTGATCACACCTAATAATTATCGGTGACGCATAATAAAGAGAAAGAATCAAGTTGATTACTCGTTCAGGCGATAGGGCCGCATTATAAACAGATATTTCGCGTCAGCCATTTTGATTCACGAAACACAATGTTATCGTTAAAAGTCCTCTCTCTTCCACTATTTTCCCGATTATCAGCTGAAATAATATAAGAAATAAATATATAATATGACACATATAAGTCAAATTAATATTTTGATAACTTAAAAATAATATAAAATGTTGTATTTATTGCTTTATAATGACCAGACTCTACCAGTGTCGATGTTCACGCATATAATATTTCTATTTTCACTCGAAAATGAATTAAAATAGACAAATACAATTTTTTTTTTATTGCTATGATACAATACCACGTTCTTTTATGCATTTCAATACAAAAACACAACAAAACAGTGATACAATAGGCTACTTGACGACCAGACTCTACCAGACTCTGTTTAGTGACACCGGTTGCAGACTGTTATGTGTCAATGTCGAGATAAAAATCACGTTGAATTCTCCTTTTAGAAGCAATTTAACTTACTGAAAGTTATTTTCATGTTCAAAGAGATGTCTTGATTTATGTAGAATACATTTAATAATGTTAATCCATGAATATCTAAAATAGGAACTGTTTCTAAGCTAAATATGTTGATCAAGTGACTACCGAATACAGACTGCGTAGATAAATCTCCTTTACAGAGAGCCGTTCTGTACAATCACTTACAAATAGTTAATTATAGGTGATTTAAAATGTTTATTTTTGGTTCGAAACAAATGACAAAAAGAACAAACTGAGATTAAACTCAGTCCCTTTCAACTTCAATAGTTGTCACTTGTGAAAACACTTTATGAGAGGTTTGCCCTTTAAAATGCTTGACCGTATCGTGCTGCTGTTCTCTTAGTAAATTGAAGCGTTTTGATCATTAATGTTAATGAGCTTTTAAAAGCGGGAAAAACGATTGTTCGGAGAATCTCAAGGGTCGTATGCCCGTCAAAGTATGGTAAACCTGCAATGACAGGCAACATATATATATGCATTGATCCATAGATAAGTGATTCGTCTCATGAAAGTGCATCGAATTTTAGAAAAATACCCCGTAATATATTGAGCGGGTCCGGATATCGATTGACACCGGCTAGTTTAGTTCTCGTTTATTCGAGCACCTACTTCCGTTTTCTTTCTAAATTTTTCTCTCTGTTGTCTCACATCTATCCCTCTTACTTTTAAATTTTACTACTTACACGTTGATCTTATATGATCAGTCGATAGACTGAAATGATCAGTAACATTCAGTGAGCATGAATTGAGTGCTATGAAACTGAAAGGTTCCGGAAATGATGAACAAATTTGAACGGATATATGAAGCGAGAAAGGGAAAGTTCTCCCACGCGTGTGGTTGAGATGCCTTCTTCGCAGTGAATAGAAAAAACCGTTCTGATCCAAACTCAAATACTTGTGTGTATTATCATTTAACGAATGTGTGTTTGCCTAATCATGCCTTTATGACATAATGCGGAAAAAAAAATGTAATAATCATCGCATGATTTACTTTCGTTCTCCATTTAATTCGTCCGTATACTTTTCGAGTTTCATGGATATCACGATGATAAAGAAGATAAATTGATTTCTATACCTTATGACACGGGAATAGTATAACTGAGCAATGTATCCTATAATTCCATTGTGTGTGGTGTGCCCCCTCACACTTTGGTCATAAAACTGTTTCTGTCTGGCAGATTCACTTTAATAATTAAATATACAATACTGATACATGTTGACGAGGAGAATGCAACACTAGTATGTTACAAGGAACCTAAACCTTCAACCTACTTTTTTTTGTTTTTTGTTTTTTTGTTTTTAAAAGACATTTTCATTTCTTTATTATACCCCCAGATACATAGTATATGGGGGGCTATATATATATAGGAGTCGCGCTTGTCGGTCGGTTCTGTGGATATTTCTTGTGAACACTATTTCTCAGCAATCCTTGGTCAGAATTCAATATAACTTCACAAGATCGATTGATACCAAGCCTATTTGTGCATATTGTCGGGCCCGGCCGGGTAGCTCAATTGGTAGCGTATCTGACTCGGTGATCTGGAGGTCACGGGTTCGATACCCGGTTGCGGCGACCTTCTTTCGGGCGATTTTACATTGCCTCTCACCTGATCTATGTGAGAAAGTAGTCAGTGGCTTCGAAAGAATGTTGTGTAAGTACTGGTGTGGGAAAGCCAGGAAAACATGGGTAGGTGCACTGACCGCCGTGATATGACCAAAGCTGTTGAAAGCGGCGTTAAACTCCAAACAAACAAAACAAACAAAGCATATTGTCGGCGTGTTGCACTGGAATTATTTTTAAATGAGTTAGGGCCCCTTGAATTTCTCATACATATGTATATTGTCAGGCACCAGCTGGGGGTATTCATCACCTTCAGTGATATTTCTAGTTTTGGTCAATAACTAAGCTTCTGTTCGGTAGAAACGCTCGAAAGTAGCAACACTTATAAATACCTTGTGAACTTCACTATAGTTTTCTACCTCCCCCCCCCCACCCCCATTATATTTGACCATAAACTGTGTTTCTGTTGGGCAGATTCACTTCTATTCTAAGTGACGTCACTTACCTGGTGATCAACAGCATGGGATATTACTAGAGCCTCCTTATCACCCTTTTTCAATTTCATTTTTGCTGGATCATTTTCTCATTTAATTTCCAATGCATCAATTAAGAAAGAAATAGCTCCAAAAATAAGCAGACTATATTTAGGTTTATTGTATTGTCCCATTCTACTGATGACAACTTATAAGAGTTGCAACGTTAAGTTAATCTACGATACAGAAACAAATTAATGATCAATTTATGTAAAGCATGACGGTCAGACGACACCAAAGTGATCACTTAGTGTCATAGGATAATTCTTGTCCAGGCTATTTCTCAGCAACCACTAACTTGAATTCAATGAAACTTTATGGGAAGCTTCACTAACTATGCAAATCTTGTAGAGGGTCACTAAAGGAAGATTTGTACTTAATTATCTTGGAATCTGACTAGCAGATTCAGAGAAGAAGAATTTTACAGTTTATGCATTTTACACCCTTCCACGTTGTGTTTATTATTTATATCTTTGAACACATTTGAAAGAGAACTACCACAGGAACATTCCTGTGAAATCTTGTCGAAATTTGCCAGTGGATTTGGATGAATAATCTGATAAGCCTGGTTAATATGGCTTCAAGAATCGTGAAAAGTGTCAATGAAGGAGCAAATCAGACAAGCATTTTCATAATAATTAACCCTTTCCCTGATAAAGACGCTTTCTGATGCCTCTGCAGCAGACGGCTTTTTGAAAACATAGTGACAAAAGAAGAAATTGCTCAAAACGAGCAATTTCTCCTTTTGCCACAATGTTTTTCCACTTTTCGTCATAGGTAATCCATTCAGTTATAGAGATTTTCTACCTTTTGACAAAACATGTTCAAAGTCGTCTGCTGCAGAATTGTCGTATGAGGGAAAGGGTTAAGGTTTGAATTAAGTGTTGTCATTTTCTGATGCCGCCTCACTGCCCTTTTTTTGACCAATTAATATAGCTTGAACAAAATTTGAAGATAGTCACTAAAGAAACATTTCTACTAAATAACCTTGGAATAGGACAACCGGATTTAGAGGAGAATAATTTTAAATATTGGTTAACCCTTTCCCTCATATAGACGCTTTCTGACGCCTCTGCAGCAGACGGTTTTTTGAAGAAAACATAGTGACAAAAGAAATTGCACAGAACGTGCAATTTCTCCTTTTGCCACAATGTTTTCCATTTTTTTGTCATAGGTTATCCATTCAATTATGGAGACTTTCTATAATTTGACAAAATACGTTTAAAGTCGTCTGCTGCAGAATTGTGGTATAAGGGAAAGGGTTTTAAAAGCTTTTGTGACAGAAACATGATGTATAGATCGATTCATGTTCATTTGAGATCAAAATTGTTTTAAGTTCAAAAAAAGTAATATAATAAATAATTAATCTGTTAAACATTTCCTACATACAGATGCTTTCTGATGCCTCTGCAGCAGACAATTTTTTTTCAAAATACAGTGGCAAAAGAATAAATGGCTCATAATGAGCAATTTCTCCTTTTCCACTATGTCTAAACCTTGCCTCATACATGGTTGGCATAGGTCTTGTACTGAGCGGTCCAGGGGCTAAGCATTTTAATCCCTTTCTTATACCACAAACAAGAATTATACATAATATATCTTTGAATATGATTAAGAAAAGGACCGCCAAATGACATTCCTTGTTGTTTTGTCCAGTGGACCCGGCCGGGGTAGTTCAATTGGTAGCGTATCTGACTCGTGATCTGGAGGTCACAGGTTCGATACCCGGTTGCGGCGACATTCTTTCGGGCGATGTTTTCCATTGCCTCTCACCTCTGATCTATGTGAGAAAGTAGTCGGTGGCTTCGAAAGAATGTTGTGTAAGTATGAGAAAGTAGTCGGTGGCTCTCGAAAGAATGTTGTGTAAGTACTGGTGTGGGAAAGCCAGGAAAACATGGGTAGGTGCACTGACCGCCGTGATATGACTAAAGCTGTTAAAAGCGGCGTTAAAACTCAAACAACAACAAACAAATTTGTCCAGTGGCTAAGGATGAGATGTTGTTTAAAGCTAAACATTCATTTCCCCCCTTTTAAGATGCCACCTGGTTTCTACGAATTTCATCAAATCAATAAGACTTGAAACATGTGGAAGGTCACTGAATAAACAGTTCTGCTTAATTATCTTGAAATCAGACCAGCACTTTCATAAGAATGTTATTTTAAAAATTTTATCTTGAAATCGGACAATGCACTTTCATAATTATGTTATTTTAAAACTTTGTATTGTTGCCCCTTTTCTTATGCCGCCTATGTGACTTCATTCTCTCTCTCTCTCTCTCTCTCTCTCTCTTTATCATCACTCTCTCTATATATCTCTCTCTCTAAACTAGAAAATGTAACACTAAAGACTTTCTGGCTCTTTCTTCTCTATCTCTCTCTCTCTCGCGCACGATCTCTCTCTCCCTCTCTCTCTCTCTTTCTCATCACTCTTTTCTCTCTCTAAAACTAGAAAATGTAACACTAAAGACTTTCTGGCTCTTTCTCCTCTATCTCTCTCTCTCTCTAAACTAGAAAATGTAACACTAAAGACTTTCTGGCTCTTTCTCCTCTATCTCTCTCTCTCTCGCGCACAATGCTCTCTCTCCCTCTCTCTCTCTCTCTCTTTCTCATCACTCTTTCCTCTCTCTAAACTAGAAAATGTAACACTAAAGACTTTCTGGCTCTTTCTCTCTATCTATCTCTCTCGCGCGCGCTATCTCACTCTAACTCTCTCTCTCTCGTCATTCTCTCTCCTCTCTTCTCTCTCTCTCTCTCTCTCTCTCTCTCATCACTATATATATATCTCCCTCTCTCTCTCTCTCTCAACTAGAAAATGTAACACTAAAGACTTTCTGGCTCTTTCTCCTCTATCTATCTCTCTCGCGCGCCCTATCTCACTCTCTCTCTCCTCCCCTTCTCTCCCCCTCTCTCTTTTCTTGAGTGGATTTTATAAATGTTAAACATCTCTGAAATATTTAAATGAGTGGGCTGTTGCTACTCTATGTTCCATGTGGAACTTGAATTAATATCAAGTAAACAAAAAATAATCACCAATCAAATAAGTTTATTTTATAAATTTATACAGTGCACTTTATTGACAACATTCAATTGGGTAAATATTTAGGTCAAAAGTGATACACGCAAATTTAATGGGAATTTCATGATATACATAACATTTCATTATAACCTGTTTATTTTTTAACCCTTTCCCTCATATAAACGCTTTCGGGACGCCTCTGCAGCAGACGGCTTTTTGAAAACATAGTGACAAAAGAAGAAATTGCACAAAAACGTGCAATTTCTCCTTTTGCCACTATGTTTTCCACTTTTCGTCATAGGTTATCCATTCAATTACGGAGATTTTCTATGTTTTGACAAAATACGTTCAAAGTCGTCTGCTGCAGATTTGTCGTATGAGGAAAGGGTTAAGCAATTAACTATCATGCTACTCATTGATTGTAATTCAATCAAGAAACAATGTTGATTGAAGTTTGATTGATTGCTCATTGGACAATATGATGACTTTCTTAATTAACCCTTTCCCTCATACGACAATTCTGCAGCAGACACTTTGAACGTATTTTGTCAAAACATAGAAAAATCTCCATAATTGAATGGATAACCTATCACAAAAAGTGGGAAAACATGGTAGCAAAAGGAGGAAATTGCATGTTTTTTCTACTTTTGTCACAATGTTTTCGAAAGCCGTCTGCTGCAGAGGCGTCAGAAAGCGTCTATATGAGGAAAAAGGGGTAAAAAGGGGTAATTTGTTGAATTGAAATCCCGCATAAAAAAGTAAAAATTGTAAAAGAATGCAAGAACACCTTGGTATCGAAGTTACTATTACAAGATTGTGGACAAAGTAGGGTGCCAGTAACAATGTTCAATTGTCAGAATGCCCTAGTTTTTGACCCCACATGACCTAGGTCAAAACATGAGCATGAACTAGATTTTTTTAGAATAAATCGAGGGCTTGACGTGAACCGGTTGTAACTAAAATTGGTATTTTTTTACCAAGGTTAATCACTTTGCCATAAAGTCTTTATAATCAATAAATCATTTTTCTTGGTAAACAATGGAAGTTTAGGTGCCACAGGACTCGAACCCGGGGACCTTTAATAGGAGAGGCCGACGCTCTGTAACCTCTGCACCACTGTCTTCCACTTTGAGATCACATTTCAGAAGATTAATCTGATCCAAAGGATATGTGTGCCCACCAAGGTACTTAGGTTGTGACAATAATGTAGTTCCAGATCAGCTCATCCTGTGCATCTGACAGTCTGATCTGGATAACCTACGACTAAAAGTGAGAAAACATTGTGGCAAAAGGAGAAATTGCTCGTTTTGAGCAATTTCTACTTTTGTCAATATGTTTTAAAAAAGCTGTCTGCTGCAGAGGCGTCAAAAAGCGTCTATATGATGGAAAGGGTAAAATACACCTGAGCATGTGCTCAGTTTTTATGTCCAATGAAATCACACGATACAACAAACACCCATGATAATTCAATGATATATAAAATTATTTAGTAAGAGACATTTTATTGGCTGATGCAAAGGTCAATTAATTTAGTAAGAGACAATTTAATTGGCCGATGCAAAGGTCAATCTGAGACAACCTGTCTGGGGCAGTCGTCCATCATATATATATACAAGCGAGGGAGTTTGTTTCGTTTTTAATGAGATTGCCTTATTATGGTAAACTCCCTGCCACTAATTTTACAAAGCAAAAATCACAGCAAGCAAACATAACCATATTAATTTTGTTCCTATGATCTCTTCATGATTATGGTTCGTTTGTCATACTTAGCCATTCTTCTCTGGTTAAGCTCTGAAATATATTACAAAACAAAATTTCCGTTAATACTGCATATTATACATGTTAGTTATTCTGGATGGCAAATATACTCAAATGCATCTTGCATACACTTTCCAACAAACAAACAGCTCTCAGTGCTTAACCCTTTCCCTCATACGACAATTCTGCAGCAGACGACTTTGAATGTATTTTGTCAAAACATAGAAAATCTCCATTAATTGAATGGATAACCTATGACAAAAAGTGGAAAACATTGTGGCAAAAGGAGAAATTGCACGTTTTGTGCAATTTCTTCTTTTGTCACTATGTTTTTCAAAAAGCCGTCTGCTGCAGAGGCGTCAGAAAGCGTCTATATGAGGGAAAGGGTTAAACTGCAGCAAAACACATTTCGAAATCGTCATAATGAACAATTTCTCCATTTCACATTAGATTATTTACATTTTTAAAGTTTTTCTGACCTTAATTTCCTTTTTTTAGATGTTATACTTTTTCCTCTGATGTGTTGTATTCAAAATCTTTAAAATCCTATCATGTAAATTAATGACTCAACAAAGGAACCCTTTCTGATATACAACAAATCGCAACAGATCACTTTGAAAAAAACTTTGGCAAAAATGTGCAAAAATTCACATAAAAAAGTGTTTTTAAAATGAATAGAAAGAGTTGAACAAAATGTGGCAAAGGGAGAAATTGCGCTTTATAAAGCAGTCTGCTGCAGATGCGTTAATTAACAGCATCCTAAATTGGGAAAATATTTTGATTCCTTGAGAAATAGTTGTCACTAAGAAGATACTTTTTTATTAGAAAACTATAATTCATATCAGCAATGAATGGTCAATACAGTCATGTTGTGCTGGTTTATATATGTACCAGTATTGTGTGTGATAATAATAATAATAATAATTTTATTTAAAAAAAAAATCACTAAGTTACAAAAACATATCTTCCATGAGGCCCTCATTTTAAGTAAAACAATTTGTATGCACATTTACTCAACAGAGTACAGTATGATAAATGTTACAGTGAATTTTCTATGAATATTTAACCCTTTTCCTCACAAGACAATTCTGCAGCAGATGACTGAACACATTTTGTCAAAAAATGGGAAAATCTCTATAATTACCTATGACTAAAAGTGGAAAACATTGTGTCAAAAAGAGAAATTGCTCATTTTGAGGAATTTCTTCTTTTGTCACTATGTTTTCAAAAAGCCGTCTGCTGCAGAGACTTCAGAAAGCTTCTATGTGAGGGAAAGGGTTAAGGCAATTTAACTTAAATGTATGCAGAGATTCCGATGTTTTTATATGAAGAGGTATTTGTACATAGTCTGGACACTGAATATGTGAAAGACTTTTACATATATTTTTTTTTTGCTCATACAATTTAATACTGATATTAGAGGCAGACCAAGTGATTGAAAACATGCCCATGTATTTTTTGGCAGAATGTGGCATAGAGTAAACAGAAGCAAAATATCTATTATTTACCATCCTGATTTTAAATACGTAAGACAAGAGCGCCAAATGTCCCACAAAAATACGCCCGTCCTGGGTTTTTTTGAGAACAATTAAGTATAGTGATAGTTGGTGTACATCAGGCAAATTTAGAGAGCAGACACTCTAAGTACAGTTTCGGCCATTTTGAGGGACATAAGTGTGTAGTGACTAAGATAAAATGGTAAGTTATCAAACTTGTCCGAGATATTATGCCAATACACATTCTGACTAAATTTGGTGATGATTTGACATAGGCTTCTAAAGTTATTGAGCTGACAATCCCAATTTAGGTAATTTCTTTAATAAAAGGGCAATAACTCTTGATTGACTAAAATGATATGGCTAGTTATCGAACTTGTCCGAGATATTATGCAATACACATTCTGACCATATTTGGTGACAAAGGCTTCTAAAGTTATTGAGCTGACAAGACCAATTTTGGGTAATTTCTATATTAAAGGGCGATAACTCATGATTGACTAAAGCGATATGGCTAGTTATCGTTCTTGTCCGAGATATTATCCCAATACACATTCTGACCAAATTTGGTGATGATTGGACAAAGGCTTCTAAAGTTATTGACATACGCCGCAGGTAAAACTATAATACGATCCGTTTTTTCAAAACGGGCGTAAAAAACGGGCGTATAAAAATGAATCATTGCTTATTATGAGCAATATTTACTTCTTTTAAGTAAAGTTTTCTGTATCAGGGAAAAGATAAAATAGTATACCCAAAGCTTACCAAATTTCTGATTGCATGGTTTTTGTTTGTAGCTGTGTTTCTAGCTGTCAGAGATGTTAATGATACCCTGTATCTATAATACATAAATATTGTCAATGTACAGACCATACGACAGTTCATATAATAATGTCAATGTACAGACCATACGACAGTTCATATAATAATGTCAATGTACAGACCATACGATAGTTCATATAATAATGTCAATGTACAGGCCATACGATAGTTCATATAATAATGTCAATGTAACACCATATGCCAGTTCATAAAGTAATGTCAATGTAACACCATAGGATAGTTCATATAATAATGTCAATGTACAGGCCATACGATAGTTCATATATTATGTCAATATACATACATGCATGCTATACGAAAGTTCATATAATTATGTCAATATACAGGCCATACGATAGTTCATATAATTATGTCAATGTACAGCCCATACGATAGTTCATATAATTATGTCAATGTACAGGCCATACAACAGTTCATATAATAATGTCAATATACAGGCCATACGATAGTTCATATAATTATGTCAATATACAGGCCATACAATAGTTCATATATAATGTCAATGTACAGGCCATACAATAGTTCATATAATAATGTCAATATACAGACCATACAATAGTTCATATAATATTGTCAATGTACAGGCCATTCAACAGTTCATATTATAATAATGTCAATGTATATAGGCCATACGATAGTTCAACTTCATATAATAATGTCAATATACAGGCCATACAATAGTTCATATAATAATGTCAATGTACAGGCCATACGATAGTTCATAAAATAATGTCAATGTACACGCCATATGATAGTTCATATAATATTGTCATTGTACAGGCCATACGATAGTTCATTATATATTGTCATATAGTTCATATCAGGGAAAAATTAACCATTTCCCACTTGCAAACACAGTTTTACGCATCTGCAGCAGACGACTTCTGAAATTATAGTGGCAATGAACAAATCTACTCATAATGAGCAATTTTTCCTTTTGCAACATTGTTTACATGTCTGTTAATTCAATAACTACATGTATATACTGTCATCTGTAAAGATTACCCATGTTTTTGTCTATGTTTTAAAAGTTTCATGTGGGAAAGGGTTAATAGTTTTAAGTTGACTCTATGCTGTACAGAACTAAAATTAAGTTGAGACATTAATAAAATGCAATAAACAACTAAACATTTAGACAATCACCCATTGAAAACATGAAGCATTTTATTTTTTATAAATATTTAGTCAACACAAATGGAATAATTAAGCATAATACATGTAATTAAATAAATATAGCATTTTTAATATATCCAGGGCTTGTCGTGAAACGGTTTTAACTAAAACATTTTTTTTTTTTTTACCAAGGTTAATCACCTCGCCATAAAGTCTTTATAAGCGTTAAATTATTTTGCTTGATAAACAATGGAAATTTAGGTGCCATTGTTTGTTCTGAGCAATGGCATCTAAATTTGTATTGTTTACAAAGGGGTCAAAATTGCCCCTAAACCAGGGTTTTCAAAATAGGTTTTAAGTAACAACCATTTCACGCAAAGCCCTCGATATAATTATGTACTCTTAAATAATCAAAGTACTTACGATACACTTTCAATATCTACTAAGAAAGTCATATTTTTATTTGATAAGTAAGTGGACTCGATTGTCTTGTTCACTTCTGGTGTAAAGAACTGCCAACTGTCATCGGACAGCTGAATTTGCCAGAAAGGGTGTTTCTCATTGGCTGAAAAAGAAAAACAGAAACATGCAAACAATAATAATCTAAATATAATTTTAAACCTTTCCCTGATACGCAGAGGTCCAGATAAAGAGGTGCATTCAGATCTTTTCCCCACAATTACTCTCTTATTATTAAAGCAAACCCTATGTTGTGGGTACTCAAACGATTCTTTTGAGTACCCACAACATAGGGTTAGAGGGTCAAATACTGGGCAGTTCACATAATGTGTGTTTCCCAGCTTGCTTTAAACTGCAACCAATTGTTCTCCAGGCAACATTGCTCTCAGCTAGGCTTTTAAAAAATAACTTTATAGAGAAAGGGAACATTTCTCAAAATTAGCGATTCCTAAACAATGTTTTCACTCAGTGATAAAAGTGATAAAAGTATATTTTCAAAACGGGGAAACATTTCAGTTAAATATGTTAGAGCTTAGGTCTATGCCATATGAAGCTTGAAGTTTTTAAAATTATGGCAAACACCATTTATTGACTGACATGAATAGTTCATCTGTTTTTAACACTTTTCCCACATACAATAAATCTGCAGCAGACAACTTTGAAAACATCTCCTTTTGCCACAATATTTGTGTGCTGCAGAGGCGTCAGAAAGCGTCTATACATATATGTTGGAAAGGACTAATTATTCAAATGTTATATACTGAGCCGAATTACGAGAAAACCATAATTGTGGACTCTGTGTAGCCTCAGTATCAACCTGGATCAGCGTAAGCATGCCTCACCGGCTAATCCGGACAGACACTTTTCGTCTCCTGTGGATTTTCTGTTTCAGGAATCATTACTCTATACAGTGTACCTCTATCCCCCTGAGATGGAATGTGTCGGCCCGGGTTGATCTGGGTTGATACATTACTCAGAGGCCATAATGTTGGTTTTCTTGTGGAACAATTAAAATTATACTTTCATTTGCCAAGATGTTTTCCCTACCATTATTCCTAATACATAAGATTATTCATTACCAGCTAAAACGGGAAATGCCATTTAATTTGTTTTGATTATCACTTAATTCTGCTAGTTTAGTATTTTTATGAATGTATGACAATAGTATCTTTCTTTATTCAGTTAACTTTAGAATGTTGATTGACTTAGCACTTTTTTAATTATCTCAACCTTTACACTTTATCTCTAATTCTGATTGTTATCACATTATTTAAGTAAATAAAAGCCGCTCTTACCATTGCTGTCTGTCTGTACAGTAGATCTGTAAGAAGAAATACAACAAATAAGGAATACATATACTATCCTGACCTAAGATATGTTATTTATCTTCAAGACTTTAGGAACAATTTAAAATTAGAACTGTGAGTGAACTCACAAAAGGATACCCCCCGTCCCGCGCTTACAAGACATATGGACAGATAGACGGACGGACAAATATATTTCCGACCGGGATAATCTTACTTCATGCACATCCTCAGGTTGTGTACTGCAACTGTGTAAAGTTTCATCAGAATTGGTCCAGCCGTTAAGGAGAAGTTGCGCTTACAAGACATATGGACGGACGGACAAATATATTTCCGACCGGGATAATCTTACTTCATGCACATCCTCAGGTTGTGTACTGCAACTGAGTAAAGTTTCATCAGAATCGGTCCAGCCGTTAAGGAGAAGTTGCGCTTACAAGACATATGGACAGACAGATGGACAGACGGATGGATGGACAGATGGACTGACGGACAGGGTGATTCTTATATACCCCCCCCCCCCCCCCCCCCAAACTTGTTTGTGGGGGGAATAAAAAAAAAAAATCCACCTTCTCTTTTCAAAGTATAACATAAACCACTAGATTTACAACGAGTACTGAACTCCAGATGGAGATAAAAATTTTGAAATGTTAATGAAAGTTCTGCAAATATTGCTAATAGTGACAACAAACTAAGTAATTAATAGTTCAAAACTATTTTAGCAGTAAATGTTGAAAATCTGTCAATTGAAAGTCATGAAAATGTACAAAATTTAGCTTACTGGGTATGTTTACCCAGTAAAAATGAAGCATAAATGATCAATATTTAGATGTTTATTGTACTCGAAAATGAAATTATTACTTTAATTTTATTCCAGAATTATGATTATAATATTTCAAGACAACTTTTGGATAGTTTTAAAACTTTGGTGTTCCAAAGTTTCAAATGTTAGGTTTTTGAAAATTTATAATTCTATTCCCACATATTTCATGCAATAACATTTTGGGAGCCAAGCAAGACCAGCGTTATACTGAGATCTGCTTTAAAACGGAGAGCTTTATAGAGGAGTGCCAGTGTATCAATGTTTGGCCTTCACGTCATAATCATTCTGCAGAGGTTTCAAGAATGCTTTTTGTTAACCCTTTCCCACATACAGACGCATTCTAGTGTCTCTTCAGCAGACAACTTCTGAAAACATTATAGCAAAAGAAGAATTTTTTCCTGATGAGCAATTTCATCCTTTTGCGGCGATGTTTTCAACCTTACACAATACTTGTTCTTTTGTTATAAGAGACTTTCCATAGTTTTGTAGAGATACTTTCAAAGAAGTCTGCTGCAGATTTGTTGTATGCGGGAAAGGGTTAAACTTAATAGCTATTATTATATACCTACTTTGAATCAAAGTATTTGATTGGAATGAGAAGAAGTCACATGTGATTCAATAAACAAGAGGCCCAAGAGGGCCAGTATCGCTCCACGGCCATAAGGCAAAAATAAAATCTCCAAACAGCCCTGCCCCGTGGTGGCTATTTTTTTTACCAACCACCATGGCTTAAAGGAATCTTGTAGAGTGTCACCAAAGGAATGTTTCTGCAAAATTATTTGAAAATATGCCTGACACTTTCGGAGGAGAAGATTTTTTAAGTTTTCACTATGGTCATATAAGTCAAAATAGCCCCGCCCTCTGGCGGCCATGTTTTTCGACCAATCAACATGGCTTGAAGGAATCTGATAGAGGGTCACCCAATGAACATTTCTACAAAATTATTTGAAAATCGGCTGAACACTTTCGGAGAAGAAGATGTTTTAAGTTTTCACTATAGCTATATAACGCAAAAAAGCCCCGCCCCCTGGCGGCCATGTTTTTCGCCAAATCAACATTTCTTGAAGGAATCTAATTAAGGTTCACACAAGGAACATTTCTACAAAATTATTTGAAAATCGGCCTGACACTTTTGGAGGAGAAGATTTTTTAAGTTTGCTCTTTAGCCATATAGGCAAAATAGCCCCGCCCTGTGACGGCCATGTTTTTTTACCAATCAACATGGCTTGAAGGAATCTGATAGAGGGTCACCCACGGAACATTTCTACATAATTATTTGAAAATCTGCTGAACACTTTTTGAGAAGAAGATTATTTAAGTTTTCACTATAGCTATATAAGGCAAAAAAGCCCCGCCCCCTGGCGGCCATGTTTTTCGCCCAATCATAATTTCTTGAAGGAATCTAATAAAGGGTCACCCAAGGAACATTTCTACAAAATTATTTGAAAATCGGCCTGACACTTTCGGAGAAGAAGATTTTTTAAGTTCTCACTATTTTTTTCTTTCGGTTGCCATGGAAACCAGAATTTTGAATGGATCAAAAAAAATTGAAGGAATTTAGTAGAGGACATTGAGAGGATGCTTCCCATGAAGTTTCAACCAAATTGGCCAAGTGGTTAGGGAGAAGAAGTCGTTTAAAGGAAAAAGTTAACGCACGCACGCACGCACGCACGACGGACAATTCGCCATGACATAAGCTCGACTGGCTTTCAGTCAGTGGAGCTAAAAATGACTATTTGACTCCTAAAATTCAGGTCCAATAGTCCATTTTCGAGTCAATAGTTCATCTGTTACATGGCATGCGCGTCTCAAAGGTGACTTTATTGTTTGAAATGACGTAATGCACGTGCATAACCAACATTTTAACGCGCGTGCCTTGTAACAGTATACTGAATTCTTCCTGCATTTACAATAATAATCCTGTGCTTATGTTAGAATCTACATTTATGTTACATAAATTTACCCAATTAAAATGATGACAGCAATGTAATAAATACACTATTTAAAATATGCGTTTTTCATGAAGATATATAATAAAACAGCTATTTACTCCTTTTGAGTTCAATGGTGAAAAACTATTCTCCCTCGCAAATGACTATTTACCCGAAATAGAGAACTATTGACCTCGACTTCGTCTCGGTCAATAGTTCTCTATTTCGGGTCAATAGTCATTCACTTGGAAGAATAGTTTTTCACTATTGACCTCAAGAGGAGTAAATAGCTGTATAATATTGGAGATCAGGATGAAGCTGACAGGAGGCTCAGGCTTCTCTCAATCATCACAAAGGTTAATTGATGCCTGACATGGCTAATATGAGCTGTCCCGCGAGAAAACCAACATTGTGGACTCTGCGTAGAGTATCTACCCAGATCAGCCTAAGCATGCACCCACCACAGGCTTACCCGGATAGACAATTTTCGCCGCCTGTGGATTTTCTGTTTCAGGAATCATTTCTCTATACCGTACCTCTATCCCCCTGAGACGTAATGTGTCAGACTCGGATTAGTCTGCGCGGATTGCGCAGGCTGATCTGGGTCGATACAATACGCAGAGGCCATGATGTTGGTTTTCTCGGGGAACGGCTCATTTGTTAGAGGCATGTCAAGATAGTTGATTGATTTGGGCTTAACACCATTTTACGTCATATCACGGTGGCCAGTTAACCTACTCATGTTTTTTCAAGGAACTTAATGCTTTTTCACATAGACTGTTAGCCCATTGGCGAAGGATGAATGATGATTGTCACATTGACTTTTGTCAAACGTAGGAAAGAATGTTGGCCAATTGACATCCCTTGTACCTACCGACTGAGCTACTGAGGCTCGGCTAGAGGCATTTCAAGCAGACACTACTTTCTATTCTCTTATACCTGATATAGTATCAACAAATCTGCAGCAGACGACTTTGAAAACGTTTAGGCAAAAGTCTGAAAAATCCCAGCAAATGAGAGTTAAATCATTAAATAGAGTTGAAAACCCTGTGACAATGAAAACAAGAGTACCGCGTACGGCACAGATGCTCGACTGATAGAAAAGAGAAAAAAAGCTGAGCTGAACAAAAAACCTTAACCGGACGACCACGCCGCTGCCAACAAAAAACTTAACCGGTTGACCACGCCGACGACGACGCCAGGGTCATGACAATAGCTCTCGTTTTTTCAAAAGTCTAGCTACAAATGCTCATTATGAGCAACTTCGTCTTTTACCAGAGTGTTGTCAAAAGTTGTCTGCTGCAGAGGCATCAGATGCATCTATATGCGGGAAAGGGTTAAACCCAAATGTAGACACAGCTTAACATATCTGAAGCTGATGAATTTTGAAAATGATGTGGCAAAATTAGAAATTGCACATGATGGGGAGTTGCTTCTTTTGCCACAACGATTTCAACTGTATTAAAGAACTACTTATATTTAACGAAATTTGCAATATTTTACAATGACGTTTTCCATTTGTCTGTTGCGAAATTGTTGTATGTCGTAAATGGTATAATAAATTTCACCTAGAAGGTCATATTACATGTACTATGAATGATATATTTTTTTTGCATAATCACGTCAGAAACAACAGATAGTTTTCTATATCCTGGATGAAGAACATTTTTAGTTAATATAAAACATTTTCTGGATAAGTTAAACAAGTCCTACCTTCTGACAACATCAAATTTCTTACTGTAACCATAGCGATAATTTCCTTGACCACCTTGTTCCCATAAAACCTGGAATTAAATAGTGATATTTCTCTTAGATTTGATATGTTATATAGGGGAATGAATTAACAGTGTTATAGTAAATGGTAAAAAGACAAATACCAGGTAAATTAATTAACAGTATTATAGTAAATGGTAAACAGACAAATAGCAGGGAAATGAATTAAAAATATAATAGTAAATGGTAAAGAGTCAAATACCAGGTAAATTAATTAACAGTATTATAGTAAATGGTAAACAGACAAATAGCAGGGAAATGAATTAAAAATATAATAGTAAATGGTAAAGAGACAAATACCAGGTAAATTAATTAACAGTATTATAGTAAATGGTAAAGAGACAAATAGCAGGGGAATGAATTAGCAGTATTATAGTAAATGGTAAACAGACAAATAGCAGGTAAATTAATTAAAAATATAATAGTAAATGGTAAAGAGACAAATACCAGGTAAATTAATTAACAGTATTATAGTAAATGGTAAACAGACAAATAGCAGGGAAAAGAATTAACAGTATTGTAGTAAATGGTAAACAGACAAATAGCAGGGAAATTAATTAACAGTATTGTAGTAAATGGTAAACAGACAAATAGCAGGGAAATGAATTAAAAATATAATAGTAAATGGTAAAGAGACAAATACCAGGTAAATTAATTAACAGTATTGTAGTAAATGGTAAACAGACAAATAGCAGGGGAAAAAATAAACAGTATTGTAGTAAATGGTTAACAGACAAATAGCAGGGAAAAGAATAAACAGTTTTATAATAAATAGTAAACAGACAAATAGCAGCGAAAAGAATTAACAGTATTGTAGTAAATGGTAAACAGACAAATAGCAGGGAATAAAATAAACAGTATTGTAGTAAATGGTAAACAGACAAATAGCAGGGAAAAAATAAACAGTATTGTAGTAAATGGTAAACAGACAAATATCAGGGAAATGAATAAACAGTATTGGTAAATGATAAACAGATAAATAACAGGGAAAAGAATAAACAGTATTGTAGTAAATGGTAAACAGACAAATAACAGGGAAAAGAACTAACAGTATTTTAGTAAATAGAAAACAGACAAATAGCAGGGAAAAAATAGCAGTATTTTAGTAAATAGAAAACAGACAAATAGCAGGGAAAAAATAGCAGTATTTTAGTAAATGGAAAACGGACAAATAACAGGGACAAGAATTAACAGTATTTTAGTAAATAGAAAACAGACAAATAACAGGGAAAAGAATTAACAGTATTTTAGTAAATAGAAAACAGACAAATAACAGGGAAAAGAATTAACAGTATTTTAGTAAATAGACAAGACATGGAAATTCCATGAAACCAGGTTTTCTATAATGGAAGGTGTTTAATTAAGAATTAACAGATCTGTCAAATCTTTCTGTTAATAGTTTATCAAAGCTAGTAATTCAAGTAACAGGGAATATTTCTATTGATGAATAATCATAATTACTTTGTCAATTAAATATATCACAATTTTATCTAACAAATATCAGTTCAATACAGTCAATCGTGTGTTGATGGCCTCATTTATTAAGAACATATAATAGATAACAGATATTAAGCAACCTTTTGTTGTAAGCAGCCACATTTTAGGATCCCTAATGCCAGGTTGATAATCAGTGATCTGCCTTAACCCTTTACTTGATAGTAACGCGTTTATGCCTTTGCAAACAGACTAGATCCAGGGCCCGAGGTTATGAAACTTACTCATATCTATGCTATATTCTTTTAAATTGCCAAGTTATTTAATATGGAGCATAGAAAATATCTATATGCATGGTAAAGTTATGGTCTGAACAAAAAAAGTTCCAAGTAAAGTATATTTTCTGTCACTGTGACCTTGACCTGGAAGCTAAAGACCTTGACCAGGAAGCTAAACACATAAATTGTGCATATGACACAGCGTCTTGATATGGTGTATATCTGTTCCAAGCTATTTTAAAATATCTCTATGCATGACAAAGTTATGGTCCGGACAAGAAAAGTTCAATTAAAGTCTATTTCTTATCACTGTGACCTTGACCTTAAAGCTACAGACAAAAGTTTTGCATGTGACACATCATATTGATATAGTTCATGTTTGTGCCAAGTTATTTGAAAATATCTCTATGCATGACACAGTTATGGTCCGGACAAGAAAGGTTCAATTAAAGTCTATTTCTTATCACTGTGACCTTGACCTTGAATCTACAGATTTTTTTTTGCATTTGGCACATCGTCTTGATATGGTGCATGTTTGTGCCAAGTCATCTCTATTTCTTATCACTGTGACCTTGACCTTAAAGCTACAGACAAAAGTTTTGCATGTGACACATCATATTGATATAGTTCATATTTGTGCCAAGTTATTTGAAAATATCTCTATGCATGACAAAGTTATGGTCCGGACAAGAAAAGTTCAATTAAAGTCTATTTCTTATCACTGTGACCTTGACCTTGAATCTACAGATTTTTTTTTTGCATTTGGCACATCGTCTTGATATGGTGCATGTTTGTGCCAAGTTATTTTAAAATACCTCTATGCATGACAAAGTTATGGTCCGGACAAGAAAAGTTCAATTAAAGTCTATTTCTTATCACTGTGACCTTGACCTTGAATCTACAGATTTTTTTTTGCATTTGGCACATCGTCTTGATATGGTGCATGTTTGTGCCAAGTTATTTAAAAATTTCTCTATGCATGGCAAAGTTCTGGTCCGGACAAGGAAAGTTGATGCCCGCCCGCCCAACCGACCGCCTGCCCGCCGACTTCGCCAAACTAATAACCAGATTTTTCCTTCGGAAAACCTGGTTAAAAACAGACAAATAGCAGGGAAAAGAAATAGCAGTATTTTAGTAAATGGAAAACAGACAAATAACAGGGACAAGAATTAACAGTATTTTAGTAAATAGAAAATAGACAAATAACAGGGAAAAAAATTAACAGTATTTTAGTAAATAGAAAACAGACAAATATCAGGGAAAAGAAATAGCAGTATTTTAGTAAATGGGAAACGGACAAATAACAGGGACAAGAATTAACAGTATTTTAGTAAATGGTAAACAAACAAATAGCAGGGAAAAGAATAAACAGTATTGTAGTAAATGGTAAACAGACACATAACAGGGAAAAGAATAAACAGTACTTTAGTAAATGGTAAACAGACAAATACCAGGGAAATGAAAAAGAAAAAACAGTATTTTAGAGAATTCAAAATGGCATGTAAATTATTGGTAGTATGAGATTAAATGAAAACTCAAAGCGTTGATGGCACAGTAGTGGCGATCGTGTAGAAAATCCTGCAAAGTAACAAGCAGTATCTCGGTGTAGGCCGTGCGATTTTCAATATATATATAGGCATATACGATAATGCCCTATCTCCAACTCAATTCTGCTACACTTTCAGCATTGATTGCTAATTGACGCTAGAACGTACAGACGTGTCTAACTTGTACACTGCAGTCCTTTAAACCTTTGAAAACCAGTCTTATCATCTAGACGCTTTCATATATTGCAACCATTACACAATAAAGCGTTTATAATATTGAGATTTAAGAACAATCAATAACCTTTCTCGCGAGCTATTTATAGAACCTTTTGGAATTTCCAGAGGCCTTCTACTGCGTCATTGAGGTGTTTTGAGTATCATGAGAGTTATAGAACGCGCAATGATACTTATTATCGGCCCAAACATGAAGAAAGATAATATTTACATAATTTAACTCTATGTAGATATTATCTCAATAAATCTCAAATCTAAGCATCAATCCTCTACCAAAGTAGCATTGACATGATTATTATTAATCATGTCTCTGCATCACTGTTGGAATTATATATTTGGCGGTTTAACGGATGTAGGTTAATTGGTTTGTAGTAAGGAATAAAAGTCAACGAGCTGTTCAAAACTGACTATGTAAATGTGTTCGTCGTTGTTGTTTCTGTTAGCATTGTGGCTATTGTCAAACCAATCACCACAAAAAACCAGGTTGTAAATTTGCATCTTGCATCTTCAAGTGGGCATACAGACGCTTTCTTACGCCTCTGCAGCAGACCACTTTTGAAAACAGAATGAGCAATTTCTCCTTTTGTCTCAATGTTTTCAACTTTTTCAATAATTATATTTTAATTTATAGAGATTTTTCTATATTTTAGTCTTATTTTCTCAAAGTTGTCTGCTGCAGATTTGTTATATGTGGAAAAGGGTTAATGGAAAAGGGTTAAGTAAGTAAATCATCAAATATTGTTGTTCCTACGGGCGAATTGCCATTATAACTCAACTATTACATGGCCTCTAGAAACTCACCTCTACTACCCTTTTCTGTTCATTATAAGATGCGATAACTCCGATACTGTCCGGTCCACCATCTTGATTTCCCCATCGCCAGTCCGGACCTGAAATAACCAAACACATCTGAACTCTTTCCCTCGTTCAGACGAGAATTTAACACCTCACGAGCAGACAAAGTTGAAACTATTGTGTCAAAAGGAGAAATTGCTCGTCTTGTGCAATTTCTTCTTTTGTAACTTTTTTTTTCAAAAAGCTGTCTGCTGCAGAGGCGTCAGAAAGCATTTATATGAGGGAAACGGTTAAACATTGTGGAAAAATTACATTTCATTAACTTTCCTTTCATTGATATTAAAATCAGACTTCCAATATTTCATAGTTTACAACTCTTTTCTACAAATCTGAATCAGACAATTTGAAAACATTACGACAAAAATTTGGAAACTCTCATTTTCAACTTTCAACTTTAGTTGTTAACTTGCTTAGGTTTACAATTAAGTATAAAGCATAAGCTCTTTTTTAAAATATACGTACATTTAATAATATAAACTTACAACCAAACAATAGCATAGGGTACATGTATCATTATATTGATTGATTGATTGGGGTTTAACAGCGTTTTTAACAATTTCTCAGTCATATCACGACGGCCAGTTAACCTACTCATGTGTTTCCTGGTTTTCGCCCAACAGTACTCCACACAACAATCTTCCCAAGCAACTGGCTGCTTTGTCACATTGCCGAGCTGGGATTCAAATGCACAACCCCTGGATTGACAGCTCGCGTCGTTACCGACTGAGCTACCGGGACTCGACTACATGTATAATGAGACAGGGAACAGTGGTAGCTTCAAAAGATGCCAAAGACAATTGTTGAATAAAATTGAAAACATTGTGGCACAAAGTTGTTAAAAGTTGTCTGCTGTAGACACTTCAGATAGCATCTGTATGTGGGACAGGGTTGAGAAGTTTTCAAATCAGATGCTACTGAATACATAACTATTGGTGCAGTCTATTGCAGATGATTGAACCCTTTCATATAGACACTTTCTGACGCCTCTACAGCAGACAGCTTTTTGAAAACATAGTGACAAAAGAAGAAATTGCTCAAAACGAGCAATTTCTCCTTTTGTCACAATGTTTTCCACTTTTAGTCATAGGTTATCCATTCAATTAAAGAGATCTTCTTTGTTTTGACAAAATATGTTCAAAGTCGTCTGCTGCAGAATTGTCGTATGAGGGAAAGGCTTAAGCTCTATTCAATAACTACACTTTTATTACAAGAGATATTTAATACTGTCAAATTGATGTTTACAAAATGTCAGCTGCTGCAGATTTGTTGTATGAAATATCGACCATCTGATGAAATTTGAAGTAGTGTGCTGCAGATATTATTGTAGTATATGTGGAAAAGGGCTAACATACCTCTCACTACAATGGTTCCTGGTTTTAATTCATCACCTTCACTATCCGGTTCCATATCATTCACCAATATCTGATATTTACCATTAACTCCATAGCTTAGTCTCTCCTGTGTTTTATCCTCCCATAATATCTTCAGACATCCTGCAAATAATGTGAAAGCATTCTGGAGACAGGAGCAATATGTATTCAGAAAGCCCTAAACAAAAATCTAATGTTTAAAGCGTTTTCTTGCTATAACGTATTTGATTGAAACCTTTTCCAGAGGAAGAGCGATTTCGCCAGTACATCTGAATCAGATGACCTTTTAAACAAAACATTGTGGAAAAAGGGGAAAATGCTCATAATGAGCATTTTCTCCTTTTATCGCAATGTTTCCAAATCTATTCACTAATTAAACTTTCTTTCATAAACCTTTTTCTTTTGATTGTTTTAAAGCTTAGAGGTAACTCTTTTCAATAATATATGGTGTTCTACATGACAAACGCTTAGAAAGTGTGACAATTGGGGACTGAAACTAGTTGAAATACATGGGAACAAAGAAGGAATTTATTTGGTGTATTGTAACCTGTAGCTGCAATTTATGGGTTATTTCCCCTGTCGATACCAAAACAGTTTGTAGCTGCAATTTATGGGTTATTTCCCCTGCGATACCAAAACAGTTTGTAGCTGCAATTTATGGGTTATTTCCCCTGTCGATACCAAAACAGTTTGTAGCTGCAATTTATGGGTTATCTCCCCTGTCGATACCTAAAGTTTGTAGCTGCAATTTATGGGTTATTTCCCCTGTCGATACCAAAACAGTTTGTAGCTGCAATATATGGGTTATCTGCCCTGCCAATACCAAAACAGTTTGTAGCTGCAATTCATGGGTTATCGCCCCTGTCGATACCAAAACAGTTTGTAGCTGCAATTTATGGGTTATTTCCCCTGTCGATACCAAAACAGTTTGTAGCTGCTTTTTATGGGTTATTTCCCCTGTCGATACCAAAACAGTTTGTAGCTGCAATTTAAGGGTTATTTCCCCTGTCGATACCAAAACAGTTTGTAGCTGCAATTTATAGGTTATCTACCCTGTCGATACCAAAAACAGTTTGTAGCCACGAAGTTAAGGTCTGGTTTTAATAAAATAAAATCAGTAAGCAACAAATTGCTTTTCATTTCTGAAATTCACATTCAATACCTTGTTTCCTCTGAGCTATAACAGTTCCTAACATATGTTGTCTTGTGTGGTACCCTTCCCATTCTGGATTGGCCTTGACATGGGAACCAAATGCTGGTTCTTCAACTTCATCTATATTCATACTTCCAGGCTCTCTACAGTCCTCCATAGAATTCAACTCTGACACCTTTTGTTTATCTTGAATCATCATCTTCATGACATCCATCTGCAATAGTTTAATAATTTAACCCTTTCCCATCAGTAGACGCATTTAGACACATCCGCAGCAGACGAGTTTTGAAAGCGTTGTAACAAAAGGAGAAATTGCTCAAAACAAGCAATTTCTACTTTTGCCACAATGTTTTCAACTTGTTTCAGTAATTATACCTACAATTATAGAGACTTTTCCATAATTTTTAGTAGACATTTTCAAAGTCGTCTGCAGCAGATGAGTTTGAAAATATCCAGTCAATATTCTTGAAGACGTCTGTAAATGAAGGTATAACTATTGACTAGAGTTGAAAATGCCGTGTTAAAAAGAGAACTAATCGAGGGCTTGGCGTGAAACGGTTGTAACTTAAAACCTATTTTGAAAACCCTGGTTTAGGGGCAATTTTGACCCTTTTGTAAACAATGCAAATTTAGGTGCCATTGCTCAGAACGAGCAATGGCACCTAAATTTGCATTGTTTACCAAGAAAAGTGATTTAACGCTTATAAAGACTTTATGGTGAGGTGATTAACCTTGGTAAAAAAATACCAATTTTAGATAGAACTGTTTCACGCCAAGCCCTCGACTGTCTTGCTCATTATGAGCAATTTCTTCTTTTGTCACTGTGTTTTCAAAAGTTGACAACCGCAAAGCGTCTGTAAGTGGAATAGGGCTCGTCCTTGACCTAATACAGATGACTTGAGACACCTAAGTATCATAAGACATACAAAAACATTTAACCCTTTCTAACTTGCAACAAACCTGCAGCAAATGACATCAAGACATAAACATTGAAAATCCCTGTAAATGAAAGTATCATTATTGAATAGAGTTGAAATCATTTTGGGCAAATGGAGAAATTGCTCATTGCAAGCTATTAAATTCCTCATTTTTCCACAATACTTTCAAAAGACGTATCACAATGATACAAAGTCTTGCAAGTGGGAAAAGGTTAAAAGAACAAGGGCCAGTAGCGCTCCACTGCCATTTGGCAAAAATTAAATTTCCAAACAGCCCCACCCCTTGGTGGCCATGTTTTTTGACCAATCAACATGGCTTGATGGAATATCGTAGAGTGTTACCCTAGGAACATTTCTGCAAAACTATTTGAAAATCGGCCTAATAGTTTGGGAGGAGAAGGTTTTTAAAGTTTTTACTAAAGCCAATGTATGGTTAACAGCCCTGCCCCATATTTTAAGACCAATCAACATGGCTTGGTGGAATCTGATAGAGAGTCACCCAAGGAATATTAAAATTTTCTACAAAATTATTTGATTATCGTCGGAGAAGATTTTTTTAGTTTTCACTATAGCCATTTAAGGAAAAACCGCCCTGTCCCCTGGCGGCAATTTTTTTTCAACCAATTAATATGGCTTGAAGGAATCTGATAGAGGGTCACCCAAGGAACATTTCTACAAAAGTATTTGATAATCGGCTCGACACTTTCGGAGAAGATTTTTTTAAGTTTTCACTTTAGCCATAAATAGCCCCGCCCCTGGTGGCCATGTTTTTTGACCAGAGAGGGTTATCCAATGAACATTTCTACAAAATTATTTTAAAATCGGCCAAACAGTTTTGAAGGAGAAGAATTTATTTTTGTTTTCTTTCAGAATTTTGCATGGATTCAACTACCTATAACTTTTAAGACAAAGAGAGACAAATTATAAAGATAATGTTTTTCACTAATGAAACTGGACATTATTTATGAATGCCGGATGAATGATAAAAATTTGCACCAGAAAATGTATACATGTAATTATAATCAAAATAAAACTATTCCTCATTTTTTTTTAACCATTTTCTTCCAAGGCTACCTTCCACTTTTTAAAACATTGTGGCTATGGAAGAAATGGATCATGATCTCTCCTTTTGCCACAATGTTTACAAAAGTTGTCAGCTGCAGAGGCGACAGAAACGCACCTACATGCAGGAAAGGGTTAAGCCAACTAGTGAGAGATGAATGACTTCTGTTAAACATTGGAAAGAATGAATGGTTGAGACAAGACTCAAAGTTGCGACCCCCTGATATAGACTTATCTATCAATTTGATTGTTTCGTGTTTTATGTCGCTTTCAACAATATTTCAGTTATATCACAGCGTTTCCCAGCAAAGTTAACAGTACTACTGGTCCATTTATCATGACACCAGCAAGTCAGTCATATTGCTAGCGCCGCAACCCTACCATTTTTAAAGTCTTTGGTGTGACCAGGTCTGTTATCGAACCCACACCCTCCTGCAACCGAGGCGGACACTCTACCACTACACAATCAAGGCTGTCAATTAAAACTGTTGATTTGTGGTAAATAGATAAACTTACTTCTGATCTCTGTGTCATGTTTCTTTTCGTCATCAAACTGTTTATAAATTCCTCATCATCATCTTTGTCTTTTCTCTTGGTAAGCACCACGTTTAAGACATCCTGTAAATCAGATTAGATTGATTAGATTGTCTGCAGCAGACGACTTTGAACATATTTTGTCAAAAAATAGAAAATCTCTATAATTGAATGGATAACCTATGACTAAAAGTGGAAAACATTGTGGCAAAAGGAGAAATTGTTTGTTTTGAGCAATTTCTTCTTTTGTCACTATGTTTTCAAAAAGCTGTCTGCTGCAGAGGCTTCAGAAAGCGTCTATATGAGGGAAAGGATTAAATATCATATGACACATACTACTAGTTTGACCTACACCATAACTTAATTAGTAAAAGGGCCATAACTCTGTAAAATATCAAGCAATTGTAACTCCTTTAAGATATGCACATCTCCTCTTGGAATAGAAGCTTCATGTAAAATTTTATTGAATTCAACCCAGTGGTTTGTAAGAAATAGGCCGGACAAAATACCCCCTAAACAGCACCTTGACCTACACCATAACTTAATTAGTAAAAGGGCCATAACTCTGTAAAATATCATGCAATTGTAACCCCTTTAGGATATGCACATCTCCTCTTGGTATAGAAGCTTCATGTACAATTTTATTGAATTCAACCCAGTGGTTTGTAAGAAATAGGCCGGACAAAATATGGCTTCCGACCGACCGACAGACTGCCCGACACAGTGACTCCTATATACCCCCTCTTCTTTGAAGGGGGTATAATTAAGGCAAAAGAGAAATTGCTCATAATGAGCATTTTCTCTATTCAATAATTAACCCTTTCACACCTATTGACACATTTTGACACCTCTGCAGTAGACGACTTTTGAACACATTGTGACAAAAGGAGAAATTGCTCAAAACAAGCAATTTCTCCTTTTGCCACAATGTTTTCAAATTTTTTCAGTAATTATACCTACAATTATAGAGATTTTCCATATTTTTGAGTAGACATTTTCAAAGTCGTCTGCTGCAGATTTGTTGTATGAGAAAAAGGGTTAAGCTAGATGATCCAAACATAAAAATATCTGAAAGAACATCTAAATAAATGCAAGTTGAATTATCTGACATGAAGAATTGCTTTTTGTCTTTGTTAACCCTTTCCCACATGTAGATGCTTTCTGATGCCTCTGCAGCAGACGACTTTTGAAAACATTGTGGCAAAAGAAGAAATTGCTCAAAACTAGCGATTTCTCGATTCGTTACAATGTTTTCAGCAATTATATCTACAACTGTTATAGAAATTTTCCATATTTTCGCATATTTAAGTATGCAAAGTCATCTGCTGCAGATTTGTTGTATGTGGGAATGGTTTAACTACTAGCTTTTACCACAATGTTTTTTCACTTTTAGTCATAGGTTCTATATCCATTCAATTAGAGATTTTCCACTTTTTGAAAAAATATGTTCAAAGTCATCTGCTGCAGATTTGATGAATGTGGGAATGGGTTAATGAAATTGTTATGAGTTGTCTTCTCCAAACAGAAAACAAGAGGGTCATGATGGCCCTGGATTGCTCATCTGAATTATGCAAAGTGATTCGCCCTGCCTCCTGGCGACCATGGTTATTTTACCAATAACCATGGCTGTAAGAAATCTCAAAGAGGGTCATCCTAGGAACATTTCTACAAAACTATTCAAAAATCTGCCAGACACTTTTTTTTCAAGTTTTCACTATATGCATATAAGGAAAAACAGCCCCGCCCCCTGGGGGCCATGTTTTTTTTACGAATCAATAAAGAGTGTCACCCAAAAATTACAAATTATTTAAAAATCAGCCAGACACTCTCGGGGGAGAAGATTTTTAAAGTTTCCACTATAACCATATAAGGCAAAACAGCCCAACCCCCTGGAGGCCATTTTTTTTTACCAATCGACATGGCTTGAAGGAATCTGATAGAGGGTCACCCAAGGCACATTTCTACAAAATTATTTGAAAATCAGACCGACACTTTCAGAGGAGAAGGTTTTTTGAGTTTCCGACTATAGCCTTATAAGGCAAAAAAGCCCCAGCCATGTCTTTTGACCAATCAACATGGCTTAAAGCAATCTAATACATGGTCACCCAAGGAACATTTCTACAAAATTATTTGAAAAGCAGCTATACACTTTCAGAGATGAAGACTTTTTAAGTTTCCACTATAGCCATTTAAGGCAAAAAAGCTCCGCCCCCGACAGCCATGTTTTTTGATCAATCAACATGACTTGAAGGAATCTGCAGGAGAATCACCCAAGGAACATTTCTACAACATTATTTGAAAATCGGCCTTATACTTTCGGAGGAGAAGATTTTTTAGTTTCCACTATAGCGATACAAGGAAAAAAAGCCCGACCCCTGACTGCCATGTTTTTTGACCAATCAACATGACTTAAAGGAATCTGATCGAGGGTCACCCAAGGAACATTTCCACAAAATTATTTGAAAAGCGACCAACCAGTTTGGGAGAAGAAGAATCTTTAAGTTTTTATCCGTTTGGTTGCCATGGAAACCAGAATTCTACATGGATTCCAAAAATGTTAAGGAATTCTGGTGAGGACATTGAGAGGATACTTTCTGTGAAGTTTCATCCCAATTGACCCACTGGTTACAGAGAAGAAGATGTTGACGGATGATGGGCGTCCGAGGCCGAAAGGCGATCAAAATAACTCACCTTGAGCACTTTGTGCTCAGATGATGAGCTAAAAAAATGATGAATTAATTTTACCTGAGCCCTGAAGAACTGAGACAGGTACACAACATCCTCTGTTGTAAAGACTCGACCTCTGCCTAGCTGATCCAACAACACCTAGAAAATATAAAGTATATAATATTTAAACCCTTATTTGACGCATCTACAGCAGACAACTTTTGAAAACATTGTGTCAAAGGAGAAGTTGTCAATAATAAGCAGTTTCTCCTTTTGTCACTATGTTTTCAACTCTATTAACCTTTCTTAATTACCGGTGCAATTAACAGATCTGCAGAAGACAACTTTGAAAACATGATCTGGGCAAAAATATGGACAATCCCTGTAAAGGATAATACACATGTAAAATTATTTTATAGAGTTGAAAAAATTGTGGCAAAGCGAGAAAAGCTCATCATGAGCAATTTCCCCTTTTGCCACAATGTTTTCAAAAGTCGTCTGCTATAGAGGCGTGAACATGTGTCTGTATGTGGGAAAAGGGCTGAACAACTATATTTACACTTATAGAAAGTTTCACAGTTGGTCTAGATGTTTTCAAAGTTGTCTGCTGCAGTTTTGTTGTATGTGTGAAAGGATTCAATTTAACCCTTTCCCTCATATAAATGCTCTCTGACGCCTATGCGGCAGACAGCACTTTGAAAACATAGAGACAAAAGAAGAAATTGCTCAAAACGAGCAATTTCTCCTTTCGCCACAATGTTTTCCACTTTTAGTCATAGTTTTTTTTTTCATTCAATTAAAGAGATTTTCTATTTTTGGACAAAATATGCTCAAAGTCTTCTGCTGCAGAATTGTCGTATGAGGGAAAGGGTCAAAGCTTCAAATTTAAAGTGTAGTGAAAAATACGAAAAAAGAATATGGACAGATTAACATTTTCCAACATAGAAACACTTTCTGATACCTCTAAAGCAGACAATATTTGAAAACATTGTGACAAAGGAGATATTGCTCATATCAAGCAATTATTCCTTTTTCCACAATGTTTACAAAAGTCCTCTGCTGCAAATCAAAATGCGTCTGCAAGTGGGAAAGGGAAGGGTTAATCACTTTCCCACATATAAGATATGTAGGTAATATAAATGAAACTCACTATAAATGAGGTGCCTTGCATACAGTCATTAGCCCTTTCCCACACGTAGACGCTTTCTGACGCCTTAGCAGCAGACAACTTTTGAGAACATTGTGGCAAAGGTGAAATTGATCATGATGAGCAATTACACCATTTTCCAAAATGTTTATCAACTCTATATTTAATAAATTAACTGTCATTATCACATAACTTGCACTCCAGGAGTGACATAAAGCAGTGATATAAATATCATATGTAACTAGTTACATAAATAGCCGACACACAGCACGTATGTGACGTCACTCCAGTGTGACGTCACTTTCAATGACAGCATATTGTTTACAATTGTTCTTAATTTTCGGCATTTATTAAAAATATTGTTTAAAGATAAATGAAACGTTATAAGAGCATTGTTGCTAATTTTGTATAAAATCAAAAGGTTATTGATAGGGACTACATTTTACAGTGGACGTATGCATTAGAACTTCGGGGTGAACTTCGGTCACTGTTTATATGAGGACGAAGAAAGATCGATTTAAAGATTGAAAACAATGTTTTTATGGTGTTATGTGATAAATATAATCTTACATTCGTGCTTATTTGATATTGTTTTTATGAAACTCGTCGACTGAAACGAATATGACGCTCAGCAGAGCCTCGCTTCATATTATTTCAGTCGACTCATTTCATAAAAACAATATCAAATAAGCACTCATGTAAGATCCTCTATTTAATGGAGATTGTTCATATTATTGCACAGATGTTTTCAAAGTTGTTTGCTGCAGATTTGTTGTAAGTGGGAAATGGTTAAAAACATTTGACAAAATAAGAAAAAGCGCATTATGAGCAATTTTTTGCACAATGTATTCAACTCTATACAATATTTAAAATTTTAATTTGCAGATGAACTCAATATTTTGGCCTAGATGTTTTTAATGTCGGGTGCTGCCGATTTAAAAGTCCATACATGTTTATAGCACCGCAGTAAACCCCAACTTCTAAATGTTATAAATATTTCTTATACATGTATATTGCGCACCTAAATACCTGTCCATTACATAGTAAAGTCATTATTTATTAAAATGTAGATGCCTATGTGCACTAATATTATGCATGTGTTGTATGTAGGACAGGTTTTATAGGAATGACTCTACAATAAACAAAAACACATCCTACAAAACCCTTTCCCGCATATAGACACTTTCTGACGCCTCTGCAGCAGACAGCTTTTTGAAAACAAAGTGACAAAAGAAGAAATTGCTTGAAACAAGCAATATCTTCATTTGCCGCAATGTTTTCCACTTTTAGTCATAGGTTATCCATTCAATTATAGAGATTTTTCTATTTTTTGAAAACTATGTTCAAAGTCGTCTGCTGCAGAATTGTTATATGAGGGAAAAGGGTTAAACAGCATATTACCCGATTTGTACTGGGTCCTACAACTACAAAGTCAAATGAGCTAACACTGCCTCTGTTCTTCTCTATTATCCCAGATACTTCAGAATTGCCCTGATACAAAAATAAATTACAATGATAATTAACCCTTTCCCTCATATAGACGCTTTCTGACGCTTCTGCAGCAGACAGCTTTTTGAAAACATAGTGACAAAAGAAGAAATTGCTCAAAACAAGCAATTTCTCCTTTTGCCACAATGTTTTCCACTTTTAGTCATAGGTTATCCATTTAATTACAGAGATATTCTATTTTGGTGAAAATATGTTCAAAGTCGTCTGCTGCAGATTTGTTGTATGTGGGAAAGGATTTTAAAAAGAGTTTTCATAGTCCGCCATTTAGTCATTAACCCTTTCCCTCATACGACAATTCTGCAGCAGACGACTTCGAACATAATTTGTCAAAAAATAGAAAATCTCTGTAATTGAATGGATAACCTATGACTAAAAGTGGAAAACATTGTGGCAAAAGGAGAAATTGCACGTTTTGTGCAATTTCTTCTTT
The DNA here is from genome assembly GCA_031761405.1 of Serripes groenlandicus. Taxonomy (NCBI): domain Eukaryota; kingdom Metazoa; phylum Mollusca; class Bivalvia; order Cardiida; family Cardiidae; genus Serripes; species Serripes groenlandicus. Next base: position 141,287,506 of record JASEVX010000002.1, read on the forward strand.
TGTCACTATGTTTTCAAAAAGCCGTCTGCTGCAGAGGCGTCAGAAAGCATCTATATGAGGGAAAGGGTTAAAACTAAGAAGAAAACAAGAAATCGATGGAACCGATGGATGCTCCCAGATGTATAGCCAGGATACAGGAATAATGATAATATGCACATATCCTCTTTTAGCGAAGCTTTCCATAAGTTGAATTCAAGTCAGTAGTTGCTGAAAAATCATCAAACCGGAACATGGTGATAATATGCACATTTCTTCTTGTTAGTGAAGCTTTCCATAAAGTTTCATTGAATTCAAATCAGAAGCTGCTGAGAAATAGCCCTGACAACATTTTCCTATGTCATATTATAAAGAATTTAAAAAGGCAATAACTCAGTTTAAAAAATCATCAAACCGGAACATGGTGATAATATGCACATCTCATTCGATTTAAGTGAAGCTTCTCAAAATGTTTCATCAAATTCAAGTCAGTAGTTGCTGAGAAATAGCTTAAACAAAATTTTCCAATGTCATATTATATAGAAATTAAAAGGGAAATGACTCTTTGATAAATCTTCGAACTGGAACATGGTGATGAATAGAACATCTTCTCTTGTTAGTGAAGCTTCCCAAATAGTTTTATCAAATTCATGTCAGTAGTTGCTGAGAAATAGCCTGGATTTTTTTTCCTATGTCATATTATATAGAATTTAAAAGGGCAGTAACTCTAACATAAATCGTCTAACCATTACATAAAGAGTTGTTGCTGAGAAATAGCACGAACAAAAGCGGGAAAGACAGCTGAACAGACAAACGAACGGATGAACGAAGCGGTGACTATAATTATTACTGTCCCGGAAAAATTCTAATGAGCCCATTTCTAAAACCACTGTTTGATTAAATATTTCGGCACTAGGCCTTCGTCACGATTTCCAAATCATCACTACAGACTAAGTAGTTACAAGAGGATATTTCAAACTAGTCAACCTTTTGACAATGGTCAAAATTACATTATAGTATTACGGGTCATAGAAATATACTGGGATAAGAAAATTCATATTTCCAAGCAAGAAACATATTTCCCGTTGGAGGATATCAGTTGACAAGATGATGATAAATAACGTCATGTGCGACTGACGTTTGTTTTCTTATGGCTCAGTTCAAAGCTGATTAGGCCCTCTGCTATTCGATATATAATTGGATAAGCAACCTAAAAAGAATCAACTAACGGACATGACCAAAAAGCGAATATACAAGAATTCAATTTGATTTTACATGTATATGTCTTAAGTTACTCCCACATAGAGATGCTTTCTGACCCATCTGCAGCAGACAACTTTTGAAAACATTGAGACAAAAGGATAAATTGCTAAAACGGAGCAATATCTAATTTTGTCAGAAAGTTTCCAACTTTATTCAATAACTGTTCTTTCATTAAATTTTATAGATACCGGTAGTTTTCCTATTTTTAACGAATTATTTTTTCTCAAAAAATAATACAGTTAGTGCGATCGTGTTTTTTTCCGGAAGTCACGGTTAAACTACACTTCCGCTTAGAATACACATTCGCTGCACCTAAATAGTCCTAGTATTTTTTCGATATTAAAATGACTTCTACGTGTTATTTCAATACAGTGAAGTCATAATTATACTATCGAATCATCATAGATAATCAATTTTCTAGAAAATATCAAATTAACAGTACGCGCATATATATTTCATTTGTCGGCAGGTACGTATAAGGCACGAGTATGAATTTTAGTTGTATGCCCATTCACTAGAAGTCGACCCCACGCTGTATAGAACAATGTTAATCTCACAAATATGCCACTACGCAGAGCTAATTATAGATCATGGTTTACATACGCGCGCATTCAGTTAGCTTAATATATATACGAAAGTAACGCTCATACTTTGTATCAAAGTACCGTGGTGTAATGCAGAGCGTGTAGAACTTCTAAGCATGGACTATTTATGGACGCGAGTTCGGGTCCCAATTGGAACTGTTCTTTTTTTTTTTTTAATTCTTATTTTATGCGATTTTTTAAACATTATAGATTTATAATAATTAATTCACTCACATGAAACATAGTTATAATATAAGCCGAAATCCTGAATCCGCCCCTGGTGACGAAAACAAATCAAACTAACAATGTAAATCTCACAAATATGCCATGGGTGTTTTGACAGACTTTACGCAGAGCTCAGTGAAAGAGTTAGTGTGCATGTTAAACGCTCGCATCGCCGTTGAAATGCTACATTTACTAAAACTGTCAACTGATAAAAAAAATCTCTGGACAAAAATATTAATAATAATAAAATAGACTAAATTGTGCAATAGCATGATCAATTGCATTCATAAATTTGATTTTACAATACATGTTCAAAATAATTCGTTACCAGTACTTTCTGTACTTTGATTAGAAATGATTTCAAAGTTGTCTGCCGCACATTTGCTGTAAGCGGAAAAGGGGGGTTTAATTGTTATACCTCCATATTCATTGTTCACCTGATATGGCTCAATTGACCCTTTCCCACATACAACAAATATGCAGCAGACGTCTTTGAAAACATAGTGACAAAATCTGAAAAATCTCCATAAAAGATAGCTTAAATGTTAAATAAAGTTGAAAACATTGTGGCCAAAGGAGAAATTGCTCATAAGGGGCTTTTGCCACAATGATTTCAAAAGTTGTCTGCTGCAGAGGGGTCAAAAAGGGTCTATATGTAGGAAAAGGTTAACCTCTTATCTGATATACAACAAATCTGCAGCAGATGTCTTTGAAAACATAGTGACAAAATCTGAAAAATCAACATAAAAGATAGCTTAATTGTTAAATAAAGTTGAAAACATTGTGGCCAAAGGAGAAATAGCTCATTATGAGCAATTTCACCTTTGGCCACAATGTTTTCAGAAGTCGTCTGCTGCTATTGCGCCAAAATGCGTCTGCAGGGGGAAAAAAAGGGATAAAGAAAGGAAGAACTGCTCACCTTCTGATCCATCTGTATAATGTCTGGACCCTGTATGAGGTTTTTCACAGAGGTCATGAAATCAGAAATGATGATTATTCTTGGTAACACCTTCAGAGAGTCCATTGTACAAGAACCGCCTGCAATAAAGATTGGTTGATCCATTGAGTTTAAACCCTTTCCCTCATAAAGACGCTTTTTGACGCCTCTGCAGCAGACAGCTTTTTGAAAACAAAGTGACAAAAGAAGAAATTACTTAAAACGAGCAATTTCTCCTTTTGCCACAATGTTTTCCCCTTCTAGTAATAGGTTATCTATTTAATTATAGAGATTTTCTATTTTTTAAATATGTTCAAAGTCGTCTGCTGCAGAATTGTTGTATAAGGGAAAGGGTAAATGCTGTTTTCAACAATTTTTCAGTCATATCACGGAAGCCAAATCACCTACCCCTGTGTTCTTGGCTTTCTCATACATGTACTCCACAAAAGTCTTTCTAAGTAAGTGGCTGCTTTTCCACATATACTTTAAGCTCATTGATGGAAGATTAATAAGACCAGGGACGTCCCTGATAAGACATATCCCACCCACTTTTGTTAAAGGTCAGAAAGAATGTTGGCTTTTTGACACATCTGCAGCAGATGACTTTTGAATTCATTATGAAACAAGAGGGCCATCATGGCCCTTTATCGCTCAACTGATTTAATATAAAATTTGTAAGTGGTTACCCAAGGAACACTTGTGCCAAGTTGTTTCAAAATCAGGCCTATACTTTTGACAATAAGCTTTTTAAATTTTTCAGTATATATTCAAACAAGGAAATCAAGCCCCACCCCCTTGCAGCCATGTTTTTCAACAGATTGGAATAATTTGAAAATCTTGGTAGAGGGTCATTCAAAGAACAATTGTGCCAATCTATTTTTAAATCTGGCAAGTAGTTTTTGACATTATGAGCAATTTCTCATTTTGCCACAATATTTTCTACTCTATTCAATAATTATACTTTTATTTATAGACCGTGACATACATATTTTTGCCAATATCTTTTAAAAGTTTAATGCAGATTTGTTTGTATGTGGGAATGGGTTAATTGGCCCCGTAATTTACTGTATATCAGCTAGGTCATTTGAACCATTAAACTGAAACTAAATAATTTAGATTAAAATTCCTACCTCTTGCGGAAAGTTCAGTGAGGCAAAAAGCTATTCCAAGCCAAAGTGGAGATGGGCCATCAGCCTTAACGCCTTCTGTAAAAAAAGTTTGATCATTCCAATTAACTGACTGTTAATTGTGCCAATCAGCAGCAATACTTATGACAAAATTGGTCTCGAAGGGCAGAAAGTTCCTTAAACCTTTCCCTCATACATTTATCCTTTTGTCTCCATGTTTTCAACTCTATTCAATTGTTGAACTTTCATTTAATGGGATTTTCCAATTTTTTGGGGGTACATTTTCAAATTGTCTGCTGCAGATTTGTTGTATGTGGGAATGGGTTAAAGCAATACACTATATCCAATTCAATCTCAGAAGTATTCAAATGTTTGCCCAGATTTCAATATCGAAAATCAAATGTGTATGAGGAAAGTTTCATGATTAATTCTTCAAGAAATTCATAATTAACATTCTATAAAATGCATGTAACATAATGATCTACTTCTTTCATTTCCTTTCCCACATGCAGACGCATTTTGACACATTTGTAACAGACAACATTTTAAAACATTGCAGCAAAAGAAGAAATTACACATCATGAGCAATTTCCCCATTTCCAACATTGCTTTCTATACTGTATTCTAAAGTCAACTTTTAAATAGGTCAATGAAATCCCCCAATTTCACCCCAACATTACACATTTATTTTACAGGGAAATAGATCCTCTAAATACTGTATTTACAAAGTCAAAATGATTTCTAAGAATTAATAAAATGTCCTGAACCCGTAATAGTTTAACCCTTTCCCTCATATAGACGATTTCTGACGCCTCTGTAGCAGACGGCTTTTTGAAAACATAGTGACAAAAGAAGAAATTACTCAAAATGAGCAATTTCTCCTTTTGACACAATGTTTTCCACTTGTAGTCATAGGTTATCCATTCAATTATAGAGATTTTCTAGTTTTTGACAAAATATGTTCAAAGTCGTCTTTTTCAGTATTGTCGTATGAGGGAAAGGGTTAACCCTGAGGGTAAGGGTTAACCCTTTCCAACATACAAAATGCATTTTCATGCACCTGCAGCAGACGTGTTTTAAAAACATTGTGGTAAAAGGAGAAATTGCTCATGATGAGCAATTCCTCCTTTTGCAACTCAACAAGATTTTGTCAAGATCATTTCAAAGCGGTTTGCTATGTACAGATATTTTGTATGTGAGAAATGGTTAACCAATCAGAACAGTCGTTACATAGTAAGTATTGAATTACAAGTAGAAGGTCGTTTAGGTTGGTGAATATTGACATACTCAGCACAGAACGTAACAAATCATAGTTATTTGTCAAATGTTGTAACACTTGATGATGTTGTCCAAATGTAACCAAGGCAACGTTTTCATCAAGGCTGTAATCAGTAGCAGATTCTTCGAGACCTAAAAAAAAAGGACATATTGAGGGCTTGTCGTGAAACGGTTGTAACTAAAATTGGTATTTTTTTTACCAAGGTTAATCACCTGGCCATAAGGTCTTTATAATCGTTAAATCATTTTTCTTGGTAAACAATGACACCTGAATTTTCGTTGTTTACAAAGGGGTCAAAATTGCCCCTAAACCAGGGTTTTCAAAATAGGTTTTTAGTTAGAACCGTTTCACGCAAAGCCCTCGATATCCGCACTTCTAATAAGGGATTTCAATAAAATCTCCTTTAAAACCATTTATCTTTTAACTAAGGGTCGTTTAATTTGAAAGCGTGTGAGAAAATATTGATTAGAACTACCAAGCACCGGAAAGAATAATTTTGACAGGGATTCAAAAACAACGTTTGAAAAAGAGATATTAAATAAGTTGACTAAGATACTTTTAAATTCATAAAAAAATTACTTATATTAACATCTTACTTAAATAATCTAAAAAGTCAATAAAATTTCTTAACTCTAAAGTAAAGTTTTGATACAGATCTTATGGAAAAGGTTTAAAAAAGCAAAGAAATGGTTAATTTTTAGTTCAATTTCAAAATACATAAATATTCTAATATTATAAATAGTAATTTCCCATATTTTTGTCTAGTTATTTCAAGTGGTCTGCTATATAATTGTGATAGGAAGGAAAGGGTTAACACTTTCCCACAGCCGACGACATTTGAAAACACTGTGGCACAAGAAGAAATTGCTCAAAATGAGAAAAAATCCTTTAGCCAGATTGTTTTTAAATTCATTCAGTAACTGTTCATTTATGGAGATTCATATATATTTGACTAAAATTAAATGTCTTCTAAGTGGTCTGCTGCAGATTTGTTGTATATGGGAAAGGATCAAGTTCTTACCTTCCAGGAATGCCTTAATGAATTGTTTAGCCTTGTGTAATGGTTCACCACTCATACTGGTGGACGTATCCAAACAGATAACCGTATCTATACCATGCATTGACTTGGGGTCTGTACAGTCTAGTGCTGAAATTAACAAAAATTAACACAACCATGCAAACAAGCAGAATGAACCTCTTAACCCTTTCCCTCATATAGACGCTTTCTGACGCCTCTGCAATAGGCGGCTTTTTGAAAACATAGTGACAAAAGAAGAAATTGCTCCAAACGAGCAATTTCTTCTTTTGCCACAATGTTTTCAACTTTTAATCATAGGTTTAAATCCATTCAATTATAAAGATTTTCTATTTTATGACAAAATATGTTCAAAGTCGTCTGCTGCAGAATTGTCGTATGAGGGAAAGGGTTAACCCGTTCCCACTCAGGCGCATTCTGATGTATTCTCAGAGAGAGAAAGACCGACAGACACGCAGACAGCCTGTTCATTGATTCATTGCTGTTTTACGCCGCTTTCAACAATTTTTCAATTATATCACAGCATTTCTTGGGTAAGTAACCAGTACTACTGTTCCAATTATCCTGACACCAGCCAATCAGTCGTAATGCTAGCCCGAAACCCTGAGCGCCAAGGAGTGCAGCCAATATAACCATTTTTAAAGTCTTTGGTATGACCCGGCGGGGATCGAACCCATGACCTCTCTCACCTGAGGCAGACACTCTACCACTACACCACTGAGGCATTACGCCATATGATACAGACAGACAGACAAACAGACAGTCAGCCAGACTGACAGATTTATAAAATGATTTATGCAAGACAACATTGATATTACACATCAAAGGTAAAGTAATATTACATCATTCTGTAGAAGACATTGTACATATTACCATATATTCTTGAAGAGTATTCATGAGCCACCTTAAGCCTCAATTTCAATGAAACATGAATATTCATGAGCAAATAACTAGGATGTGAGTGGTGTTCTTTGCATTTTTGTTTGGACAAAATAGGTAGCTTAATTAACTATAAATAGTTAAAGGTAATTTAGTTATGCGTATCATGATTAAGTGTTCCGTCGCTGTAATATAACTGAAATATTGTTACAAACTACATAAAACCCCAATAAAAAACCAAGTTAAAGAAAATGTTTAATCCATTCTGATGTCTAAAAATATGTACTCAATCATCCACTTACTCAATAACAAGAGGGCCATGATGGCCCTAGAATCGCTCACCTGATTTTTTTTTTTTCGCTTTAGCTATATAAGCCCCGCCCCCTGGCAGCCATAGTTTTTGACCAATCAACTTGGCTTGAAGGAATCTGATAGAGGTTTACCCTAGGAACATTTCTACAAAATTATTTGAAAATCGGCCATACACTTTTGGAGGAGAAGATTTTTTAAGTTTTCACTACAGCCATATAATGCAAAATAGCCCCGCCCACTGGCGGCAATGTTTTTTGACCAATCAACATGGCTTGAAAGAATCTGAAAGTGCGTCATCCAAGGAACATTTCTACAAAATTATTTGAAAATCGGCCTGACACTTTTGGAGAAGAAGATTTTTTAAGTTTTCACTATAGCCATATAAGGCAAAATAGCCCCGCCTCCCCTGGCGGCCATGTTTTTTCGAACAATCAACTCGGCTTGAAGGAATCTGATAGCGGGTCATCCAAGGAACATTTCTACAAAATTATTTGAAAATCGGCATGACACTTTCGGAGGAGAAGATTTTTTAAGTTTTCACTATAGCCATATAAGGGAAAATAGCCCCGCCCGCCCTCGCGGCCATGTTTTTCGACCAATCAACATGGCTTGATGGAATCTCATAGAGGGTCATCCAAGGAACAATTCTACAAAATTATTTAAAAATCTGCCAACCAGTTTGGGAGAAGAAGTATTTTGAAGTTTTTTTCATTTCGTTGCCATGGAAACCAGAATTCTGCATGGATCCCAAAAATTTGAAGGAAATCCGGTGTGGTCATTGAGAGGATGCTTTCTGTGAAGTTTCATCCCAATTGACCCACTGGTTACTGAGGAGAAGAAGTTGACGCACGACGGACGCCGCCGGACAAAAGGCGATCACAATAACTCACCTTGAGCAAAGCTCAGGTGAGCTAAAATTGAATATAATTATGTAAAAGTCGAGAGCTAAGAAAGATATAAAGATTTATTAAAAACCTTTCTGTTTCTCTTCTTCCACAAGAGAACCTATTTCTTTATCTTGGATCATTCTTCTTGCAATGGTTTTAGGTACCCCACTATCTGAAAATCAAAATTGATAACATGAGTGCATTTTCGAATAACCCCCTGCATTTGAAGCAGAAGACATCTTAAAACATTATACTTTTATTTATAGATCTTCTAAATATTTTTGCCAAGATGTTTCCAAATGCATCTGTTTAGGATTTGTTGTATGTGGGAAAAGACTGCAATGTCATAGTATAAGACTTAATTTTTATTAAATGTATATTATATTGTCTTTAAAATAACTCAGAAAGCAAAACTAATCCTTTCCCACTTGCAGACATATTTGGCTCATCTGCATTGCAGCAGCAGCAGACAACCTTTGAAAAAATGTGGCAAAAGCAGAAATTGCTCATGATGAGAAATTTCTATTTTCGCCATAATGTTTTGTTTTAGCTATTCAATAATCGTAGTTTTTAACTATCATTTATAAATATTGTCCATACTTGTGTGTAAGAATGATTTCAAAGTCTTCAAACCCTTTCCCACATACAGATGCTTTCTGATGCCTCTGCAGCAGACAACTTTTGAAAACAATGTGACAAAAGTAAAAATTTCTCATGATGAGCAATTTCTCCTTTTGCCACAGTGTTTTTAACTCATTTTAATAATTAAACTCTCAATTATAGAGATTTTTCAAATTTTTGCCCATACGTTTTCAAAGTCGTCTGCTGCAGATTTGTTGTATGTGGGAAAATGGGGTTTAACTCTTTCCCTCATATGACAATTCTGCAGCAGACGACTTTGAACAAATTTTGTCAACAAATAGAAAATCTCTATAATTGAATGGACAACCTATGACTAAAAGTGGAAACATTGTGGCAAAAGGAGAAATTGCTCATTTAGAGCAATTTCTTCTTTTGTCACTATGTTTTCAAAAAGCCGTCTGCTGCGGAGGCGTCAGAACGCGTCTATATGAGGGAAATGGTTAAAAGATTAAGCAATGAAATAGAAAGCAAACTTTCACTCTTCTTACCTGGTCCTTTAGATACGTTAGACCCATTTGTAAGACCGCGTTCGCTGCTCTGTCCCGGAAGTCCGGGTACATGATGATCGGGTCTGATGAAGGTGGTGTTACCAAGAGTTATGTCATGAACACGGTGGACAGATTCTGTATGAGCCCCATCAACAAACCTATACAAAGGTACATAATATATACCAGACAATGGGAATAAAATGTATTTGACAACTCATTTACCCTGTCCCACCTGCAGACGTATTTTGACGCAATAGCAGCAGACGACTTTTGAAAACATTGTGACCAAAGGTGAAATTGCTCACAAAATTAATGTTACCAAGAGTTATGTCATGAACACCGTGGACAGATTCTGTGTGAGCCCCATCAACAAACCTATACAAAGGTACATAATATATACCAGACAATGGGAATAAAATGTGTTTTACAACTCATTTACCCTGTCCCACCTGCAGACGTATTTTGACGCAATAGCAGCAGACGACTTTTGAAAACATTGTGGCCAAAGGTGAAATTGCTCATGATGAGCAATTTCTCCTTTGGCCACAATATTTTCAACTTTATTTAACAATTAAGCCATCTTTTATTGAGATTTATCAGGTTTTTGTCAAGTTGTCTGCTGCATATTTGTTGTATGTAGGCAAGGGTTAACCTTTTCCCATAGACATGTACATGTACAACTAATCAAAAGCAGATTATTTTGAAAACATTGAGAGGAAAATACTCTATAGATGAAAGTATGATTATGGAATGAAATTGAAAACAATGTGGCAAACGGTGAGATCTGCTCATTATGAGCAATTTCTCCTTTGGTCATAATGCTTTTAAAACATGTCTACTGAGCAATGCATCAGAATGTGTTTGCATGTGGGAAAGGGTTAGCTTATAGAACTAATTCATTAAAGGAGATGTCCTCCAAGATACCCAACTGTAGGGAATTTGCACTAATAGCAGAAATCCAGATTAACCCTTTTCTGAGTCCTCCGCAGCAGACGGCTTTTTGAAAACATAGTGACAAAAGAAGAAATTGCTCAAAACAAGCAATTTCTCCTTCTGCCACAATGTTTTCCACTTTTAGTCATAGGTTATCCATTCAATTATAGAGATTTTCTATTTTATGACAAAATATGTTCGAAGTCGTCTGCTGCAGAATTGTCGTATTAGGGAAAGGGTTAAAGAAGCTTTCAACACTACATGTATTTTTTAATTACATGTATATCTCAGAATCTCATATTTGCCAGGCTGTTCTACAGTGTTCGCAAATTGGTCACAAAAGGTTTAACCCTTTCCCTCATACGACGATTCTGCAGCAGACGACTTTGAACATATTTTGTCAAAACATAGAAAATCTCCATAATTGAATGGATAACCTATGACTAAAAGTGGAAATCATTGTGGCAAAAGGAGAAATTGCACGTTTTGTGCAATTCTTCTTTTGTCACTATGGTTTCAAAAAGCCGTCTGCTGCAGAGGCGTCAGAAAGCGTCTATATGAGGGAAAGGTTTAAGCCTTTCCCACCTATAGACGCATTTTGAATTATTACTTCACACAGACGACATTTGACGCCTGCTGTTGCAGACGACTTTTGAAAATATTGTAATAAAAGGTGAAATTCTCTCATAACAAGCAATTTCACCTTTTATTGCAATATTTTCAATTCTTTATTGATATCATGCTTTCAGTTTTCTAGATTGGTGAAATTGTAAACGTCTGATGAATGTAAAGCAGACGACCTATGAAAATCCATGTGGAGTAATGGGTTAAAAAATGGGAAGAAAAATCGCCCAGAGAGTGCTCAACCGCGCCAGACAAGTAGATTCAGAGGACTAAAATGTTAAAGTTTGTGATTTTGCAGCAACTGAAGTTCTGCATATATATTAACCCTTTCCCTCATATGGCAATTCTGCAGCAGACGACTTTGAACATATTTTGTCAAAAAATAGAAAATCTCTACAATTGAATGGATAACCTATGACTAAAAGTGGAAAACATTGTGACAAAAGGAGAAATTGCTCATTTTGAGCAATTTCTTCTTTTGTCACTATGTTTTCAAAAAGCTGTCTGCTGCCGAGGCATCAGAAAGCATCTACATGATTGAAAGGGTTAATTCTTTGAACAAATTTGAAAGAGGTCACCATTAAAGGTGTATGGGTGTGGTGTACAGTTTGGTTCTAATTTGCCCGTTGTTTAGGGGAAGATTTTGAAACTAAAATGTAAGATGACAGACAATGGACGGACGGACGGAGTGTTGTTCCAATCAATCAACCACCTTAGGTCTTTGGCTCAGGTTAATCTAAAAATATCAAGTCCGTCGAGGAACAAAAAGAGCACTCACCTGTTATCGTTAGGTCCATGCTCATGCTTCAATCCAGAGTCTGCTATTTGTTCATTGTTACGAGGAGAAGATGGCTTAGTCTCAAAGGCAGACAACAAAGTTTTGTGTTCTGGGTTATTAACAGCTTCTTCTACATAGAGCACTGGAACATAAAGCTAATTTTTAGATATTTGGTTATAAAACCTTTCTCTGCTACAATGAGCAATTTAAAAATAAATCTGAAAAGGAAAGGTTGAATGGTCCTCTTCAAGACCCAACAAGAGGCAGTATGATCTGGATCTACAAGTCAACAAGTCAAGGAGGATTTTTAAAAAACTTCTAACATACAGTATCAATCTAAAATATTATAGTATAGATACACTGGCAAATCTGTATGTACAATTGTAACTAGAACTATCACTGCAAATGATAAATACCCCCTAAACAGCACCTTGACCTACACCATAACTTAATAAGTAAAAAGGCCATAATTCTGTAAAATTACATGCAATTGTAACCCCTTTAGGATATGCACATCTCCTCTTGGTATAGAAGCTTCATGTAAAATTGTATTGAATTCCACCCAGTGGTTTGTAAGAAATAGGCCGGACAACATATGGCTACCGGCTGACATACCGACAGACAGACAGACAGCCCGACACATGTAGTGATTCCTATATACCCCCTCTTCTTCGAAGGGGGTATTATTAGTGTGCTGTGATTGGATTTGTAATTGCTCATGAAATTGAAAGAAGAATATCAGTTAGACTATTTGAAGAAAGAATCACATATTGATAGGAGGTCTGAATGTACATGTATTTCTCACCTCCTTCAAGGTTTGCGTTTATCTTCGACGTAAGAAGAATGTTTATTCAGCAAAGACCCTTTTAAATTTTTTAGATAGATTATGGATTATATCTGCTTTTTTATTAGCTGATTTCTATTGATAAAGAGTCCTATAAGTCTATGATTTATCTAGGATGTAACTAGGATGGAAAATCTCTATACATGGTAATTTTATTATTGAACAAGAGTTGTCGGAGGACAATATAGCTCGCCTATCAGGGATATCGTCTATCAGGGCCTACTTCAGAACAGTTATAGCATGGGTATAAAGTCCAAAATCCAAAAGTGGAATAATTTAAATTGAATTTACAAAAGAAAGACAAGAATTATGCGTAATTAAATGTCTCACTGTGTCCCCTGCTTTGACTATCAAGGCAAGTGTAAAAGACAAAAAGTAAACAAAACTCTAACATTGAGCTAAACACAATTATTTTTAAACAAGAAATACCGGTAATAAAAAAAAAAAAAAAAAAATACAAGAAAATTTAAAAAAAAAAATTGAGCTGAACACAAAGTTCCAAAATTCAAGAAAAAAAAAAAAAAAAAAAAAAATAATGCTCAAAGTTCAAAAATACAAGAAAATTAAAAAAAAAAAATGAAATTAATCCAACAAAATATGAAGAAGCTATGCCCAATTTTCAAAATCCAGCAAAAAAAAAATGTTTTACCCCAAAAAATATGAAAGCCCTAGAACCAGTACTTATTGAGAAAAAAAAAAATCGAAACTTTTAACGTTGAGCTAAACGCAAAATTGAAAAATACAAGAAAAGAAAAAGAAAAAAATCCAAATGTTTGAAAAAAATCCATTCCAGAGTTATGGGACTTGACATACAAGGTCCCCTAATGACCCTGAATAAGTGTGTGAAGTTTGAAAGCAACAGCATACACAGTGTCTGAGAAAAGGCCTTGCACGCAAAGGTTTGACCAAATTTCTAAGTCCAAAAAGGGGCACAATTCAGTCAAAATCCATTCCAGAGTTATGGGACTTGACATACAAGGTCCCCTAATGATCCTGAATAAGTGTGTGAAGTTTCAAAGCAACAGCATACACAGTGTCTGAGAAAAGGCCTTGCACGCAAAGGTTTGACCAAATTTCTAAGTCGAAAAAGGGGCACAATTCAGTCAAAATCAATTCCAGAGTTATGGGACTTGACATACAAGGTCCCATAATGACCCTGAATAAGTGTGTGAAGTTTGAAAGCAACAGCATACACAGTGTCTGAGAAAAGGCCTTGCATGCAAAGGTTTGACCAAATTTCTAAGTCCAAAAAGGGGCACAATTCAGTCAAAATCCATTCCAGAGTTATGGGACTTGACATACAAGGTCCCCTAATGATCCTGAATAAGTGTGTGAAGTTTCAAAGCAACAGCATACACAGTGTCTGAGAAAAGGCCTTGCACGCAAAGGTTTGACCAAATTTCTAAGTCCAAAAAGGGGCACAATTCAGTCAAAATCAATTCCATAGTTATGGGACTTGACATACAAGGTCCCCTAATGACCCTGAATAAGTGTGTGAAGTTTGAAAGCAACAGCATACACAGTGTCTGAGAAAAGGCCTTGCATGCAAAGGTTTGACCAAATTTCTAAGTCCAAAAAGGGGCACAATTCAGTCAAAATCCATTCCAGAGTTATGGGACTTGACATACAAGGTCCCCTAATGATCCTGAATAAGTGTGTGAAGTTTCAAAGCAACAGCATACACAGTGTCTGAGAAAAGGCCTTGCACGCAAAGGTTTGACCAAGCTGGCAACGCAGACGCCAACGCCAACGCCAACGCCAACGCCAACGCCGGGGTGATAACATAAGCTCCCCTATTTCTTCGAATAGGCGAGCTAAAAAGAGCTGAAAACAATTTGGCAAAAGGAGAAATTGGTAATTATGCGCAGTTTCTAATTTTGCCAAAACATTTTCAAAAGTTGCCTGCTGCAAATACATCATAATACAACTATATGTAGTAAAGGGTTATATGCATCTGAAAACAAATCAGTGTCAATTCTGAATATTTTAGTTTTGTTCGTATTCACCACTACGAGGGCTTGGCATGAAACGGTTGTAACTAAAAACCTATTTTGAAAACCCTTGTTTAGGGGCCATTTTGACCATTTTGTAAACAATGCAAATTTAGGTGCCATTGCTCAGAACGAGCAATGGCACCTAAATTTCCATTGTTTACCAAGAAAAATGATTTAACGCTTATAAAGACTTTATGGCGAGGTGATTAACCTTGGTAAAAAAATACCAATTTAAGTTACAACCGTCTCACGCCAAGCCCTCGAAGTCTATTGCTTGTCTGTGATTGGTCGAGATATTTTTTTCATAACCTCATAACAAAATTAACCTTGGCGATCGGTGCTACTTTTTTACATTTTTACAATGTAAAGTGGGTTTAATACTAGGAATTTTAAAAATACTGGGACCGAATACTAGGAAAATGACGTCACATCAGCGGTTTGACATCATAACGCTAGTCATTTTGCGCCAAATAGAAGCAGCAGAAATTTGATTTCTGCTGGCACTATGTCGCACTATTCGTTTGCCAATTGCACTATCCAGTTCTATGGAAACAACAATCCTTTCTAAAAGCGAAATAATTCCATTTAACACTGTTTAACCTGTTGATTTACTCAAACATAACGGCCTACTGAATGGAATTTTACAAATATTATGTGTGTCGCAAATACTGCTGTTTGATTGGTTTAGGCACAAAACCACATGGGGTGACATGGGGATCTAGAAACTTGAAATTACATCATCTTTTATATTCGTCCGCGTTATATAATTCTTTATTGGAGATCTGAACACCTATAAAAAATAGTACTAATGTTTGATTATGGAAAATGAAGTTGTAAAATGCTATTATGTTTTATTACTCACTCTAATAGCCAAATTAATGCTAAATTATAAGGAATCAGAGCATCCATCATTTTATGACGCCTCTGTAGAAGACGAAAATTGTTTTCAAAGTCGTCTGTTGCAGAATTGTTGTACGTATGAAAGGGATAAAGATGACTATAACACACTCACAAAAAAGCAAGGTGTTAGTTATTGTATTATACCTTTCATTCTTACAAGGTTTTACAAACATTTCCACTGCAGATGAACATGATTTTATAATTATAGCAAAGGATTACCAAACCCACTAAGTGATCTTACCTGTTGAACTCATATCTTCTGCGCCACTAAAACTTTCAATTTCCAACATTTTATCGAAATATTTCGGTCTGTTATCATCAAAAATATCTGTACGTCTTCTTTTAAAGTAGGAGTAAGGTGTTCGAGTCTTGTCTTTTGCCACTGGAACGGGACTTCGGGCTCTAGGACGAGGAATCTCATTACCAAAATTGGCAGAAAAGGATCTTTTCCCTGTATAAGTTTCTGTGTAACCGACAATCTCATCATCAAGTGCTCCAGTGTCATCCTCAGATACATGGGATGTTAGAACCGTTGATACTTCTGTTATATCCATAGTGTCCTGTGGACACCCCAGTCCAGCTTGTTGCTGTAGTTGTATTGTGGAAGGGTTTGTATCTACCTGTGTACCATGCATTTGGTACACTACTGGTCCACCATTGTTGTCATCATTGCCTATTTTTTGAACCACTGGTACGCCATTGTTGTTAGCATTATGTGCATCATCTGGCCCTGATTGTCCCTGGAGCTGTATTTCCTCATCACTGTCAGTATCTGCCTCAACCACTGGTACGCCATTGTTGTTAGCATTATGTGCATCATCTGTCCCTGATTGTCCCTGCAGCTGTATTTCCTCATCACTGTCAGTATCTGCCTCAACCACTGGTACGCCATTGTTGTTAGCATTATGTGCATCATCTGTCCCGGATTGTCCCTGCAGCTGTATTTCCTCATCACTGTCAGTATCTGCCTCAACCACTGGTTCAATTCTTATTCTTGCGTTATCTTTACCATTACCTCGAGGAAAAGTCTCAGCTGTATCAAAATTGACATGCTTAGTGTCGTCATTTTCTTTAATCCTTTTTTCCTTCGTAAATGAATCACTTTGGAAATTGTGCTGTACTGTAGTACCGTTAGATGCTGTTGAACCAGTATTATCATTTTGCTGTGTAGCATAGTCTTTAACATTTATTGCAGCACCATTTTCATTTAGATGTATCAATGGTTTCACAATTTTGTCGGTGCTGTAAACTGTTTTCACTGAAGTGTTTTCATCCCCCTTGTCCTCTAAATCATCAATCGAATTCGGCAAACAAACTCGAACATCATTAGGGTGTTTTGTTTCTGTATCACTTGGAAGAGATACCTGTATGTAGCCAGAATCATTAGACTCCACAGAGGAATTGTTATACCAAGAATCATGTGTCACTTTCAAAGAATCCAGAGTTGGCTTCCGAGCATTAACATTTGGCCAATTTTCACCGCTATCTGTAACAGTATTGTTTGTACCACGAGTGACTTTTTGAGGTTTCTCTGGCAGAACAAACTCATTGAACTGCTGTTGGAGCTGATTAACATTTCTGTTCAGTGTGTCTACCTTAGCATGCAGACTCTCCATCTGAAAATAATATAGGAAACAAGGGGTGATAGAATTTTATCCCTATCCCACATGCAGACGTTTCTCTGGGTAACCGGACGTTATCCCCTTCGCTAAAAACTGCATATATATATATATATATATGCGGACATCATCCCCTTCGTTTTTTTCACATGGTGGACATTATCCCCTTTGTCATTTGTGCAAGGCGGACATTAGCCCCTTCATAGGCGGACATTATCTCCTTCATCACTTATTATATGATGGACATAAGCCCCTTAATATAGCAAAACATTAGCACCTTCATTATAAAAGAAGCATCGTCAAAGATCATAAAATAATTAGCTGTAATATTAAAGCATGTTTGCCTATAATGACGAGATAGTAAAACAAGAGGGCCAGTATCGCTCCACGGCCATAAGGCAAAAATCAAATCTCCAAACAGCCCTGCCCCCTAGTGGCCATATTTTTTACTAACCACCATGGCTTAAAGGAATCTTGTAGAGTGTCACCCAAGGAATGTTTCTGCAAAATTATTTGAAAATCGGCCTGACACTTTCGGAGGAGAGGATATTTTAAGTTTTCACCATAGCCATATAAGGCAAAATAGCCCCACCCCAATGGCGGCCATATTTTTCAACCAATCAACATGGCTTGAAGGAACCTGATAGAGGGTCACCCAAAGAACATTTCTACAAAATTATTTGAAAATCTGCTCAACACTTTCGGAGAAGAAGATTTTTTAAATTTTCACTATGGTCATATAGAGCAAAATAGCCCCGCCCTCTGGCGGCCATATTTTTCGACCAATCAACATGGCTTGAAGGAATCTGATAGAGGGTGACCCAATGAACATTTCTACAAAATTATTTGAAAATCGGCTGAACACTTTCGGAGAAGAAGATTTTTTAAGTTTACACTATAGCTATATAAGGCAAAATAGCCCCGACCCTGGCGGCCATGTTTTTCCACCAATCAAAATTTCTTGAAGGAATCTAATAAAGGGTCACCCAAGGAACATTTCTACAAAATTATTTGAAAATCAGCCTGACATGCACTTTCGGAGAAGATTTTTTAAGTTCTCTCTTTAGCCGTATAAGGCAAAATAGCCCCGCCCTCTGGCGGCCATGTTTTTTAACCAATCAACATGGCTTGAAGGAATCTGATAGAGGGTCACCCAAGGAACATTTCTACAAAATTATTTGAAAATCTGCTCAACACTTTCAGAGAAGAAGATTTTTTAAGTTTTCACTATGATCATATAAGGCAAAATAGCCCCACCCTCTGGCGACTATGTTTTTCGACCAATCAACATTTCTTGAAGGAATCTAATAAAGGGTCACCCAAGGAACATTTCTACAAAACTATTTGAAAATCGGCCTGACACTTTCAGAGAAGAAGATTTTTTAAGTTTTCACTATTTTTTTCTTTTGGTTGCCATGGAAACCAGAATTATGGATGGATAAAAAAAAATTGAAGGAATTTAAGAGAGAACATTGAGAGGAATTCCTATGAAGTTTCAACCAAATTGGCCAAGTGGTTAGTAAGAAGAAGTCGTTTAAAGGAAAAAGTTAACGCACGCACGCACACACGCACGCAAGCACGCACGACGGACAATTCGCCAAGACATAAGCTCGACTGGCTTTCAGCCAGTGGAGCTAAAAATAAGACAATTTATAAAAGGCAATTAAATGGAACAATTATCAGAATTTCATTAAAAATATTTAATCCGCAATTTGTGTGTTTAACAGTTTGCCTATACTTAATTATCAAAACTAGCAATTTCTCCATTTGTCACAATACCTTATTTTCGGGAAAAGGTTAAGATGTTAATTTGAAACCATTGCGGCAAAAGTAGAAATTGCTTTTGCAATATTGTTTTCAACTGATATATATATAGAGATTTTCCATATTTTTGCCTGGATGTTTTTAAAGTCATATGTTGCAGATTTGTTGTATGTACATGGCTAACAAAGTTTGTCAGATAAACAGCTATAAAGCTAGCTTTTGTAGCAACATGGTAGCTGGGTTACAGGTGTATGATGGAAATGGTTAAGATAATTTACCTGCTGTGCCAAAGTTTGTATTATCCCTTTGACATCATTTGTTCCTGTACTGTCCACACTGTCTCTGGTGTGTCTTTGTTGATATGCCATTGTCTCCACTTCTAAAATGTAAAAGTATGTATATATCAGACTTTTAACTATAATTCAATGTATAAAATGAGAAACCAGAGCTTTAGATAAGGGGCATTTTGTGTGTTCTAAAATCCTTATTCTTAAACTCCAACCCTCTATTGTGGATACATAAAAGATCTTCTAACTGAGATGATTCTTTTGAGTACCCACAACATAGATTAAATGGGAAATGTGCTGATTACCCTACGCTATATAGTTCAAGGTGTAAAATGAGTAAAGATCTTGAAAGTAAAGTCTTGAAAGAGATTTGAGCAACTTAACCCTTTCCTACATGAAGATGCATTTTGATTCATCTGCAGCCGACAAATTTTGAAAACATTAATTGATATTGACATTTGCTCATAACGATCAAATTCTCCTTTCATTACACTATTTTCAACCCTATTTAATAATAATATTATGATTAAAGCGACTGAAATCCAGATGGCACGAAAAAAAAAAAAAAAAAAAATTGTCCTATTTGTAAAATACTTACCCCGTTACTGACAGGGTAGAATTTGCGATGGAAAAAGTATCGAAAACAAGAAAATCTCACCGATTATAGGGGTATGTAATATGTCAGTTATCATATTTTAATGCCCCAAATACAAAAACAACTTATTTTCTTAAAATTGGATTTTTTTTTTTTTTTCCGACAGTTGGGTATCTGGAGTTCAGTTGCTTTAAGAAAGGTTTTTTCATATTTTTGCCTAGACGTCATCAAAGTCGTCTGCTGCAGATTTGTTGAATGTAGGAAAGGGATAATGGCAAAACTGACCTAGTCAAGGACTTGTCACATGTGCAGTCTGATCATCACATCACACTCACTGTTCATAATATAGTCAATTAGAAAATGGTATCCAAGAATTATTACGTCCTTGCAGCAGACGACTTTGAACATATTTTGTCAAAAAATGAAAAATCTCTATAATTGAATGGATAACCAACCTATGACTAAAAGTGGAAAACATTGTGGCAAAAAGAGTAATTGCTCGTTTTGAGCAATTTCTTCAATTGTCACTATGTTTTAATAAAGCCGTCTGCTGCAGAGGCATCAGAAAGCGTTTATATGAGGGAAAGGGTTGATTTAGTCAAACAATCATCCTGGATGGTATCCGAGGATCATTATGTCCTTAAAGAGACTTTTTTAACCCTTTTTCTCATAGAGAGGCACATTGAGGCTTTTGTAGCAGACGTCTTATGAAAACATAATATCAAAGGGTGAAATTGAGCAAGATGAGCAATTTCTCCTTTTGTCACAATGTTTTTAACTATTGTAGAATCATTCTTTTATTGGCAGATATTATCAAATATTTTTGCCAAGATTATTTCAAAGCCGTCTGCTTCAGATTTGTTGTATGTGGGAAAATGTTTATAAGCATTCTGATCGCATTCAGCATCAACTTAAAACCAATTTCCCTGTGGCATGGTTTATTCATGTTTTGACTGATCACATGTTTTATAAAACCATATTATCCCTTTCCCTCATATAGACGCTTTCTGACGCCTCTGCAGCAGACTGCTTTTAGAAAACATAGTGACAAAAGAAGAAATTGCTCAGAACGAGCAATTTCTCCTTTTGCCACTATGTTTTCTACTTTTAGTCATAGGTTATCCATTCAATTATATTTTCTATTTTTTGACAAAATAAGTTCAAAGTCTTCTGCTGCAGAATTGTCATATGAGGGAAAGGGTTAACCACATGATATACAACAAAATTGCAGCAGCTGACTTTGCCAATTGATCTAGATAAAAATCAGGAATAACTTCTATCAAATGAATAAAAGTTGAAAACATTGTGGCAATGGGAGAAACTCCTTACAAAGAACAATTTCTCATTTTACAACAATGTTTTCGAAATTCAAAAGTAGTCTCTTGCTAATGTGTCTACATGAGGGAAAAGTTAATATCTAAATATTGAGACACTGTCAGACTCTGACGAAATAAATTGGTTATTCAACCCTTTACCACATACAACAAATATGCAGAAGACAATGTTGAAAACATCTTGACAAATATATGAAAAATCTCTGTAAATACTGAATAATAAATATACAAATTGAAAAGAGTTGAAAACATTAATTATGGCAATATGAGAAAAAGGTCATGATGAGTAAATTCTCCTTTGTCACAATGTTTTCAAAAGTCCTCTGCTGCAGATGTGCCAAATTGTGTCTGTATGACGAAAAGAGTTATTACTATACTCACTTCAAAAACTGACTTATCCCTTTCCCACATACAACAAACCTGCAGCAGACAACTTTGAAATCTTGTAGGCAAATATGTGGAAAATTTCTTTAAATGAAGGTAAAACTACAGAAGAAAGGTGAAAATATTGTGGCAATTTCTCTTTTTGCCACAAAGTTTTCCGAAATCGTTTGCTGCAAGGGCGTCAGAAATCGTCTATGTGTGAAAGGGTTAAAAGGGCGGTGCTCTATGGAAACCATCCTTAAAGCATTTATAAACAGTGTTGAACCAGATAAACCAACGCAATGGATTTTTCACTGTTTGCTAATGAAGTCAATAGAAACACTAAAGAAGGCTCTGACATATGTAAATACACCGTGTACATTGAGATCACATGGTATGGATCATGTGCAAATTTATAATTTTCAACAACAAAGCTCTTCAGGGGCGTAGCTGGAGGTAATTTGATGTGGAAGCACGCACTCGAGGATAGGGGGTTTTTGGGATTTTTTTAGAGTCTAGAAGCTCTCAGATGCAATCTACAGCAATCTGAATGTCTTTTTTGCACTATTAGAATATATGAGTGTTTTAAACAAAACAAAATTCTCAAGAAAATGATGTGGAAGCCCGGGCGTCCGGGCGTACAGCTAAATACACGCTAGTCCAAATAATTTAGACTTTCGGTTTCTCATTTTATCATCTGTCATTTATTGGTCACCGAATATGCAGGATAAAAACAAATGAAAAATGAGCATATGGGATGTCTTTTTTTGAACCTTCATTTACCAGTTAAGGGGTGAAAATGTTTCATAAATTATTTAATGCTCTCTTAAGAAAACGATTAATGGAAAATTTGCACTTACGAAATGTTGTTCCTGAGTAAGAGTCAGTTTGCATCAACGCAAAACGACATTCTTTCCCCCAATTTGTTAGTTGAAAAACCAATAAAATTGCTACTTTCGTTTTGAAGGATTAGTGAAACCAAAAGTGTTTATGGATAGTCATACTGTACGAAAAAAGACATTTCCTGAAATAAATTGTCAACCAAAAGACTTACTTACATGTATTATGTGTTCTTTCAACATTCAATCGACTCCAAAAATAAATAAGATAAAACTTATTAGCGATTAGTTGAAAAAGATAGTTGGGTATTTTCTTCCTTCTTACAAAAAATATATTAACGGGAGGTTACTCTATATTCTTGAGTACAACAACGAATATGATTTGTTCCCCTTTTTGGGGTCTCTTACAGTGAAGAAATAGCTAATGGAAGTAGAGCAGATGTCTAAGTGGAGTGTCTTTAGGACCCGACCTGTTAAAACTAGCATATTCTAACTGAAACATATCAGAGACATAAAATAACATTATAGGTCTCTGAATATCTACGTTACCGTTTCCCACGCGGTATATAAATGTTATGAAATTTAAACATACAGTGGAGATAAATATACAGAGAAATAATATAAAAGAAGGACCATAGACATATTTTATTTTAAGTATTTAGTCTACCGGCCCATATTACAATATAATACAATCAAACAAGAGTGACAGTTAACCTCGTATAATCATGACAACATAGGATAACCTTTCGCTGCAAGAAATATATATATACAACTTTTGAGACAATTGCAAGCGACGAAGAATCCAGAGTATAATAAGATAGCACTGCGAAACTAAGTTGTTCACGGTTTATTTTAATGAAAGTTTTGTATACATAAACTAATCAAAGGATATTATTAATATAATTCGTGCCGTTTCAATATGTGCGCATTTGTCTTGATTCACTACAGACAGGTAATGATTAAATAAAGTAAAACGAACGAAAGGTTAAAACACTTAAACGATCAGATTTATGTTGTATTTTTTTATTTTATTTATATTTTAGGTATATTTCAACGAAATAAAATCACCAACAACGTATGCGAGAGGGTAGCACATTTGAAGACATAAGGCTGTTACATTTCTATTACATTCAAAGCATCTATTAAATGTTATCTTTTCATAAGTTTATACATTACAGTTCACCAACCGGGTACGTCGATATGTCTTATCTACATCCCTGCAAAAATAAACAAATATCAAAATATCTAGATTTATTTGAAAACTCAAAGTTTATGGAATTTCACTCTCAAAGCATTTTGGGTTCTAAAGCACAATTTATTGCATAGGTTTACGGGTTACCTTTAGAAAGTAAATAATCTTGTCAACTTAGGCATAACCAATTCAACACATTATGCCCGTAGATTGATAGTTACCGATTTATGATTGGAACAGGTTTGTTTACGATTTATGATTGGAACAGGTTGGTTTACGATTTAAGATATGGCCTGGCCGTTACCTGCATGTATTTATGAAAGGGTGTCAATCAAATAGATTTATGATAGGGTCTAAATGGTACTGGTTTATGATAGGGTCTGATTGTATCCGATTTATTAGATTGACTGGCCGTTACCTATATGTATTTATGAAAGGGTCTGAATCAAATCGACTTATGATAGGGTCTAAATGGTACCGGTTTATGATAGGGTCTAATTGTTACCGATTTATGATATGGTCTGGTCGTTACCTACATGTATTTATGAAAGAGTCTGAATCAAAGCGATTTATGATAGGATCTAAATGATAGCGGTTTATGATAGAGACTGATTGTTACCGGTTTATGATTTGTACCGGTCTATAATAGGGACTGACCGTGACCTTTTTATGAAAGGGTCGCAATGTAACATATTTGTGTAATGTAACAGTGTTACCGTTTTATGAAAGTCTCACCGTAACCGCTTTACGAGAGGAACTGATTGTTGCCGATTAATGATATGACCTGGCCGTTACTTATTTATTAACGGGCCTTAATGTTACAGATTTTTGATAGGGTCTGATTGTTTACGGTTTATGGAAAGACCTGGCTGTTACTGATTTATGAAAGTTTCCCACAGTAACTGCTTTACGATAGGAATTGATTGTTGCAGATTTATAAATGTGCCTGATCATTACATAAACGGGCCTCAATTGTTACCGATTCAGGAAAAGGTCTCACTGTTACCAATTTATGATAGGGTCTGATTGTTACCGGTTTATTATAGGAACTGATTGGAACCGGTTTATGGTAGGGACTGATTGGAACCGGTTTATGCTAGGGACTGCTTGGTATCGATTTATTAAATGTCATAACTGTAACCGACGTATGATTGAGTCTGATTGGTACCGGTTTCTGATAGACAATGAGTGCGTTGCGATCTATGCTAGGGCCTGCTTGCCACTGTCCAATTCATGATAATGCCGGATTGTTTTCGATTTATGATAGAGACTGATTGCTATCAGTTTATGATAGGTTTTGGTTTATGATAGGTTTTGAGTGGTACGGGTTTATGATAAGACCTGATCGATACCGCTGTTTTATAGGTCCTGGTTATATAAGTTTAGGATAGGACCTGAGTGTTACCAATTAATGACAGGGCATGATGGATGTTAGGACCTGGATGAAAAGAGTGTGAGCGGTATATGATAGCACTTGATATCAGTAGGGTGGGGCCTGAGCGATACTGATTTATAAAAGGGTGTGAATGCTTATTATCGGTTTATGACAGGACCCAATTCCACGCAATCCGATCAGGACTTTACCCGTTCGGGTATACATCCGCAAAGTCTTCCAAGAGCATTTATGCATACACACTGACTGTACAGGTATACATGTCAGTTTATCGTAAATAGTAGTTATGTCCATACATTTGAAGGTCGGTTTTCGCGTGACGTTTTACTCGTTACTGTTTATTTAGTTATGCAATTATCGGAAAGAATGAATAACCAAGCCGGGATTCGAACATGGGCTATGGACACATAGCTGCATAATATCCAGAGAAATAATGGTTTTATTGCATCTCAATAGATGTGAATGCTCTGGCAAGACCGTTCGTATACAATGTTTCCTTGATTCTTCACTATCCGTCGTGCACAGCAAGGACATTGCCCTATGCGGCTTTTATTCATATTCATGTAATCTATTTGGAAATCAAAACAGTAGCTATGAGAGTAGTAATTATTATTTAATATATAAGGTAACAATGACACAATTAAAGTTAACCATAACGAGATCATTATTTGTACCCGTATTGACATCATATGAGCCGTCCCGCGAGAAAACCAACATTGTGGACTCTGCGTAAAGTATCGAACCGGATCAGTCTAAGCATGCCGCGCAGGCTAACCTGGACAGAAACTCTTGGATTTTCTGTTTCAGGAATCATTACTCTATACCTCTATCCCCCTGAGACGGAATGTGTCGGCCCGGGTCAGTATGAGCGTACTGCGCAGGCTGATCTGGGGCGACACATTACGCACAGGCCATAATGTTGGATTTCTCGCGGGACGGATAATTATTATGTGATCATTAATAATATGACAGCCACGTTTGGAGATTTCGCCGAGTCTTAGAGACTCTCCGTAAAAGGATTATATTGTAGTCAATGAGTGTAAAGCTAGTATAATCACACTTCTTGTTTTTGGGAAAAAGATGATTCTAGGATTAAATTATTTGTAAACGGACAGCGGATGCACAGGTACGCCTGATTATTGACTGTAGGCAGGAGCAACAAGTCCCCAAAGTCGCCATATACGCGGCTCTTATATTATAATAATACACACACAAATGCTAAATATTTTATTCAGTAATGTAAGGCCACCGGCCCAATATACATACTTAACATGTACATAATAAATTCATTGGAGTGATATCATGAACTTTTTGAAGATATTCAAATAAAGAAATAAGTAGTATATCACACATACTTTATGATTTAATTCATCTAAAAGTAATTTTCAGGTTTTATATGCCTCAATAAGATTTGTTATCAGTAATTTTATATATGTTGGTCTAAATTCACTCGTTATGTCATAATACAACCTTGTAGTTAGGTATGAATGTGTCCAGTCTTCTTGGAAATAAACAAAAGCCGAAGTTCATTGTAAACTGGACATACTAACGAAAGGTGAACTTCATACTCAACAACATAGCAGTTTCTACCAAGATAAATATTACAGAATCTCAAGCAATAATCAATATGTTGGTGTCTATCCTTTCCTACATTTAAACAATGACTAGAACATCTAGAATTTGACAATATGCGACGACTATATTCAATTTGTATAAGGCGAAAATATATCTTACTCTATCTCTGTTTCTGCATCCGGGCATATCGAACGCTTACCACATATGCATATATGGCACAGATGACTATATCGAAAATGACTATGCTCAAAATGGCAAAGTAAATATTTAAAAACACACATAAAAATACTTTTAAAATAGTAATTGCAACTGAGGTGGAAGCTTACAGTTAAAATAACACATCTCAAGTATGAGTCAATATAATTATTTTCTCCCTGATATAAGTAATGTAAAAATATAATTTATAGATATATCTTAATGTACAAGAGAAAGTTGATGCAATGCATCAATGTCGCCGGAAAAGACTGCATTAATTTTCTTTTTAACACACATGCATTCTTGACTTTCATAAGTCTAAACATAATCATAATGTTTTCATTAAGGACTAATGCCAGTTGCGAGTCCGGTTACTATTTAAAAGGAGGCAAGTATGAAATTAATTGGGTGCGAAAGACCAGATTTTCTTTCTTTCTAAAATTATTGTCTAGCAGAGTTTGTTCTTTTCTTAATTTGTTTCAAGCCAAATAAACATTTAATATCTCATCTATTTAATCATTTAAGTGTGAAATATTAGATATCTATCTTCTGTAATATTAGGTGTTTGTACATTCTTTCGAAATGTTGACCTCGTGTCAAGATCGAGTCGTTGTGACATCGAAGAAAGTGTATACACAATCAGGCAAAGCTTAAGTGCATGTTTTATTCCTCTGCATTCGAGAGAAAAAAAAAAAATCTTAATATTATCTTTCATGTAAATTTGATATTTTGTGTAAAATAAAATGATTTAAGTCTTTGTACCGTGACGTATAAGAAATCAATTTAACGAGCGACATTTTTTGTCTGCATAACTCGTCAATGTCATGGAAGCGCTTTTCTAAGTTACTTCCGGTTACTCCCTTATAGGTAACAGGTGTGAGATTTTTTTTTTTAATAACCCATGAAGCTTTCTGAAATGAAACTGGAAAAATCCATGGGGGCCGCCATTTTGGATATGTACAAAAAGCAGACGTAAAACACAGATTGAAAATTATTGTCGTCTTTTTAATCATTTTTTTAAATCGGTATTTTGGGTATGTAATATATATATAGGTGCTACCTATTTACGAAAAAAAACCGCAAGATAATTATAAACAAAAATTAAAGAGCATACTTTGGCCATAAAGAAGAATTTATAAGTAATTGACTAGACAATAATAATGTTAATGTCATGTTTCTTGCATTATTAAAACATATTTGGAATTCGTATTGCTGTTGTCTATTATTTGAACAGAAAATAATAAAATAAAGACTTTCAGAAAATCAAGGAATACATTTATAATGAACGAGGTTAAAACATGACGGCCAAGATGATTCTTAATCGATCACCTGTATTATGGCAAAGACGCAAATAGATCAGCCCTTTTCTGATGCCACCTGGCGACTGCCTTTTTCAACCAGTCAATATGACTGAAACAAATTATGTAAGGGGTCACATTTCTGCTAAACCCTTTCCCTATTAGAGACGGTTTCTGAGGCCTATGCAACAGACGATTTAGGAAAAGATTGTCGCCACAAGAACAATTGCTTCTTATGAGAAAGTTATCCTTTTGCCACAATGTTTGATAAATAATTATACTTTGAATGAGTGAGTCAATAGCTCATGTATAGGAATTTGGGGTATTTCATGTTGATACCACTTTTTTGCGGGAAACGACGTCGCTCCATTGACGTTACGCCAAGATGAAGTGTAACGGAAATGATGTCACGTCCTTCTTTGGCTACGATACAGTCAACATTTAGGTTCGGGCGTAGAAGGCTAATGCTGTCGTTTTTTTGACGAACGGGAAAACATATTTCTTACAGATTTCCATTTATTTTTAACTTTTCGTACAAATGTTAATTCCCACATAACACAGCACTTAAATGATCTTAAATATCGATTTAAAAAAATGATTAAAAAGACGACAACAATTTTTCAATCCGTGTTTTTCTGCTCATTTTATACATACCCAAAATACCGATTTAAAAAAAAATAAAATAAAAAGCCGACAATAAATTTCAATCTGTGTTTTACGTCTGCTTTTTTAACATATCCAAAATGGCGGCCTCCATGGATTTTTCAAGTTTCATTTCAGAAAGCTTCATGGGTTATTGAAAAAAAAAAAAAACACGGATTGAAAATGATTGTCGTCTTTTTAATCTTTTTTTTTTAATCGATATTTAAGATCATTAAAGTGCTGTGGGAATTAACATTTATAAATACGAAAAGTTAAAAATAAATGGAAATCTGTAAGAAATATGTTTTCCCGTTCGTCAAAAACGCCCGTAACTAAATGTTGACTGTATCGTAGCCAAAGAAGGACGTGACGTCATTTTCGTTACACTTAATCTTGGCGTAACGTCAATGGAGCGATGTCGTTTCCTGCAAAAAAAGTGTATCAACATGAAAGACCCCAACTTCCTATACATGAGCTATTGATAATTATTTATCAAACATTGTGGCAAAAGGATAACTTCCTCATAAGGAGCAATTGTTCTTGTGGCGGCAATCTTTTCCTAAATCAGATTGCATAAGCCTCAGAAACCGTCTCTAATAGGGAAAGGGTTTAGCAGAAATGTGACCCTTTACATAATTTGTTCCAGTCATATTGACTGGTTGAAAAAGACAGTCGCCAGGTGGCATCAGAAAAGGGCTGATCTATTTGCTTCATTACCACAATGCAGGTGATCGATTAAGGATCATCTTGGCCCTCATGTTTTAACCTCGTTCATTATAAATGTGTTCCTTGATTTTCTGAAAATCTTTACTTTATTATTTTCTGTTCGTAATAATAGACGTAAGCAATACGAATTCCAAATATGTTTTGATAATGCAAGAAACATGCCATTAACATTATTATTGTCTAGTCAATTACTTATAAATCCTTTTTTATGGCCAAAGTATGCTCTTTAATTTTTGTTTATAATTATCTTGCGTTTCTTTTTTTCGTAAATAGGTAGCACCTATAGATATATTATGTTGGCAATATGAAACTAGGTCACAATTTGAGGAGAAAGCGTTTTGACGTTCACGACCGATAAACAGGGATATATATATTTGAGACATATTTTCAAAATATTTCTTATTTTTGTTTATGTTATTAGTTTATGTTGATACTTATCTAAATTAAAATAATATTTAGACCACTCTCTTCTTCATATCGAAATGCACATAAGCGAAAATCTATGTTAAAGGTCACGAAACTAGGACACAACAGGATACAATATTTAGCCTAGAAACAGTTCTTATTCTAAATATACATGGATTAACATTATTAAATGAATTCTACACAAATCAAGACATCTCTTAGAACATGAAAATAACATTCAGTTAGTTAAAATTGCTATTAAAAGGAGAATTCGACGTGATTTTTATCTCGATATTGACACATAACAGTCTGCAGCAAGTCTAACAGGGACTCTTTTGTCTTCGTAAATAAGACCAAAAAACATAAATGCGAGTCAAAATAAAGAAACTGCAAATATTTAAAACATCGGATTATTTTTTTCATTTTAGCTGTTTCATAACTTAGTGTTTTTAGACAAACACAATTGTAATATGTTCAAGACATTTAAATTTGTTCTTTTCTAATAATAACTCGTCCTCCCATGTCATTTCCGAAAAGCTATTAAAAATATAAGTCGCGGGCTTCTGCGCGGCGACTAATTACAGTTAGTTAATACTTGGCGATACGGATGAAATATTTCAACACTTTTCAAGTTGCGTTTACAACCTGATGCCAGGGGGAAAATAGTGGTTTTTTTTATTGTCTTGTTGATAACTTTTTGAAATAGTTTTGAAATGCATTGACATTATAATACTGTTATCTGGTGGTATTTACACGACTGTCTTGAGACGGTTTTCTAATTTGATGTTAACGATTGAATGAAATAAAAACCAATATCTTATGTAATAGTCGATTGAAATACTTTGTATCACAAGGTTTTGTCATGAAGATTTATAAATACATGTGAATAGTATAAGTGATGATAACGCGATCGAAAACATTTAATGTTGTTCCACTGAGAATCTAACTCTGCTTTCATCAGGTCTCTCGTTTCTGAAAAGAAAAAGACAAAAATGGAGAGGATGTATAGTGATTTAGCTTGAATGGAGCTGTGCTATGCTTTCAACAGTATTTCTGATACTTTTCTGCGCTTCCGGTAAAATGCACAGGTGCCAGTCTCGTTTAAAAATATATAGTAAAATGCTTTTTTTAGATTTTAAACGAGACTTGCACCTGTGGTGAAAAGTGCCTCATAGCGTAGATACTTTGAGAATAACTTTTTCAGATATCACATTATCATCTGTCAATTCTCAATTGCTCACATTAAGGTATAAATTAAATGAATGGAGCTGTGCTATGCTTTCAACAGTATTTCTGATACTTTTCTGCGCTTCCGGTAAAATGCACAGGTGCCAGTCTCGTTTAAAAATATATAGTAAAATGCTTTTTTAGATTTTAAACGAGACTTGCACCTGTGGTGAAAAGTGCCTCATAGCGTAGATACTTTGAGAATAACTTTTTCAGATATCACATTATCATCTGTCAATTCTCAATTGCTCACATTAAGGTATAAATTAAATGAAAAAAGTTCTACTACTAATGTTCTAGTGTCGAAATAATCGGGCGTTTGAAAAGTAGCTCTTTGAACTTAAATTCGTATTTATTTTTATTTTTCGTATATTTTTTAGAAGATGTTTAACATTTACTTATTCAAATATGTACCAAATGTAGTCATAAAAACTAGGGATGGGAACGAGTACCAATATTAGTACTCGGGTACTTGTGAATTCTTCCGATCGAGTACTCGGATACTCGCAGATACTCGCATTGTATTCATTCGTTCATCAAACGTCTTGTCTCTCGGAATAGTATTGCCCCCGTGCACTAAATTTGAATCGTTTCTATAAGAACAAACGTGCGTTTGTTTTCACCTCTACATTCAATATTTGATATTTGAAGAAAAACTAGTTGTTTTATATTAAAACAAATAATTCAACAAATACATTCAGAATTTGCATTGGCGAAAACATCCAAACGTACGGCTGTATATCTCTTTAAAGTCGCAAAAATAAAGCAAGTCAAACGGTGAAAGGAAGACAATACCAAGAATGATAAACAATACATTTAATAAAAGAATAGCTTTATCATCAGTGAAAATAAGGAATATAAATCAACAATCTGAATGTTTTTTTGTTATTTCGGATTTCCATTTTACCGGTGTCCGTAATATTTGCACTACATAGCATGCATTTAACTGACTTGTCGTCTGCTGTGCGTTTGAAATGTTTCAAGACGGCGGATTTAGCACGAGGCATGGTTGTTTTCCTTTCGTTCGAATAGATACGAGTGATAGTGGATGGTTCTAATGAGTTGACGAACAATTACTCAAACAATTGCAACAGTTCTTATCCAATCATATTGATTTGTATTTCTTACAACTATCCAATTAAAACGTGTTGACAATTGAAAACACTAGTACGACGAAGGTGTGAAAAACCGACGGCTCTCCATGTTTGACATATTGTTTGACGTATGGTTGCTAATTGAGTGAAGATTATATTCATATCGCTGACTACCTGTTTTGTCACATTGTTCGTAGTTGACTCGTGAATGCAATCAAAACAAAAAATACAAAGGATTAAGAACCATCTTCAGACGAAAAGGTGTCAGCTGTTTGTTTAATTTACCTTCAACGCTGATTTACCGACTTCTTTAGTAACTCAATAAGAAAAACAGATTCAATACATTTTAAGTTTTTATTTACTTTAACATACTTTTATAAGATGAAAAAGAGAAAAAAATGGAAGATAAATAATCGAGTACTCGAATACCTATTTTGATATATCCACTCGGACGGCACACTCGCGTTCAGACCTACGTACGTCCCATCCCTAATAAAAACCCCTCGCCTTTTTGTCTTGTTTCTCGCATCCACACAACCATCGGGCATGGAAACAACTACATATCCAGAATCGTCCGAATGATCCGAATGGCCTAGATCTGGGATCTCTACATCCAGATATCTCCCAGCAGGCACTTGTTCTGTAATTGCGTGCGAAGAGTTTGGAAGATGGTCTAGTTTTTTGCCCAATGCGTCTATTTTGACATGTAGACTGTCTATCTGCAAATATATGTATGTACGACTGTTTGTAAGGGGTCGGACGACCATGTTGGCAACATGAAAATATTTTTGTTTTTAATTTAGCTCGAGCATGCGAACAGTTTCTAGTTGGCTTTTGTGAACAGCATAAGTAAGACTACTCTGTCTAGCTTATGATAAGACTGAGCGGGTGGACAAGATGATCTTAACTCAAACGGTAATGCTAACGCGTTTATATTCCTCATGCACTGACTCAATAATGGTTATGTCTGTAAGATTTCTCAAACTGAAATATGTAATTGGGGATAGAGCCCGGGACCCCTGATTTTGATGTGCACTGTCGGGTAATAAGCGAGGTCAAGGTTCATTTTGTACACAGAAATTAACAAAAAGACATTACACTTCACAGAGTAACTTCTCTTCTCTCCCTCCCTCCCTTTCTCCCATTTCCCCCATCTCTCTCTCTCTCTCTTTTCTCTCTCTCTCTCTCTCTCTCTCTCTCTCTCTCTCTCTCTCTCTCTCTCTCTCTCTTTTATTTTCTCTCTCTCTCTCTCTATATATATATATATATATATATATATATATCTCCCTCTCATTTCCACCATCTCTCTCTCTCTCTCTCTCTCTCTATATATATATATATATATCCCTCTCCCTCTCTCCCCCTCTCTCTCTCTCTCTCTCTCTCCCTCTCTCTGAATATTGTCGGCTTCCTGTAGGAATGCTTTGAAATTAAGCACAAGGAGATTTTTAGACCTGCCAGTGTGACCACATATCGGGATTTCTCTTTGTCCTTACTAAGTATATTGATTTAGGGTAAATTACTTTTAAAACATCCCTTTTACACTCCATATACATGTGTGAGTTTTACAAATTAAAAAAAATAGACAAAGGCCGGTATAATTTGTTAATGTATGTACATTTTTAGTTAAGCGAAATTCATACTGTATCTAGTCTAAACAGTAAAATAGAGAACCATTCTACTAAATTGGTTACCTGCCTCATACGCTTTATTATTTCAATAGTTCTCAAACCAGGGACCAAAAAAAAGCGCGCTTAATGTAGTCTGGTTTCTTTCATCCTTTATATTATGTAGTACTCCAGAAGATGCTATATCTCGACGTTATTACGTCACTGTGTTGTATAAACACTTATTTATCCGTTATATTCAAGTAAGCATACTATGGTTATCTGCTCTTTTCCTTACCTGCTTCATTCGCTTTTCTATGTGTTGTTATTACTTGCACCGGGACGAAAAAGGGACGTTTGCTCGTTCGACATTTTGATTTTGATGAAACAATATAAGAAAGTGGTATTTTTGCAGCATACTCGTGTTGAACATTTCTAACACCTTTACCTTTCATATTTTTATACCCATTCGATGTTTTGGGTTTTAATACTCTCTCCAATAACAATTTAAATTAGCACAGAATCAGGTCATGACCAAATATTTATTGCCTTAATTTTCTTCATTTACGGTTTTAACCCTTTCCCACAAATATACCCTTACCGAGCCTCTGCAACAGACGACTTTTAAAATCATTGTTGCAAAAGGTGAAATTGTTCATAATGAGTTTAATTTTCTCCATTAACGGTTTTAACCCTTTCCTACATACGAGTATATACCCTTACTGTGCCTCTGCAACAGACGACTTTTGAAATCATTGTAACAAAAGGGGAAATTGCTCACAATGAGAATAATTTTCTCCATTTACGGTTTTAACCCTTTGCCACATACGAGTATGAGACTCTGCAACAGACGTCTTTTGAAATAATTGTGGCAAAATGTGAAATTGCCCACAATGAGCTTAATTTTCTCCATTTACGGTTTAACCATTTCCCACATACGAGTATATACCATTTCTGAGCCTCTGCAGCAGACGACGTTTGAAATCATTGTGGCAAAAGGGGAAATTGCTCATAATGAGCAACAATTTCAACTCTTTTCAACTATCTTACTATGATTTATAGAGATTATCTATGTTTTGTACTTGATGATTCCAAAGTCTGTCAGGTTAAACATCATTGAAATCATTGTGGCAAATGGAGAAATTGCTCATAATGAGCAATCATGATTTGCATTTACCACAATAATTTTGAACACTTTTCAGTTATCATACTATAATTTTCATAGATTTTTTTATATTTTGTAATTGATAATTTAAAAGTCGTCCGCTGCAGATTTGTTGTATGAGGGAAGTTGTTAAACCCTTACCCACTATCATGACTTTATGTCTGCATTATTTGACAACAAATTATCATAACAGGGCTTGTGTTCAATACAAATAGTTGATTATCTTTGGTACAAATTGAAATTTATCATAACCTATTGTCCATTTATCGTTAGTATTCGTCTAAATCATCTCATTCACTTAAAACACAGACCCCGCCAGGTTAAATACCCTACATAATACTTAGATCTTCAAATACCGATATCTGCATTACTAACTACAGATTAAATTTGTCTAATGTTTGTGGATTTAAATGTACTTTTTTTTTATTTCTTCATGTGCTACGAAATATTGCGGCTTCTTTTTGATGCTTTGCGTCAAACATTCGTCTTGTAGTATGTTATGTTATGTCTCAAAATGACTCGTCTAGTAGTTAGTTCCCCCTTGATGTTTCTTAAATACTGAGAGGCATCTTTGTTTAGCCGTTGTATTCATAGTATTTGAATTAATTATCCTAAGCCTAAACGGGGAAATATCCTAGCAGGCAATTATCCTATACTCATTCTCTAAATATCTACAAGTACATGCAAGTGGTATTTCCGGTAATTAAAACGTAGTCACATGTAGCTCAAACACAATATGTAATTATCCTATACTCTTTCTCTTAATATCTACAAGTACATGCAAGTGGTATTTCCGGTAATTAAAACGTAGTCACATGTAGCTCAAACACAATATGTAATTATCCTATACTCATTCTCTTAATATCTACAAGTACATGCGAGTGGTATTTCCGGTAATTAAAACGTAGTCACATGTAGCTCAAACACAATATGTAATTATCCTATACTCATTCTCTTAATATCTACAAGTACATGCAAGTGGTATTTCTTGTAATTAAAATGTAGTTAGCTCAAGTAAGATATTTGATTGTGCTTTACCTTTTGTACTAACTGTTGAATAGTTTCTTTCACGTCGTCTAATTCACCCTTGTTCACATCGTGTGGTGTTTGACTCAACTTGTGGCCCATTTATGTGCCGTCCGTGTTCGACATGGGTCAAACTGCCTCAACTAAACGTAATAAACGTAAGATTGATTGATTGATTGTTGTTTACGCTTCTTTCAACATTGTTTCAGTTATATCTCGCTGTTTCCTGGGTAGATAACTAGTAAGTTCTATTTTTTGTCTTTAGACATTTATCAAACATAAAACTTTAGTTCTGCAGGGTTTAACCTTTTCCAACTTACAGACGGTTTCTGGCGTTTCTGATTCAGATGACTTTCGAAAACATTGAGACAAAAGGAGAAACTGCTCATAATGAGCAGTTTCTTCTTGAGTCACAATGTTTACAACAACATGCATATTCAATAATTTTTCTTTCATTAAAATAGAGATTTTCCATATTTCTAACTAAATATTGTCTAAGTTTTCTGATGTAAGATGTGTTGTTTGTGGACAACGGTCAAGTAAGTTATGTTTGTGTCCATCCGTTTCAGTGCACGAGAGGACATCTTGAATGTTTAAAAAACCTTTCATATAGACCAACAGTGTAACCTCTGTAGAGCAACAACTGACAGAGTAAATGGTTTATTCAGTTTTGATATGAAGAGAGTAAAGAAATCGTACACAAACATTGTAGCGAAAGTAGAATTTGTACGTAAACTTCCCAACAATTACTTCCACTCCATCCTTGTTTAAGTCCAGCAGTTACATCTAATATTCTATAGATGAGGGGGTCAGTTAACCTTGTCCACTATACAACAACACAGCAGCAGACGACTTTGAAAAAACATTTGGGCAGACATACGGAACATCTCTATAAACGAAAGTACAGTCATTGAAACGTGTTAAGCAAAGAGCAATTTTTCCTTTCGCCAAAATGTTTTCAAATGTCGGCTGTTGCATATGCGCCAAAATGCAGCTGTAAGTAGGAGGGAGTTAAATATTTCTAAATAAGCGTTCGCTCACCTGTCAGGATACAGTGTAGACGCTATTTTATGCATGGATGGTCCTATCAGAATGTATAGATTGATCTGGGTCCCCATTTATTGAACATTACAAACACATTAAAGTTGCGCTTTTGGTCCACTTTTCTAATATCAATTTCACATTCTTGGCTAAATATCGGTGCAGTTTTGTCCAAGCTTGATTATACAAATATCACGTCTATAATGGCTAAATAGGATTTATCAAATTACCTTAAAACTTTAAGTAGATAGCGAATGTTTACTTTCGTTTTCGATTAGTTAAATCTATTGGTACAGGTATCATTATGTATATTATATGTAGTATAACCATCATCAAAACAATTTATTATGAAAATAAATTGGAAAATCCTTATTTACTTTTAATTTTTAAATAGTATCAATGCTTACTTGCGTTATTTTCTCTCCAGTTATCTCTGTTTTAATAAGAAATTCGTGAAAGTCTCATGTAGAACTAGTAGGCGTAGCATTGATTTTTCCCATTTCTATAAATAACTTTAATATCATGTGAGTTAACAAGATAACACAAGAAAATAATAACTTTTAGTTGTATATGTTATCAGAGCAAGTAGTTCATAGTTCATCAGGTATATATTAAAACTTCTTTCTTTATCGTGGGCTTCGTGCACACCGGCTGTAGCTACATTGTGTTACAAGAAGTGTTTGCGACCTTATTGCGGGAAGCGATCGATAGTATATTTACATGTATATCTGATTTGAAATCATGTGTGTCATCAAATGTCAATTAATTTCACGAAAAGTGTTAATGCTTATATCTAATCTAATTCCTTTTTTTTTTTTCTTCTTCTCATTCTCCTTTGTGATTGATCACATTCTGTTCATAATGATTACATTTTCTAGCATCTCAAATCATTGCTCATTCTATATACACACAATACTACAATATACATGTAAACATTTTGTGTTTGTATTGCTCAAAAATGTGAAAACATCATTTTTTATAGCCATCTAGATATATCGTGCGTGTGTGTCCGTCTCTTATATTCTAAAGAATACACATGTGCATACAAAGAGAAATTGGTGAAAATGCAATAAAATGATATTCCTCGCATTGAATGTCTGTAAGCTTACTGCAATTGAAACAGCTTTTACCATTTCCACTTTACAGACTTTTGATGAAGCAGCATTGCCGTTTTGGGGGCTTATCAGGCTATCTTAACTATAATATCTGAGAGCAATACTGGCGTATACTTAAGCTTGTTTACCAGTCATCAGTCGCTGTCTGCTTGACTTGACTAGATCTATCAGATAAGCGAGGGTAATTTATGGGGGTCATTAACAGTTTTGTTTTATTATATCCCCAGTCACGATTTATTCTAGAAGAGATACAAATTGTAAAATATATTTATTTAAGGCTTTGACTAAAATAAGTACTGCTGTTTTTTTCTAAACTTCCAATGTGTGTATACCAAGAGAAACAGCAACAGCTTATTTCTAAATCTATCATTTGTTATGTATACCTCTTAATTGATGTCTGTAATTAAACACCATTATGACAGGACCCAATTCCACGCAATCAGATCAGGACTTTACCTGTTCGTGCATACATCAGCGATGTCTCCAAAGAGATGATATGCATACACACTGACTTTATATGTATGTTATTTTATCGTAAATAGTAGTTATGTCCATACATTTAAAGGTCGTTTTTTTGCGTGACTTTTTATAATGTGTATTGTTCTCGATACTGTTTATTCAAAATGAAGTTTTTTAAAGTAAAACATATATTTTTATTAGAAAATACTTACCAGTCATTAAATACCTTATATCTAATCTCAATACCCTTAATTCCATCCACAAAAAGCTCGCGACTAGCGTTTTCCTCACGCCTGTGTGATATACACGGCCGCCGGTTAAATACCGATGCACGTGCTCATACGTGTCACATTTGATTTCCACAGTTAAGTGTGTTTCGTGACGACGCAGGGTTGGGAGGCGGTTATCTGAAATGACTGGTAAGTATTTTCTAATAAAAATATGTTTTACTTTCAAAAACTTCATTTTTATGTCAAAATACATTACCAGTCATTTAATACAAGATGACTTTGCAGCATCGGTCGGGAGGATCGTCCAACACCACTTATCTATTACAGATGTAGCACCTTGTAGTTATTTTTTAAATTTACGCAGTACTTAATGGACACAACAGCTTATTAAAATAGGCATAGGGATTGAAAAATAAAATTTCAATCTGTTGTGTACTTCATTGTTGTGTGATGTTTTGAATTAGCAGACAACTCGCTGAGACGCCACTAGTGGGCCCAGAGAGAAAATATTTTCTGTCTGCGCGGACAAAGAGCGCAGATAGAAGTAGGAGAAAGTCGATTGCGACTTCCACACCGCCGCACGAAGAATGTCTTCTGGAACATTATTAGAAAAGGCCCAACTAGTTGACAGAGCCATAATTTCATGCGGACGAATCCGCAGAAATTCTAGATCGCGAACGGAAAGATCCTTGTAAACTAATTTAATGGTAGAGGATATCCAGCGGGAAATAGATGCCGCTGAAATATCCTTACCTCCTATGAGTGGTAGAAATAACCTCTTCCTACGGCCCCTAGTACTTTCAACTCTCTTAATATAGTACTTAAGAGCTCTGAAAGGGCAAAGGAGTCTGTCCGAGTCTGACGGACCACAGCTCGCAGAAAGACTGGGAACTGTGATTGGTTTTGGAAGGACCAAAGGCAATTGATTTTTGGCAAGAAAACCAGGTTGACAGAGTAGAGTTATAGAGTCATCAGATTCATTGCACCTGATAAAACCCGTTTCTACTGAAAGAGCATGAATCTCACGAGCGGCCGCAAAAGCGAGAAGAAGTCAAGGACTTCAAGGACGCGGAAGCTAGTGCTTCATATGGAGCCTTCTTTAAGGATCACAGAACGCAAGATAAATCCCATTTTGGAGTTAAACTCCTAAAAACAGGTTTTTCTAGCTCGAATGACCGCATAAGTTTAGAGAGATTAGAACCAATGCTCTCTCCCACTTTGAACTTAAGCGTATTCGAGAGCATAGAACGGTAACCTTTTACTGTACTAACTGCCAGATCTTTTTCCTCGAACAGGAAAAGTAAGAAGTCGGCAATTCTAGTCATAGAGGGACACTCTGGATAGATCGACCTAGCACGACACCAATCTGAGAAGACCGTCCACTTGGAATCATAAACGATTCTAGTGGAGCGCCGTCTCGATTCTGCGATGCGAGAGGCAACCCTCTTAGAAAAGCTTCTCTCTCGGATAGAACGCTTGATAAGGTCCCAGCGTGAAGATGCAGCATTGCCGGATTGGGATGAAGACGCCGACCCGGTTGCTGAAACAGTACGTCGTCTCGAAGAGGGAGACGTATTGGTTGTGCTGAGAGGCAGGCCAGGAGACGTTCAGTAGATGGCACCACTGTCTCCACACGGTATCCAGTCCGAAGACATTCGTTTCCCGGCGGAATAACGTCCACCCGAAGCTACCATCCGTTCCTCCATACCCATAGCAGGGCCAGCCGAAGCTGAAAGAGGAACGGTTGTGATGAGTGGAGAAAGAACAGCTCTAATTTTTTCACTTACCACGGTCGCAGAGTCCGATTGCTGGGAGAACCCCTCGAACTCTGCTTCACTCGAAAAGCTTAGTATTTTCCGTTTCGTGATTTTATTACTCCTCCTGCTTTTGTGAGTTCTCCTCTTCCCAGGCTATTTCCAAACGGTAGCAGGCCAGGATGAGCAGCACTCACAGGGTAAATCCTGTGTGAATTTTGCGCACGCAAGACAGGACAGATGCGTGTCCCATACGGCCAATAAATGACCGCATGAGCCACGCATCCGTTCACCTTCATTTGTTTATGACATATATAAACTAGCTACATGTAATTAAATATTTTATAATTTTCAATTTTCAATTAACGGTTGATCACCGCTATGGTTTTCACTGACAAAATGTTATACAAAATGTTTCCCGTACATACTACAAATACAGAGGCGATAACCGTTAATGGTATCGCTTAATTGGTCGGGGGGAACTAAAACCGTTGAATGACGCAATGGTTGAACTATCACACCCGACGACGTATAACTGAAATAAGTGGGTGGGGTGTTCCATCCGTGAAGTCTCAGTTAGCTGTATCCAATACAAAACAAACAATACAATCAATAATTTATGCAATTTATGGTGATTATATGTTTAAATAGTTGAATCACTGAATGGCAAGAACTTGCTAAGGCGAAACGCCTTGTAAAAGACAAAGAAATAATTTTTAAAAATGAATATAAATATTTTCCTGCAAGGTGTTGTGTCCAGCAATTAAAGGTGACACGTATGAGCACGTGCACCGGTACTTAACCGTCGGCCGTGTATATCACACAGGCGTGAGCGTGATTCTGAACGGAATTAAGGGTATTGAGATTATTTATCAGGTATTAAATGACCGGTTATGTATTTTTGACATAAAAATGTTTCGTTTCTAGTTCGGAAGGCTTTGATCCAAGGTCCTTGACTGATTGGTTGAATGGAGTTAATCGCCCGTTTCAACAGAAAATTATTTATAACGACAGTCAGTTCACCTTACATGTTCCCTGGCTTCCTCCCCGTCCCTCCTCCCAGTAGTCTTCTCAACACAACATTCTTTCCAAGTAAATGGCTATCTTCACACACCGACAATCTAACCCATTGTTGAAAGACCAATAATGCTAGTCACAACATTTTTTGTCAATAATCGGAAAGAATGAATGACTAAGCCGGGATTTGAACTTGGTCTATGGACACATAGCTGTATAATATCTAGAGACCACGCCATGTGGAAATAATGTTTATTACATTTTATTGTATGATTGTTGAATGCTCCGGCGAGACCGTCCGTATGTAATGCTTCATTGATTCAGCCTAGGACATTGCCCTATGCGGCTTTTATTCATATTCATGTAATATATTTGGAAATCAAAACAGTAGCTATGAGAGTAGTAAAGCCATCCATAACGGGATCATTATTTGTATCGGTATTGACATTATATGAGCTGTCCCGCGACAAAACCAACAGTGTGGACTGCGTAAAGTAGGGACCGGATTAGCCTAAGCATGCCGCGCAGGCTAACCTGGATAGAAACTCTTCGCCTCCTGTGGATTTTCTGCTTCAGGAATCATTATTCTATACCTCTATCGCCCTGAGACGGAATGTGTCGGCCCGGATCAGTCTGCGCGGATTGAGCAGGCTGATCTGGGTCGATACATTACGCAAAGGCAATTGGTTTTCTCATGGAACGGCTCATATGTTATAATTAATAATAATGCAGCCACGTCTGGATATTTCACCGGGTCTTAGAGAATCTCCGTAAACGGATCAAAGGAGAGTAAGTTAGTGTTAAACTAGTATAGCCATACTTCTTGTCTATGGTCAAATGTGTTTCTAGCATTCAATTTCCTGTAAACGGTCAGCGGATGCTCTGGTGCGGATGCGCAGGTTCGCCTGGGGGCACAGAAGCATTAACTGTTTCCCACAAACAATAAATTTGCAGCAGACGACTTTGAAAACATCCCTTAATAAAGACATACTTATTGAATAGAGTTGAAAACATTGTGTCAAAAGGATACATTGATCGTTTTGAGCAATTTCTTCTTTTGTCACAAAGTTTTCAAAAGTCGTCTGCTGCAGACGTCAGAAAGCTTCTACACGAGGGAAAGGGTTAAGACCATAAAAGCCCCATACACGCGGCTCTTATATTATAATCAATATGTGTAAGGCGAAAATATATCTTATTCGGCGATAGCTGTTTAACCTCTGTATTGCCTAGATGTAAAACAAATGATCTAGATTGTAGACCAATTAAATGTTGTATTTAATAAATAATGTCGAAGAAATGAAACGTTTTGATTGGTACATAGTTAAGTTGACGATCAAAAGAGAGGCACTAATAAGTTGAAGTTTTAAAATGAAATGTTCTGCATACTAACCTTTAATTGTTTTCCTTAATAACTAAATTTCAGTGAAAAAAAAAAACACGTATGAAACATAATATTTAAGAGCAAAATATATATATATTTTTTTTGAAACATGATAAGTTTTCAGTTATTTACCGTCAATTGAAACTTATGCACCTCTTGGGAGCCTCGCGTAATCTCCAGTCCTGTGACGTATTCTCGGCCTTGAATGCGCATGTTCCATTTCTTAGTGTTTTCTCATATTGATCGCCGTTTATCTTTTTTTAAGGATATTTCTTGTTGTATCTGTTTCTGCATCCGGGTATATAGCACGTTTACCACATGAATATATGACACAGACTACTATATAGAAAATGACGTTGGCAAAGGAGAACTCAAAATTAAATATTCAAAGAAACAGATTAACATAACAATTGCAACTGAGGTGGTACGTATACAATAAAAATAACACATCTCATGTATGAGTGTATATCATTATTTTCTCCCTAATATAAGTTATGTTAAAAGATAAAGATATATCGTATTGTACTGCAGTGTGTTAAGACTGGGCGATATGGATGAAATATCGCCGCCCTTTTCAAATTGCGTGTACAACCTTATGCCCGAAAAAAAAAAGTGTTACCTGCAGTGGGGTTCTATTTTTTTGTTATTGTCTTGTTTATATGTTGTGAAATTATTTTTGAAATGCAATGAAATTATAATAGTGTTTTCTAATGGTATTTACACGAACCTAATACTGTCTGGTGACGGTTTTCTAATTTGCTGTCTACAATTGAATACATACATAGAGGATATTTGTTTGTTTTGAGTTGATATGGAATATATCTCATCTCGAAGCAATACAATTTTATATTCCATATCCACTCAAAACAAAGACATTTTCTTTTAAGTTTATGCTAATTGATGACGAAAGAATGTAACTATTAAGTCTCTTCGTACTTGTTCACACGCAGACAAATCTGTGTGAATGTCCTATTCAAACACAGAGTGCCGCCATATTGAAAAGTTGTAACGAAAACAAAATATGGAACACATCTATTTGTTCACTACACAGCAGAATGCGGAATGCGGAATTATACATTTGTCAAGATAAGTTTATCAATTTTTGTGAAAATGTAAAAAAGTAGTTCCGGCATACCTATATCACTCACAGTGTGGGTGATACCAGTGAGTGATATGGTAGATATCTGATATGATAGAACATAGTATCAAATCATTAAGCATAAAATAAAACAAAACAATATCTTATGTGATAGTCGATTGAAATACAAAATGATCACAAGGTTTTGTTATGAAGATCTATATATAAATGTGAATATTATAAGCGACGATAACGCGATCGAACACATTTGGAGATGACTCGCTGAGAATCTAAATCTGTTATCATCAGGTCTAACGTTTCTGAAATGAGAGATAAAGAAATTGAGAGGAAGTTTAAGGGTTTGGCTTGGATAAAGCCTTACTGCACTTTCAGCAGTAGTTCTGCTTACGTTCTACTCTTCAAGTGAAAAGTGCCTTATAGCGTAGATATTTTGAGAAGAATTTCCTCAGATATCACATAATCAACTTTTCTCAATAGCCCGCAATAAGGCATAACTTAAATTGTCTAGTACGAAACAGTTCTACTACATTATGTTCT
This sequence comes from Serripes groenlandicus, assembly GCA_031761405.1. NCBI lineage: Eukaryota > Metazoa > Mollusca > Bivalvia > Cardiida > Cardiidae > Serripes > Serripes groenlandicus. The sequence goes on from JASEVX010000002.1 coordinate 141,332,193, forward strand.
TGTGTCCCAATGGCCTTGAAAAGTACATGTAGTTCTTTGAACTCATATTCGTGTTTATTTTATTTTTCATATGTTATATATACGAGATGTTTTACATTTACTAATCAAACAAATTTACCAAATGTAGTCATGAAAAAACCATCACCTATTTTCCTTGTTTAGCGGTTCCGCATTGCCACCTGGCATGGAGACATTCACATATCCAGACCCGACAGACTCTGCCGAATGTCGACTACACTCGGACATGTCCGAATAACGTCGATCTCGGATCTTTATTTGATCTGCACCCAGAAATCTCCCAACTTGCGTTAGCACTGGTTCTGTTATTGCGGGCGAGGGATTTGTAAGATGGTCTAGTTTGTTGCTCAATGCGTCCACTTTGACATGGAGACTGTCGATCTGCAAGTGTATATATGTACGAATAACTGGTAGGGGTCGGATGATATTTTTTGCGCATCCCCGCAGTCTGATCTTGATTTACACTGTCTGGCAATAATCGCCAAACCCACGAACAATACCGATCTCATACGGAAATGGCCGAGTTCATTATGGATGGTCTCCTTAAGATGATTTATTTTACAGATAACCTCGTCAAGATGCCAAGTTATATTTCGAAGACAGAAAATGAACATCTTTCCTGATTTCTACAGCAGACCTATAACACTTGGCAGATAAACTTCTTGAACACTTTATCTTTGTCCAACAAGGTTTTCATTTTTTCTCTCCGAATGACTCGTACGTTGATCTACATTGTACATTCTCTATGGGTACGGATACACACCCCATAAGATGTATACCCCTTAGGGATATTGCCCTTAGAATAGTTGACTAAAGGATACTTTTGAATTAATTACCGTAATGGGAAAATATCCTAGGAGGCAATTATCCTATACTCATTCGCTACATATCTACATGTACATGCAAGTATTGTTTCGGGTAATTAAAATGTAGTTTACTCAAGTTAGAGATTTTTATTAGACCTCTACCTTTTGTATTAAATGTTCTATGGCTTCTTTCACTTCGTTTAGTTCACCCTTGTTCACATCATGTCGTGTTTGAATCAGCTCGTGCGTCATTTCTGTTTCTTCCGTGTTCGACATGGGTCAAACTGCCTTAATTAAAATGAAAAAAATAAATATTGAGTGATTGATTGCTTGCTTGATTTTTACGCAACTTTCAACAATATTTTAGCCGAGCCCCTTTAGCTCAGTCTGTAGCGACGCGGGCTGTCAATCCAGGGGATGTGAGTTCGAACCGCAGCTCGGCCTACATTCTTTCCGACGTTTGACAAAAGTCACTGTGACAAGCGGCATTCGTCTTCTACCAATGGGCTAACTGTCAATGTGGAAAAGCAGCAAGTTGTTTGGAAAGATTCTTGTGTGGATTACTGGTGTGAGAAAGCCAGGAAACACATGAGTAGGTGAACTGGCCGCCAAAAAGCCGTCAAACCCCAATTAATCAAGTCAATCCAGGGGTTGTGAGTTTGAATCCCGGATCGGCCAACTTTCTTTCCGACGATTGCGTCATTCGTCTTCCACCAATGGGCTAAGTCTATGTGGAAAAGCAGCCAGTTGCTTGGGAAGATTGTTGTGTGGAGTACTGGTGTGAGAAAACCAGAAAATGCATGAGTAGGTGAACTGGGCGCCGTGATACGACTGAAAACTTGTTGAAAAAGTCGTCAAACACCAATCAATCAAAGATTGTTTTTAACGCCGCTTTCAACAATTGTTCAGTTATATCACGGCATTTCCTGGTTAAGTTACTAGTTTTACTGGTTAATTTATCCTGAAACCAGCAAGTCAGTGCTAACCCCACAACCCTGAGCGCCAAAGAAGGCATCCATTATTACCATTTTTTTTTTCAATTTTATTTTATTTCTTTTTCTTTATATAGCCATTTATCAAACATGATACCTGGGCTCTGCAGGGTTTAACCTTTTCCAACAAAAAGACGCTTTCTGACGTCTCTGCAGCAGACGATGTTTGAAAACATTGTGACATAAGGAGAAACTGCTCATATTGTTACTGTTGTCACAATGTTTACAACTATAGTCAATAATTACTCTTTCATTAAAATAGTGATTTTCTATATTTTCAAAGCACGAGAGGACATCTTGAATGTTTAAAAAAAACTTTCATATAGACCAACAGTGTAACCTCTGTAGAGCAACATCTGACAGAGTAAACAGGTACACGGTTGTTCTTAAGGAGGGCTATTAGGGGTTTATTCATTTTTTACAGGAACAGAGTAAAGGAAGAATCGTACACAAACTTTGTAGCGAAAGTAGAATTTGTTTGTAAACTTCCCAACAATTACTTCCACTCCATCCAAAAATCATCCTTGATTTAGACCAGCTGTTACATCTATTATTCTATAGATGAAGGGGGACATTTAACCCTTTCCTATGTTCTGCTCGCCAAATGGCAATGATTGCCGAGTGCGAGGGTAAAGTAAACAACGCCAACAGACAACAACAACCCTTTAAATCAGCAGCAGACGACTTTGAAGACATCTGGGCAAAACTATGGAAAATGTCTATAAATGAAAGTACAGCAATTGAAAAGTGTTGAAGTGTCAAAAAGTGAAAAAACTCATTATGAGCAATTTCTCCTTTTGCTACAAAGTTTTCAAACATCGGCTGCTACATATACGTCAAAATACATCTAAAAGAGGGAAAGTGTTAAGCTGTTCTAAATAGGAGTTCGCTCAACATGAGATGATATAGTGTAGACGCTATTTTATGCATCGATCGTCTCCATTCGTTGAACATTACACAAACAGTAGAGTTGTGCTTTTGTGCCACTTTGTTGATTTTAATTTCACATTCTTGTCTAAACAGATCGATGCAGTTTGGCCGCCGTGATATAACTGAGTAATTGTTAAAAACGGCGTTAAACCCTAATCAACCAATCAATCAATCAATCGATGCAGTTTCATCCAAGCTTGATTATACAAATATCACGTCTATAATGGCAAAATAAGATTCATCGAATTACCATTAAACTTTAAATAGATATGGAATGTTTACTTTCGTTTTCGACTAGTTAAATCTATTGGCACAGGTATCATTATATATATTAAATGTAGTTTTGAAACCTTCATCATAACAATTTATTATGAAAATTAATTGGAATTCCTAATTTACTTTTGATTATTAAATTGTAAATGCTTACTTGCGTTTTTTCTCCAGTTATCTCAGTTTAAATACGAAACTCGTTAAAACGGGTTGTTCCTATAACGTCGACTCGATTTAATCCTTAGCTGATCGGTCGAGCGGATCGGGGGAACCATTAGAGGGTAATTATGTGACAGGTAAATATGTATACCTATTGCTTTAAGACTCATGATTTATTGAGACGGATGTGGTTTTTTTTTATATATACATGTTTGTTACATACAATATACATGATAAAGTTCCCAATTTCTTTAATGTCTTTAAGATGTTTTTACTCATCGTCTTGTGTAGACATGAATAGTTTATAAATAGACGACTTTCTGATGCGTTTGCAATATACGACCGGTAAAAATCGTAAACTACGAAAGAAATTTGATTTCTTTATTTCCCTCAAGGTTTTCTGCTAATTTTAGTGAATCCTTCCCAGTGCAGTCGAAGAAAATGTAACGGTTAACCTATTCCCTCATACGACAATTCTGCAGCAGACGACTTTGAACATATTTTGTCAAATAATGGAAAATCTCTATAATTGAATGGATAACATATGACTCAAAGTGGAAAACATTGTGACAAAAGGAGAAATTGCACGTTTTGTGCAATTTCTTCTTTTGTTTCTATGTTATCAAAAAGCCGTCTGCTGCAGAGGCGTCAGAAAGCGTCTATATGAGGGAAAGGGTTAAGTGTACAATCCAGAAGTCTTATTGATCGACTAGATCTACACGTAAATGAGACAAACTCAATAAATATTGTATTTATGCATCAACATGTATGATCACGAAAATATATACATGCAGAATTTCCCTGAGAATGCTGATTGATACTGGTTTATGATAGACCTGATATATACCGGTTTATTATAGATCCTGGTTATATAAGTTTATGATAGGACCTGATTTTTACCGATTAATGAAAGGACATGATGGATACCGGTTTATGTTAGGACCTGGATGAAAGGGTCTGAGTGTGAGCGGTATTTGATAGATAGCACCTGTTTGGAAATGGTTTATGCTATGACCTGATCGATATCAATTTATGATATAGTTCCGATTGTTATCGGTTAAACATAGGACCGTAATAATACTGGTTTATGATTGATTGATATCAGTAGGATGGGGCCTGGGTGTTACTGATTTATAGAATGGTGTGAATGCTTGTTGTTGGTTTATGGCAGGACCCAATTCCACGCAATCCGATCAGGACTTTACCCGTTCGGGCTAACATCCGCGAAGTCTTCAAAGAGCATTTATGCATACACACTGACTGTACATGTATGTCAGTCAAATATCGTAAATTATAGTACATAATGTCCATACATTTGAAGGTCGGTTTTTGCGTGACGTTTTAAAATGTGTTTTAAAATGTGTATTGTTCCCGTTACTGTTCATTCAAAACTGTTTCGTTTCGGGTCCGGAAGGCTATGATCCAAGGTCCTTGACTGATTGGTTGATTGCGAGTTAATCGCCGGTTTCAACAGAAAGTTATTCACAACAACAATCAGTTCACCTACACAATTGAGCCAGCCCTCGAGAAAACCAACATTATGGCCTCTGCGTAATGTTAATCGCCGGTTTCAACAGAAAGTTATTCACAACGACAATCAGTTCACCTACACAATTGAGCCAGCCCGCGAGAAAACCAACATTATGGCCTCTGCGTAATGTATCGACCCAGATCAGCATGCGCAGTCCGCGCAGACTGATCCGAGCCAACACATTCCGTCTCGGGGTGATAGACGTATATAGTAATGATTTCAGAAACAGAAAATCCACAGGAGGCAAAACGTGTCTATCCGGGTAAGCCTGTGTGACATGCTTTAGCTTATCCGGGTCGATACTTTACAATGTTGGTTTTCTAACGGGACGGCTTACATGTTCCCTGGCTTTCCCCCCCCCCCCCCCCCCCCCCCCCCCCCCCCCCCAGTAATCTTCTCAACACAACATTCTTCCCAAGCAACTGACTATCTTCCCACGCCGACAATCTATCCCATTATTGGAAGACCAAGGATGATAGTTACAATATTTTTTGTAAATAATCGGAAAGAATGAATGACCAAGCTGGGATTCGAACTTCTATGGACACATAGCTGCATATTATCAAGAGACCATGCCATGTGTAAATCATGGTTTTATTGCATCTCAAGGGGTGGGTGGTGACTGCTCTGGCGAGACCGTCCGTATATAATGCTTCGTTGATTCTTCACTATCCGTCGTGCAAAGCAAGGACATTGTCATAAACGGCTTTTAATCATATTCATGTTATATATTTGGAAATCAAAACGGTGGCTAAGAGAGTAGAAATCATGATTTAATACCCTTTTCTAAATTTATCCAGGGACATAGATAATCTATCTTAGTCTTATCTACGTCCCTGATTTAAACAATGACTAGAACATCTAAAATTTGACAATATGCGACAACTATAATCATGTATGTAAGGCGAAAATATATCTTACTGTATCTCTGTTTCTACATCCGGGGCATATCGAGCGTGTACCACATATGCATATATTGCACAGATGACTATATCGAAAATGACTATGAAAAAGGAGAAACTGCTCAAAATGGCAAAGTAAATACATTGTATTTAAATACACACATACAAATAGTAATTGTAGCTGAGGTGGAAGCTTACAGTAAAAATAACACATCTCATGTATGAGTAAATATCATTATTGTCTCCCTGATATAAGTTATGTTAAAATATGATTTATAGATATATTTTATTGTATTGCAGTGTGTCAAGACTGCGCGATATGGATGAAATATCGCCGCCCTTTTCAAGTTGCGTTTACGAACTTATGCCCGAAAAAAAAAAAGAGGTGTTGCCTGCAGCATAGTTTTTTTTTAATTGTCTTGTTAATAAGATTTGTAATAATTTTGAAATGCAATGAAATTATAATAGTATTTTCTGATCGTATTAACACGAGCCTAATTGGATCTCAACAATTGAATATAAAACAAATATATTATGTGATAGTCGATTGCAATACACAATGATCACAAGGTTTTGTCATGAAGATCTATAAATAAATGTGAATAGTATAAGTGACGATAACGCGATCGAACACATTTGGAGATGATTCGCTGAGAATCGAAATCTGTTATCATCAGGTCTCTCGTTTCTGAAAGGAGAGAGAAAGAAATTAAGAGGAAGTTTAAAGGGATTTGCTTGGTTGGAGCTATGCTGCACTTTCAGCAGTATTTCTGTTAACTTTGTACGCTTCAAGTGAAAAGTGCCTTATAGCGTAGATATTTTGAGAAGAATTTCCTCAGATATCACATAATCAACTGTCTTTTCTCAATAGCCCACAATAAGGCATAACTTAAATCGTCTAGTACGAAACAGTTCTACTACATTATGTTCTAGTGTCCAAATAATCGGGCGTTTGAAAAGTAGCTATTTGAACTCAAATTCGTATTTTTTTTTTATTTTTCATTTTTTTTTCAGAAGATGTTTTACATTTACTTATCCAATTATGTACCAAATGTAATCATAAAAAACCCCTCACCTATTTCCCGTGTTTCGCGGTTCCACAATACCATCTGGCATGGAAACACACACATATCCAGACCCGTCCGAATGATCCGAATGGCGTCGATCTCGGACCTCTAGTCGTTCTACATCCAGATATCTCCCGGCATGCGCTTGTACTGGTTCCGTAATTGCGTGCGAGGGATTTGAAATATGGTCTAGTTTGCTGTTCAATGCGTCCACTTTGACATGTAGACTGTCCATCTGCAAGTGTATGTGTACGAATGTTTGTTAGGCAACATGATCATATTTTTGTTTTTGATTTACCCCTATCATTGGAAAAGTTACAAGTTCGCTTTTGTGAACATTTAAGATCCAGATCTACACTGTTCACATATTTCTTAAATAAGTAAGACTACTCTGTCCAGCTGTTTAGAGTATGATAAGACTGAGCGGGTGGACAAGAGGATCTAAACTTACACGGCTAAGTAATGCAAACGTGTTCATTTTCATCATGCACTGACTCAATTATGGTTCTGTCTGCAAGATTTCTCAAACTGAAATCTTTAATTGGGGATCGAGCCCGGGACACCTGGTTAAAAATTCGCGACGCTGACCACTCTGCAATGGCGGATTCCTACATTTAATCAAAAGTGTTTTGTATCTTCATATCCTGATTATGGTATTGAAGTTTAACCCGTTCCCACACATAAGAAATCTGCAGCAGCCAACTTTGAACATATTTTGTCAAAAAATGGATTTTTTCTATAATTGAATGGATAACTAATAACTAAAAGTGAAGAATATTGTGGCAAAAGGAAAAATTGCTCATCATGAGCAATTTCTTCTTTTGCCACACTGTTTTCAAAAAGTTGTCTGCTGCAGATGCATCGTAATGCACATTTAACTGGAAAAAGGCTACCACTCTACATCCTTTCGTTTAGACACGTTTCACTCTCCCGTTGCGTAGAAAGTGGAATACATATTGTTGAAATGATATTATAATATGCTGCGCGATTGGATGACGCACTGGAGGGCATTTCCGACTCCTTTACATCTAGGTCATCCTGCGCACGCATGCAGCCTGCTTTTGATGTGCACTCTCGGGTAATAACAGACTAGCCCGAGAACAATACCGATCTCTAACGATATCATACGACCTCATACGGAAATTGACGAGTGCATTATGGATGAAGCCTAGATCTCACAGTCCCTGGAAGACAACCGTGGTGGCATCGTAGCAAATCGGGATGATCCGTGATGAACCGTGTTGATCCGGCGCGATCCGGCAGACTGTCCAGGATGTTTTAAAATGTTTAACACAACCGGGAGTCACCGGGAGAAATATCAAGAACCGGCGTTATCCGGACAAATGTCCCGGATCATCCCGGTGTACCAGCTAGTCTTCACCGGGAGATACCGGGACAGTGAGAACTAGGCTTAAGATGATCTGT
>JASEVX010000002.1:141340492-141395492 GCA_031761405.1 Serripes groenlandicus
ATACTGGCCAATTTATCAAATTACCACAACACTTTAAAAAGAAAACGAATTTTTTACTTTCGTTTTCGAAAATTGGTACAAGTATCATTATAACATATTACATGTAGCTTCAAAACCTTCTTCATAACAATTTATTATGAAAAGAAATGTGAATTCCTTATTTACTTTTTAATTATTTAAATAGTAAATGCTTACTTGCGGTTTTTTCTCCAGTTATCTCAGTTTTAGAAACGAAATCCGTGAAAGAGTTATGTAGAAGTAGTGGGCTTAACATTTGTTTTCCTCTTTCTATAAATAACTTTGTAATGGAGAGATAACAAGATAACACTAGAAAAAAAGTACATTTTGTTTTTATATGTTATCAGAGCACGCTAACTAGTTCATCAAGTATATATTAAAACTACCCTCTTTATCGTGGGCTTCGCGCCACACTGCGTTGTAGCTACATCGTGTTACAAAGACGTGGTTGCGACCTTATTGCTTGAAGCCATCGATATGATATTCTGATTTGAAAAGTGTCAATTAATTTCACGGAGAAAGTGGTTAATGCTTAGATATCCTTGCTTCTCTCTTTTTTTCTTCTTCTTTGCTTCTTCTTCTTTTTACGCCTGTTTAATGCTTCTTCTTTCTTCTGTCACTTACTCTGCTTCATCTCATGCCTTCTTCTCCTTCTTCTCTTCTCCTCTCTTCCTCTCACTTCTTCTCTTCTCTCTTCTATGATCATCTTCTTCTTCTTCTTCTTCATCTTCTTTTCTTCTTCTTCTTCATCTTCCTCTTCTTTCTTCTTCTTTCTTTCTTTTCTTCTTCTTCTTCTTCTTCTTCTTCTTCTTCTTCTTCTTCTTCTTCTTCTTTCTTCTTCTTCTTCTTTTTTTTCTTCTTCATCTTCTTCCTTCTTCTTCTTCTTCTTCTTCTTCTTCTTCTTTCTATCTTCTTCTTCTTCTTCTTCTTCTTTCTTCTTCTCTTCTTCTTTCTTCTTCTTCTTCTTCTTCTTCTTCTTCTTCTTCTTTCTTTTCTATTCTTCTTCATCTTCTTCTTCTTCTTCTTATTCTTCTTCTTCATCATTTTCTTCTTCTTCTTCTTCTTCTTCTTCTTCTTCTTCTTCTCTTCTTCTTCTTTTTCTTCTTTCTTCTTTATCTTCTTCTTCTTCTTCTTATTCTTCTTCTTATTATTCTCCTATATATACATGTAAACATTTTGTATTTGTGTTCACTCAAAAATGTGTATACATCATCTTTATTTAGGCATCATAGATATATCGTGCGTGTGTGTCCGTCCTCTTATATGCTAAAAAATACACATGGCATACAAAGAGAAATAGGTGAAAATGCATTAAAATGATATTCCTCACATTGAATGTCTATTTATAAGCTTACTGTAATTAAAACAGTTTTAACCATTTCCCACTTTACAGACTTTTGATGAAGCAGGTGAAATATGAAAACATGGCGGAAAATAGAAGAAATTACTCATACGAGGTTATACTCCCTCAAAACGGTTAAAAAAAGTATTACGTCCTGTACACTAGCCTTGATTAATTAAAACTGTTCAACTATCGGACAGTATTACGTCCTTTACACTAGCCTTGAATAATTAAAACTGTTCAATCCTATCGGAAAAGTAATTACGTCCTGCTACACTAGCCTGATTAATTAAAACTGTTCAACCTATCGAAAAGTATTACGTCCTATACACTAGACTGCCAATATAGACTTGATTAACATTAACACTGTTCAAGCCTATCGGAAAGTATTACGTCCTGTACACTAGGACTGCCAATATAGACCTTGATTAATTAACACTGTTCAACCTATCGGAAAGTATTACGTCCTGTACACTAGCCTTGATTAATTAAAACTGTTCAACCTATCGAAAAGTATTACGCCCTGTACATAGACCTGCCAATATAGACCTTGATAATTAACACTGTTCAAACCTATCGGAAAGTATTACGTCCTGTACACTAGCCTTGATTAATTAAAACTGTTCAAACCTATCGAAAAGTATTACGTCCTGTACACTAGACTGCCAATATAGTCCATGAAGCCGATTTTGTAAATATTTAACAAAATCGGCTTCATGCTTTCGGAGGAGTAGCTTTTAACTATAGCCATATAAGGCAAAATAGACTCGCCCCTGGAACCAAGGTTTGAACGAATATGATAAAAGAGTCATACTAAGGAACATATATACAAAAAATCATTGAAATCGGCTTAATAAGTTAACATGGGTTAAATGAATCTCATATAGGATTACCCATGGAATATTTCTACTAAACTATTTGAAAATCGGCCAACCAGTTTTGAGGATATTTTGTTTAAGTTTTTTTTTCCTTCGGTTGCCATGGAAACCAGGAATTATGCATGGATAAACAAAAATGACTCAATTAAGGAAGAGGACATTGAGAGAATGCTACCCTATGAAGTTTCACATCCCAATTGGCACATTGGTTTTTCGAGAAGAAGCGCATGCCGGAACAAATCGATAAGACGTAAGCTCGACTGTCCTTGCAGAACGAGGAGCCTTAACATGAAGAAACTATGTCCCAATACTTGAAAACCACACCAAAACTCATGATTTTTTTCACACAAAAAAAAACCCAGTCAACAAATCTGCAGGTGACGAATGTGTAATCTATCTTGGCAAACAATATGAGAAATCTTTGTCAATGAAAGAAATATCATTAATAGTGTTGACAACATTGTAACGAAAGAAAAAAATGCTCATTTTTTCGAGCAAAGAACTGCTCTTTTTTATCACAATGCCTTACAAAATTTTGTTTGCTGTAGAGTGCGTCGAGTTGCGTCTGTATATTCCAAAGTGTTAAAGTTAAAGTTATGTTAAAGTGTAGCATTCCAGCGTGCATGCATTTAATTATACCACGCCGAAAAAAAGAACTTACATTGTCAGTTTGATTACTTTTAGAAATTTGAGAAGGTACTTCGGTTTTAAAAGTAGCGGTTCCTTGTCGGCAGACGGCCGGTATAGTGTTTGTGACCTCATACGCAACACATCCTAAATTTTTAGGTCCATGACAAGAGTAAATAATTCAACAACGGCCTTCGGCCAAAGATGCAATGTCTTATTTGTAGGTGTTTGCTTAAGTTTTTCTCCAACACGTCTGTAAAAGCATGTTTGAGACCCTGTTCAGATTTGAAATATTTGAACTACAATTGGCGCTGCATTCAGGTGACTACAGCATCCCACTCTCAGGGTGTGACTATACAACTCATATTTAGTTGGTTGTACTGAATGGTGTTTTTCGCTGTGTGGTTTCACGTGGAATTTTGATAAAACATAACGTACTTTGAACTGTCTCTATGGAAGAGGTATGCTTCAGAAAGATTTAATAACATTTTAAACATAGTATTTTGTGTCAACTTGTTAGCTTTTGTTAAATATTCTCCGTTCAGTTTTGCTGATTCAGCGCATTCTAGCCCATGCCATGAAATATAAGGCGAAAGCATCATGCTTAGCAAGCTTCAACTAATGCCTATCAACATGACCCTGTTTTTAAATAGCAGTCTTCTTCTAACATAATTTCATCATAGGTAGAACATGGTCTCATCAGAGGTAATGCACTTCTTCCAATCACCGTTCTGCAGTCGTATATACAGATGTAACGTGTACCGGGTCCTTCGCGGAGTCAAGCACCTATCCAGGCACTGATCGCGATATACCTTACTTAACTTTTTGAAAAGGACAACCACTCTACCAACGTCGCTATAAAAAGCCGGCTTTCGCAGCAAGGCTGTAGAAGTGGTATTTGTACCTATACCCCATTCCCGTTACCTTTCTCCCTCTTTCTCTTGCCTTTGCCCGAAGTCACACAACTGCACACTAGCAGTACACCAGAACGCAGCCTCTGCGACATCTCTGGGAACCACCGGGGTAAGGGGATGATGGTGATGTCATCCGAAACGCTGCCACATTTGTAACGTGTACAGGCTCCTTCACTGAGTTAAGCCATCGCGGGTCACCCATCCAGACACTAACCGCGATGTACGTTGCTTAACTGTGTGAAAAAGAAACCACTCTACCAACGTCGCTATAAAAGCAAGGCTGTAGAAGGGGTATTTGTACATACACACCATTTCCGTTACACAACTTTAAAAATATTTGCCTGCGGTTAATAATTTGCCTGTTTTGAGCTGATGAACACCGAACCTTCTCACGTTAAAATTAATTTATCTATGCATGTAAGTTCATCAATAAACAGTTTAGACTTCAAAATATTTTATAAAATGTGATCTTCATTGTCTAGTTGATCTGTCAAGATATCAAGTAGTTAATTTTTGTTTTCATCAACTCTCAAAATTAAATCCGAATTACCGGAGATTGTCCCGATTTTAGATTTCAGACTTTCAGAATTAGGCACATTTCTACATCACAAACAACATTCAATCCCTGGAAAGCTGAGAGTTGACGACTTATATATCGTTTGAAAACATTGTTTGTGTAATCTTAGCATGTTTGACATCCTGTCGGTTGCAGGATAATGACTACGACTGCTCCGTCAATAACGTACGAGGATGTTGAAGAGTGACATGTGATGAGTCTTCAAGACAATGCACAATGTGCGACTTGGTACTAAATTTGATGTTTCTTAACTGTGGCAATGAAGGAGAAGTAGTTGAATTCTCGTGGGCAAATAACTCTTGAAGGTTGTCCTGTTTAATGTTGCCAATCTGCTGCTTTTCTTTGGATACCATTTTTGGAGTACCTCTCAGATGTTTATCTTTCCTTTCTAAGTGCTCAGCAAGCAATATGTTGTTCTGGTTCTTGCCCGACTGTTTGATATTCTTCACAGTTTCAATAACACTAAACTACACTATTTCTACTATATAAGACTAGAAATTCTCCCGAGTGCTTATGTAATTCGTTCCCCATTTCTTCAATGCTATCGTTCAATGCAAGGACAGGTGTCTTGTTATTAAAATGTTATTTTATGCCACCATAAAAGGTTTTATGTATTGTAGGAATAACCTTGTTCTATTACTGGATTGTATGAATAACCTTGTTCTATTAATTAGTGGAACAATTCCATCCCCGACACAAGAATCGGGTGCACCTGTCTGGGGTACTTTCACAAGCCAATCAAAAGGTAGCTGCAATCACGTGGCCTGTTTGGGCCAATCGGTTGCAGTCTTCTTCACTCTTGGATAATAATTTGGATCGACATCTTGTTTTAGATGGCTGCAAATATTTAATAATCGGAACCCGCTTTGGTCGATTCGATTTACTGCAGTACATAAAACATTTTCTGGGCAAGCTTTGTCGGTCATGGTTGCAAATATGAGGGAATTGCTCATGTTTCAATAAATTGATGTTAGATTGGAATTCATACTCAACTCTGGCCTTTTCTGGACCAGACATCATCCATCACAGCAACTGACTGGCCTTTTCAGTGAGCCCTACTGCTCTACATCCACCTTAGATGTGTTCGTTTTTTTTTCTGTGTATGGTCAACTTAAGTACAATAGCGGAGAACGATGAGTTATGTTAACAGCAAACATATTTTGACCAAACATAATTTTTCTGTGATAAGTTTGCTTGTGTTATGAAATGTTGTAACTTGCCTCTTCAAATAATGAACAAGTGCAGCAAGTTTTAATCTTACATTCATTTATAAGCAGTGGAAAAATACATATTTTCTTTTATTGTTTTCAGTGCAATTTCATCTGGAAAACGACAAATTTATAACAAATGGAGATAACTTAATTTAATTATAAACAAATTATATATAATTATTTTAATATAGGAAAATAATTGAATTAGACATAAAAGATAAGAAAGGAGAATTTTCAGCGTGGGTTTAGAGTTCAATATGTTTGGTACGTCCTAAGATAATGTGTTCGGAATTTAATGCTTTTCCAATTTTTGGTAACAATTAGACGGACTAATAAAACAAACCTAAGTGAATGACATCACTCTATACTTTAAAATAGTGATACTTAAATCTTTTTGTAAAACATGTTAAAGCTCTTTCGTTCAGATCTTAAGCGACGAATATACCGCTTCAATCGATCGGGTTTGATTGGACGAGGTTTTAAATCTGTTGTCGTCAAGTTTCTGGTTCTGAAAGAAAAGAACGAGAGGACATGTTGTTCTTGTAATATAGTAGTTTTGCTTGGATGGAGCTTTACTGTTCTTTTAACAGTAGTTATGTTACTTTCATGCGCTTCGTTTGAAATGCGCCTATCGGCGTAGCGGTTTAGACAAGATCTTTAATCAGAGTATTTATAGTCCACACTAACTCACAAATTAAATCGTCCATTATCAGCAAGTTCTGATACATGTGTTCTAGATTACCAATAGCGTTTGAAAGGAATTCTTTGAACTTATATTCGTATTTATGTTCATGTTTTTTATATTTTTTCACGAGATGTATTATATTCACTTATCCAAAATATGTTTTATATTCACTTATCCAAAATGTGTCACATTTAGTCAGATAAATAACCTCACCTATTTTCCTTGCTTCGCGGTTCAAACATTACCACCTGGCATGGAGACAATAACATATCCAGAATCGTCAGACTCCATTGAGTGTCGACTACACTCTGATACCATAATTGAATAAGACATAAAAGATAAGAAAAGAGAATTTTCAGCGTGGGTTTAGAGTTCAATATGTTTGGTACGTCCTTAAGATAATGTGTTCGAAATTTAATGCTTTTCCAATTAGACCGGACTAATAAAACAAACCTAAGTGAATGTCATCACTCTATACTGTAAAATAGTGATACTTAAATATTTGTGTAAAACATGTTAAACCTCTTTCGTTCAGATCTTAAGCGACGAATATACCGCTTCAATCGATTGGGTTTGATTCGACGAGGTTTTAAATCTGTTGTCGTCAAGTGTCTGGTTCTGAAAGAAAAGAACGAGAGGACATGTTGTTCTTGTAATATAGTAGTTTTGCATGGATGGAGCTTTACTGTTCTTTTAACAGTAGTTATGTTACTTTCATGCGCTTCGTTTGAAATGCGCCTATCGGCGTAGCGGTTTAGACAAGATCTTTCTTCAGATTATTTATAGTCCACACTAACTCACAAATTGAATCGTCCATTATCAGCAAGTTCTGATACATGTGTTCTAGATTACCAATGGCGTTTGAAAGGAATTCTTTGAACTTATATTCGTATTTATGTTCATGATTTTTTATATTCTTTCACGAGATGTATTATATTCACTTATCCAAAATATGTATCACATTTAGTCAGATAAATAACCTCACCTATTTTTCTTGCTTCGCGGTTCAACATTACCACCTGGCATTGAGACAATAACATATCCAGAATCGTCAGACTCCGCTGTGTGTCGACTACACTCTGATACCAAATCCGAATCGCGTCGATCTCTGAACTTAAATCGTTCGACATCCAGACATCTCCAATCATGCGTTTGTACTGGTTCTAATAACGCGATGTCCAGTTTGTTGCTCAATGCATCTATTTTGGCATGCAGACTGTACATCTGTAAGTGTATGTGTACGAATGAATCATGCTGCTATTTTATGTAAATGAGCCCGGCCATGGTATAAAGGTACAAGTTGGCTTTTGTGAACATTATATATCCAGATATAATATCCGCACCGGCTTTTTAAGGTATGCAGTGTTCACATATTACTAACAACTGCGTGTTAGACTATTCTGTCAACTTGACTTAACAGGTGGACAAAGATGATACGAACCTATACTGTTCAGAAAATCCAATGTGTACCTTTCCTCATGCACTGGTTCAATAAAGAATTTGTCTGTAAGTTTTCTTAAACTGAAATGTATCAACTGGTAACATATGGGATGTCTAAAGATACAGATTTAGTCAAACGAAATAGTCGCATCTCGCTATCGTGTCTTTGAATTAAATCCATGTTTCTCGAGTATATGTCCTGGTATGTAATTCGAATTATTACATTATTAGCATATTTAAGCACCACTTGAATGACAATACGAAGCAACACCTAACCTTCGCTCGCTCGTATATAGAGCTGATGACTGCCCCATACAGGTTGGTTGAGATTGACCTTTGATTCAGCCAATCAAATGCTCTCTTACAAAATCGTACAGCAAAGTAGTTTGGTCTGACTTTAATGATATTAAATGCTAAGAAACCGGAAATCAAGCATTACATTTTACAAACAGCAAACAGGGTAGAGAGTTTTGTGTCTTCATTATTGGTATTTAAAACTCCTCCACCAACAACAAATCTGCAGCAGACGACCAAGCAGAAGATAAAAACATCTAGGCAAACCTTTTAAAACATATGTACATAAAAGAACTCATATTGAAAAGAGTTGCAAATATTCTAGAAAATGGAGACATCGCTGTTAAAGAGTATTTTCTCTTTTGCAATAATATTTTGAGAAGTTCTTCTGCTGCAGAAGCGTCAAAATGCGTCTGCAACTGGGCAAAAGGTTAAAACCTTACAACCTTTTGATAAGTCGCGTTTGACTCCCGTTTCGTAGATTGAAATTATGTTAAACGTTCCCGCCACTGTGAACAGTCAGGTCGTCCTGCGCATCGCACAGTCTGATCTTGATTTGCACAGTTCGGTTATAACCGACAAGCCCACGAACAGTATCGATCTCTAACGACCTCATACGGAAATTGCCGAGTCCATTTAGGATGTTCTACCTTAATATGGCGTATTGTTTTACAGATTTACCAGGTCAAGGTCCGCAGGTCAAGTTTTATGTTTTATTCAGAAATTAACAAAAACGACACAATTTAAACGAGAACTATCACTGAATGCGATTAATACCACCGAACGCCGCCCTGATAGGAAAAGGTAGTGAAATATTTAGAAACCCTACCTTAAATTTCATCTTGTAGTTTTAAAGTTATTCTCCGGACAAGAAAAATGTAAGAAAGGGCAATGACAGTTATTCTACGGGCAAGAAAAAGTAACAAAGAGCAATAACTCTGTTATAAGGTAAAATAGAGTTATGGTTCCTGTACGCAGCACTTCCTCTCAATGTGTTGTATCATCGTATGAAGTTTTGTAAAATTCCATATTGTAGTTATTAAGTTATTCTCCGGACAAGAAAAAAGTAACAAAGAGCAATAACTCTGAATTTAGCTAAATTAGAGTTTTGGTCCTTGTAAATTACACTTTTTCTCATTGTATGAAGTTTTATTAGATTCCATCCAGTAGTTATTAAGTTATTCTCCGGACAAGAAAAAATAACAAAGGACAATAACTCTGTCATTAGCTTAAGTACAGTTATGGTTTTTGTACAATGCACTTCCTCTCATTGTGCTCTACCATTATATGAAGTTTAATTGGATTCCCTATGTTAGTTATTAAGTTACTCTCCGGACAAGAAAAAGTAAAGAAAGGGAAATAACTCTTAATTAGCTTAAACAGTGTTAGGGTTCATGTACACTGCGCATCCTCTCATTGTGCTCTACCATTGTATGACGTTTTATTAGAAAATATCTCGTAGTAATTAAGTTATTCTCCGGACAAATAAGAATAACAAAGGGCAATAACTCTATAATTTGGTAAATAGAGTTATGGTTCTCGTACACTGCACTTCCTCTCATTGTGCTGTACCATTGTATGACGTTTTATTAAATTCCATCTTGTAGTTTTAAAGTTATTCTCCGGACAAGAAAAAGTAACAAAGGGCAATAACTCTGTAATCAAGTATAATAGAGTAATGGTTCTTATACACTGCACTTCTTCTCAATTTATTGTATCATCGTATGGAGTTTTATTAAATTCCATCATGTAGTTTTAAAGTTATTCTCCGGACAAGAAAGAAATCACAAAGGGCAATAACTGTAATTAGCTAAATTATAGTTATGGTTCTTATACACTGCTTTCCTCTCATTGTGCTCTACCATTGTATGAAGGCTTTATAGATTCCATCCCGTAGTTATTAAGTTATTCTCTGGACAAGAAAAAATAACAAAGGGCAATTACTCTGTTCTTAGGTAAAATAGAGTTATGGTTCCTGTACACTACACTTTCTCTGAATGTGTTTTGATTAAATTCCATCTTGTAGTTTTAAAATTATTCTCCGGACAAGAAAATCGAACAAAGGACAATAACTCTGTAATTAGCTAAATAAGAGTCATGGTTCTTGTACACTGAGTCTTCACTTCATCTCATTGTGATCAACCATTGTATGAAGTTTTATTAGATTCCATCTAGTAGTTATTAATTTATTCTCCAGACAAGAAAAGGTAACACAGGGCAATAACTCTGTAATTAGGTAAAGTAGAGTTATGGTTTCTGTACACTGCACTTTCTTTCATTGTGCTCTAACATTATATGACGTTTTATTAGATTTCATCTTGTAGTTATTAAGTTATTCTCCGGACAAGAACAAATAAAAAAGACCAATAACTCTAATTATATAAAATAGAGTTACGGTTCTTGTACACTGCACTTACTCTCAATGTGTTGTATCATCGTATGAAGTTTTATTAAATTCCATCTTGTAGTTTTAAAAATATTCTATGGACAAGATTTTACGGTCAAGAGAAAATAACAAAGAGCAATAACTCAGTAATTAGCTAAATAAGACTTAAGGTTCTTGAACACTGCACTTTCTCTCAGTGTGCTCTAACATTGTATGCAGTTTAATTAGATTCCATCTTGTAGATATTAAGTTATTCCCCGGACAAGAAAAGGTAACAAAGGGCAATTACTTAGGTAGAGTATAGTTATGGTTCCTGCACACTGCACTTCTTCGCACTGTGTTGTATCAGCGTATGAAGTTAAATTTAAGTCCATCAGGTAGTTTTAAAGTAAAGCTCCAGACAAGGAAAATTGCAACCGACCAACCGACCGAAAGACCAAAGTGTGACTCCAATATATCCCCTTCAAACTTCGTTTGTCGGGGGTATAATGAAAGGTTTTACCTGATGTTTACAGCACTTGTAAGAGAAAGTTCTTTGTCCAACATGGTGTTCAACACTCTTCCATTTATCTACAGTAAACATTCTCTAGTTATTTACATACAAATGACATTTCGGAAATTTAAAAAGGCAAACTTTTTAATTAAGCTGTACCTCTTGAATTAACGGTTGTATTACACGTTGCATGGCGTCGTCTAGTCCATTCTTGTTTACATCATGTTGTGTTTGAATCAGCTTGTGCGCCATTTCTGTGCCTTGCGTTTTCGACATGGTAAAACAGGCTTAAATTAAACGTAAACAATAGCACGATTAATACTTTGATTGGTGTTAAGCCATTTATCAAACACGAGCTAGGTTCAGCAAACAGATGCTTACTGACGATGCTAATGAGTCATTTCTCCTTTTGCCACAATGCTTTCAATCAATATGATTTCATTTATAGATAGTACCGATATATTTGACAGGATCTTTCCGAAGTCGTCTGCTGCATATGTGATAATTGTGGGAAAGGGTTAAGGAGAGCTATTTAGGGTTAATGCTTGCTTGATAGAAACACATGTCTAAAGTAGAAACGTATGAAAACATTGTAGGAAAATTAAAAAAAAATCGTAAAAAATAATTTCTCCCTTTGCCACTATGATTTCCTCTCAATCCCAAATGATCCTTGTTTTGGTCCAGATTTTACATCTTTTATTCGTCAGATGTGGGGAAAAGTTAAACATTGTCAAAATGAGTAACTTGTCATATTGCCACATTTTCAAATGTCGTCTGTTGATATATCAAAATGCATATGCATGTTCGAAAGGTTTAAACTGTTAGAAATATATTTAAATTCCACATTCAAAATTGATTATACGTGTATCTAAGCTAATCAAACAGATTTAGATAATGGCTATATATTTACGTCTCCGGAACAATTTTAGGATTGGATTTAAAACATTGTGTCAAAATGAGAAGTTGCTCGTTATGAGCAATGTGTCCTTTTGTCACAAACTTTTTCAAATATCGCCTGTTGATGTGCGTCAAATGCATCTGCACGTGGGAAAGGATTAAACTGTTCTAAACAGGGTGCATTTTTAGAGGATACAGCGAAGAGTAGATTAATCTGGATCCTCATTTATTGAAAATTACACAACAACAGGGATATGCTTTTGTGCCAGTTTGTTGATTTAAATTCCACATTCAAGTTGAACAGATTGGTGCAGGTTCAATCAAGTTTGAATTTACGTATATCTAGGCTAATCAAACAGACCAAAAGATAACGGCTTAAATGGCCAAGGCAAATTTATCAAATTACCCTAACACTTTAAATCAATTTACGCCCGTTTTCGAGGTGTTAAATCTATTGGTACAAAAGTCAGTATAAATGTTACATGTAGTTTCAAAACCTTCATCAATACAATATATACCGAAATGTAATTTGAATTCCTTATTTACTTTTAATTATTAAATAGTAAATGCTTACTTTTTGGTATCTTTATCCCCCAGTTATCTCAGTTTTGTGAACGTCTCGTGAAGAACTGCGTAGTAGGTCACGTGAAATTCTGAAAAACTGTGTCAGAATATTCGAATTTTGTCCAAAATAGCAAATAATGAAAACTATGCGTTGTAGGTACATTTCTGGGATAAAGGTTATACATGTTAATTTAAGACGTAAAGCATGTGTTTAAAGTTTTCCTCTTTGAGTCTACAAGTGCATGGCCAGAAATGCGAAACGATGCCTTGTGAGCTAGGAACATTTTATTTCATGTAAACAGAGTCCTTATAGAAACAAATATATGTCGCTGATGTAAACAAAGGTACCGTTTCAATTGAAGAGCGTACGAAAAGGAGCTAGAAACGTGATAATTCCAAACGCATGCTCAGATTGCATACAGGTTTAGGTCCTAAAGTAGCTTGTCATTGCAAGGCTAAACCCCTGCGTTTTATGTTGTGATACTTCGAGTATAGGGTAAAATGGTATTTTTCTGCATCGTTTTGCGACCGTGAAAGCCGTTTGTAAGTGCTGATAATTTCCAAAATCCGTCTTAATTCAGTGATTTTCTGTTTTTTGCTAACTCCCTTTGTTGCATGGTTGTATCACTTCAGTGAGTTCTTGCCAATTGTTTTTACAGCTGTAGAGAAGAGGGTCAGACCGAAGGCTTGGCGTGAAACGGTTGTAACTAAAATTGGAATTTTTTTACCAAGCTGAATCACCTCGCCATAAAGTCTTTATAAGCGTTAAATCATTTTTCTTGGTAAATAATGGAAATTTAGGTGCCATTGTTCGTTCTGAGCAATGGCACCTATATTTGCATTGTTAACAAAGGGGTCGAAATTGCACCTAAACCAGGGTTTTCAAAATAGGTTTTTATTTACAACCGTTTCACACCAAGCCCTCGAGACGTTTTATTTGAAGAGAGGCTTTCAAACGTGTATAGCCACCTTAGAATTTTGTTTTTCCTTTTTATATAAATAACTTTGTCATGGGTGACAATGTAGTTGTAGTTACATCGTGTAACAAGACGTGGTTGCGACATTTTTGCGTGAAGTCCTCGATTTGATTGGATATCTATCTGATTTGAAAACATATGAATCATCAAATCTCTTTTTCTTGTTTTTCTTCTTCTTCTTCTTCTTCTTCTTCTTCTTCTTCTTCTTCTTCTTCTTCTTCTGTGTGACTTTTAACATGATTTCACCTCATAATGATAACATTTTCAACCGTCCCATATTATTGCTCATTCTATCTGTATTTTGGAAAGGGGTTGGTTTCACTATTAAGTCATGATCGCTTCGGAACATGACAGTCCACGGCTAAACTTAGGTCGATTATAAATCAAATATACTATGTACTGTTTGCACCTTACTGAAATCTTTTTATTATCTTTTTTTTTTATCTTATACGGCAAATGGTCTATTTTTTTATTCGATTTTAACTCCATTTTCATCAATATTTCAGTTATACCTCGGCTGCCAGTTCACCTAATTTGCCTTTCCCGTTTTTACACACCAGTACTCAACGCAGCATTCCTCACAGGCAATGGGCTACCTTCCAATATAAACTATTTAGCATATTCTATTCGTGGGAAACGAACGACGCTTATCAGAAAGAATGCATTACCTAGCCGGGATTTGAACCCACGGTCCAAAAATTAATAGCCTTCGTCGTTCTCGACTGAGCTATCACGTCTTGACAACATGGACGATAACAAAAGGAAAAACTGGGTAGCTCATGTGGTAAAAACGAGCTTAAACATCATGGAATGGGCCTTTTGGATATTTTACACCCCTTTCGTGATTTTTTTACGATTAGCTATTTTACCCCTTGCGTGATCTTCGATCAGCAATTTCATTCTTGCTTGATCTACAATGAGCCCAAACATTCCTTCAGTCTGATCAGTACTTCGACTATTTAACAACACTTGCTGACGGCGAATGCAAATCCATGATCGGAATGAGAGTATACACAAGCTAATCAGAAAATGTTTCGGTCGCAGATGTTATAAGGTGTATTGTTCTGACTGAGATCAGGCTCTGGGCGTGGACGAAATCAAACATACATTCCGACATATGCAAACCATGTTAGTAGTAGTATATGCGCATCTTTGGCCCCAAACAAACGGGCGCCATTTTGTTGACCTAGTAACTATTAATAGTATCTCATTTGCATATATATGGATTGAAACAAGATATGGCGCCATTTTATTGACCTAGTTATAGTTACTCATTTTGCATATAATGACTGCGCATGCGTGGCGGCCATCCTTTGAGTGAAATCATAGACCTTTATTTAGAATGACATCATATGTTTATTTTTTAAAAAAACGTTATCAATGGAGCAAGTGTTCAGCAGCACCCTTTAGGCGAGACCACCAACGATATGTCTCAAGCCTTCTACCAATATATGCTAGTGGGCATGTTGTTAGAACCCTCTAAAATAATTGCGGAGAAATTCGACCGAACCTTTGCTACAATGTTTTGGGAAACCTTACATGAGATAACCATACGACACGATATCTCCCTTTTGTATGTCGTACAGTCGAGCATGTATGGCAAAGCAATACATTTAACGTCTTACCTCTATAACGTTCAGAGTTCAAATGACAGATGCGCATGTCCTAACACCGATCTATTTTAAGTCTCGTTATTTCACTATCACCATCGGATATTTCATCAGAAACACAACAGGTGTGCAAACAATGACAAATTGAAATGGCAAAAATAAATCCTTTTAAGGCGCCACAGTGTCCAGCGTCTGTTGATTTAAGGCCAGAAACGTGGAAAATGCCTTGTTGACATGTCAAAATTAATCTTCTTTAAAGGCGTCTTACTGTCTGCGTCTGAACACCTGCAACGAACGCGTTAACACTTGTCTGAGAATAACCCTTTACATTGCTATTCAAAAGTCTATCCCTGATGATGATAGCCGAGCCCCGATAGCTCAGTCGGTAGCGACGCTTGCTGTCAATACGGGGTTGTGAGTTCGAATCCCGGCTTGGCCAACTTTCTTTCCGACGATTGACAAAAGTCATTGCGACATGCGTCATTCGTCTTCCACCAATGGGCTAAGTCTATGTGGAAAAGCAGCCAGTTGCTTGGGAAGATTGTTGTGTGGAGCATATACTACTACTCATGTAGATCAAGAACAGAATGTTAATCGGATCGACATAAATCCCCTCGTTGAACCATTTCCTTTCCCATTTTCAACACATTTTAAAATTAAAGCGCCGGAGGCACTGTAGTAGCGATCGTGTAGAAAATCCTGCAAAGTAACTAACAGTATCTCGGTGTAGGCCTTGCGGTTTTCAATAAAACTGCACTCTGGTGCGGGTAAATTTGGGTTAAGCTCCATGATTTAACTGAAATAATGTTGAAATAGGTGTAAAACAACAAGAAAACCCTATCAAGATCTAAGTCACTATTCAAAATTGAAGAAAAATCTTGTTGACTCTCAAGGAGCTGCATGTAAAAGGTATTGATGCAGTTATTGAGGTGAACGTAACAGGTCCAACTTAAATACACCTTTGCTAATGGATGAACTGTCCCTGTAAGTTTAGATGCCTCTGCAGCATACCTATTTTAGAAAGCAATCGAACAGAAGTTCCTGCATTACCCATGTTTGCATCTCTATGGAGATCATCATGCTACCAGCTTCTCAGATGCGACATTTTTTTCTCTGAAATTTAAAGTTGCACTCTTATAATTCATAAAAAGAATAAGTAAAATAACAATTGTTTTCCCTTATAAATCTTAATGAGGACATGTTTGATTCTAATTAGACTGTAATAGTTTAATTATTTAAATAAATTTGTTTTTCCCTGCTCGGTAGGTACCTCTTTAAAGGTTGGTGTCTAATACAAACATTCGGGGGGGGGGGGGGGGGATAAAATGTACACAAGTCAACTGTTATAAAAATAACATATTTATTGTGTATACAATGTATATGCCTCATTGAACTAAGTGTGTTTTTATAACAGTTATGTACATTTTATCTCAACACGGTTTGTATATGACATCCAACCTTTAAATACATTCCGGAATGAAGATGTACATGAACGACTCAGTTTTTAAAATCCTGAAATCTTGGAGAAAAGTATAATTTGTGAGTGTTGGCTCTTGCGTAACATGTTTGTGGTTAATCCCAAACCCGTTCAGCTTCTTACTTTTAAAAAAAAAAAAAAAGATTTTTTTTTACAGTTTTCTTCCCTCTGGATAGAAATGCCACTTTAATATTTTTTCTGTTCGATGTAGTTACTTCACATTCAGAATTTTCTAATGAACAATTTATCTAACTGCCAAAATGTTCAATTGATACACATATAGGCATATATAATAATGCTCGATCTCCAACTCAATTGAGGGATCGCCGACTTTTGATTGACAGATGACGTTAGCCAATCAGATCGCGCGAAACTAAAGACGCGCCGCCATTTTGCCCGACACTTTCAGAAATGTCGTAGTTTTAAAAAAAAAGTGTTGATTATGGTTAAACGGTGTTGCTGAGGAACCTGTACTATCGATAGTAGGTATCCAGATCGTCTGAGGAATGGAATTCATTTTATCCCTTTTCCTAAACCTGGAAGAAATCTTGAAAAGGCCAGGAAATCGATACGATTGTGCGGCAGGCCACACAGTCAGTTGGGCGAGGGAAAAACTGATGGAAAGGGGGAAAGCCAAAACTGTGTACGTGTGTTCAAAGGTAATTTGCATTTGTCAACAATTAACGTTTAATGTCAACAACCAAATCATTCACTTGCAAAACGAAATAAGCTGAAACGAGTGATTCGAAATACACACGAAGGTTAAAATGAAGTATATTTCGCCCACTGTATCTTCGTACAACGTTGAACAGAACGGTCGGGGGAAGAGATTTCATTCACTCGTTTATTGTTATGTTGTGTTTTGCAAGAGAATGATGCACGTCAAGAGCATTTGATATATTTTACAAATGAAATAAAGATGCGATATAATTGATTTCAGGGTTCACAATTTTGATTTGTGAGACTTCGTACCACTATAATTTCGTACCATTCTTGGCGACTTCGTACTACATTTATAATAATATTTTTTTTATTAGAGAGTTTTTCTAGAGTGTTAAATATTTGCTAACGGTATCGATTATAGCAGACATTATAGGGTGAAAAACGGATGACAAACTTTTGATTACATGTATTATGAAACTTTATTCAATATTCAAGATGTATGACAACAGATTGAAAATAATGTATAATGAAAAAAGTTATGTTTACATAAATTTATGATGCAAATGAAAAACAAAAAGACATATCATGGGAGCTTTAACCTTAGAGAGAGGGTGTCATAGCTAGGTGCAGGGAATGGGTCTGGGTACTTCAAACATAAAGCAAACTATTCTGACATAATGTAAATTTATAACACATATACCACATGCAGACTTTTGAAATCACTAAAAAACATTCCTATTTTTTTTTAGTTGAATTAGTTACAGGTTTATTTAACATGATGTTTTTGATTTGTTTGTTTGCTCTTAACAATAACATTGTGTATTTTCATGTATGAGTATTTCCTTAAGGGAAAACCATCATAGAAGTACCCAGACCCATTCCCTGCACTTAGCTATGACACCCTCACTCCAAGTAGAAACTCCCCAGCAAGAAGACAAATCCTGTTTTTTCATGTTCGTGCATCTAAGGAATTATCTTAGAGGGAATCAAGGCAGATTGTGTGAGTAAATATGTACACATCCACTGTTTATTATAATAGGTTATTATAATAAACAGTGGATGTGTACATTTATATAAGTAAACATGGTTTAGTCTGTTGCTTTTCTTTTTGTTTTGTAAAGTTATCTTGATATAAGTGTTGTATATACATGTACCTGTTTTTGCAGTACAGTAATTACATTTTTTTTAAATATATCTGGATAAGACAGGTATACACATTATGCAGATGATATCACTGGCTTTTAAAAAAAATAATTAGTGGTAGCCATGACCTCAATTAACCAAAGTAAGCAACTAGCTGAGTTTAAGAATAATTATGATTCTATAAATCTCTATTTACTTCATCACATATATAGTAAATAATAACTCAAAACTAGAATGAACTGCATATAGGAAAATGTGGAAAACTTCATTTATTAGTAAGTTCTTCTTTTGCCACAATATTTTTAAAATTAATATTGCTGCAAAGGCATCAGAAAGTGTTTATTTATAGAATACAGTACAACAGTACATTTGTTTTTCTTACCCTTAAAAAGCTAAAAGCATTTATCAACTGAGCTTGAAATACAATTCAAAATATAACTAAACTAATCTAACAATACATATATATTAAACTATTTACACAAAAACACATTTTTCATGAATATAACACTTTTACTCATGCAGATGCATGTTGATGCCTCTGCAGTGGCAGGCTATTGAAAACTGTTTGATCAGTAGATCTCCTTTTTACACAGGTTTTTGTAACTTTTTTCATTTATTATACTCATATAATTTGCATTTTGATACATTTGTCATGTTTGACCCAGTACAGGAAAAAAAAATACAAGTTGGTATATCTGGTACTCTATAGGTTGAGATAAGCCTATCCATATACTCTTATTAGAACCAACACCAGTTGACAGAAGCAGATTTAGTTTAGACTCTAATCTCTATTTACTTCAACACATAGTAAATAATTACTGTCAAAACCTGAATGAACAGCATATAATTATAACTTAATTAGGTAAACATGGAAACCAAAATTATACTGCACAGCAAACTGATATTGGTCTATGTTGTTTGCAAACAAGATGTTGGTAACCCAGTTTTAACATATGATCATTTTACAGGGACCAGAGCAGTGAGTCAAGCATACAATCATGTCCACCAATCACAGACTGCACAGATAAAGCTGAATCCTTCTGCATATCAATACAAGTCAGGGGTCTTTGGAAACACAGTATCACCACAGCTGTCCAGCTCCCTCGGCTTTGCAATGGGCAGTACATATGGGGGCCTGCATAAAATGATATAGATAGATGACATTTTTGTAATATGTGATTTGATGTTAACCCTTCCCAACATACAAGTAATCTGAAGCAGACTGTTGAATACATCTTGACAAAACCGGAATTTTTTTAATAAATGTTTAATATTCCAGTTGAGTTGAAAATATTGTCATAAAAGGAGGTATTGCTTATCATGAGCCATTTTATTCTTTTGCCACAATGTTTTCATAATCTGACTGACCAGAGCTATTAATATGGGTATACATGTATATGATGGAAAGTGATAAATATTTTTCAAGTTAAACTGAAGAACTCGGTGTGATTTATTTGTATCTATTAAGATGTTGACCATCCGAATATGTTGGCTGTCTCTCCAGAGAACCAATCATTAATAGATGAGAAAGGCAAGCTTAAAAAAAATGCCATGACCCCTTGGGATTTATAATGTGCTGCAATTAAAATGCTAATTTATTGTAAATGGGAAAGTTGCTTCTACAAGTTAATACTATTTCAGCACTGCATTACTTACATACTAAGGTCACATCCATTGCTAACCTTTTACTGGTATGTTTACCCAAGTATCAATGTGATTTGTTTACACAGGGATCACAAATAAGTGAACAGTTGCCTTGTTAAATTTGAATTTTGTTGAAATATGCATAGAATCCTAATAGAGACAACACAATTAAATGAGAGGCTAAGGCTGATCCAATGAGTTGATCACATAGTGGTGTATGTGCACTTTGGCTTGTGGATAATGCATCTACAATGTAGCAGACAGGGCTGTGCTTTAACCATTTTAGGTGCAGGGTATCACCGGCCTATATATTAGCTTCCTGTAAAATGCAACAATTTTAAACTTGAGCCATAAAAAAAAAATCCTATTTATTTAAGTAGTTAAACAAGGATTTCAATAATACATTTTGTTTGTATCAATCCGGAGTCCCAATGAGGAAAACTAATTAGTATGGCATGACCCATCCGTGGATCGAACCCTCGACCTCCTGCATTTACGGCGGCTGCTGTACCACTACACCATTGAAGCTGACCATAAAGAAATTTCTTGAATATTTCTTTACTCCATAAACCATATTATTACTGAATACTGTGCAAATATGTGAACAGTGTAGATATTTATCAGAATGCATTTATATAAGCTGATCTGGATCTTTATTATTCATTTAATTAAGCCAACTTGTACCTTTTCCCTAGAAACTGGATCATTATAATTATATTATTTTCATCCAAATACTCACCAGCAGTAATGTATTCATAATTTCCTGTTGTCAACAAATGAAGCAATTGTTTGGACCCCTTGGCTTATCCAACTGATTTTGCTGGTTATCTTTCAGGCTCCATCATCAATACATGTGCACACTGGCCAGATAACCTGCAATGAATTCATGTGTTATATTATATTGTTAAAAAATGTTTGTGTTTATATTCTGAATATTCAATAGTGATAATAACATATTTGATTTGTCCATATTTTGTTTAATAATCCTTTCCTACAACACACTTGCAGCAGACAAACATTGTGGAAAAAGGAGAATTTGGTCAATATGATTCCATTGTTTTCTGATATTGTCTGCTACTGATGATGTTGTCAGATTGATCAAATGCATTTGGGAAAGGGTTAGCTTCCTCTAAGAGTTTATTCAATAGATTTATTAAACTTAAACAAAACATGTTGTTTTTTATTACTTTATCCAGTATTCAATCATTAATATCTAAATCCTTTCCCACATACATTATACCAGATTTGAAATAATTCTGGAAAAGAGAGAAATTACACTCTACTATAGTAATTTCACATTTTGACACAATGTTTTCAACTTTAAATCTATATTTACACTATCATTGGTAGATATTGTTAATATTTTCCAATAGATCTTTTCAAAAGTCGTAGATAAATATAATTCAACCGACTAGAAGTACAGATCAATAGCGTGACAGATCAATATGTCGATCCCATTTATCTGTTCACACCTATATGAAACCGAAAGTAAGATGAGGGGTCGAACCGTGAGGGGGTCGAAAGCTCTGTAAGCCATAAACATGAATGTAATACAACAAAAAGTAGATGTAAATCAAGAATAATTAATTAAATAACATGGAAAACATGATTGTTTGTATTTACCCTGCTTTGCAACCGCAGTGTGCATCACGTATTTTCCCATTGAATCTATGAGGCTTCTCGTTCTTACGCCGTCTCTGGTAAATCTGTGCATTTATGTGGACTATAATTCCAGCTCCAGGAGTTAAAAAACGACAGGGTCTTAATGTGACAGTCTCTATCTAAAGATGTAGCCCTCTGATGTTGTCGAAGTGTTGGCGAATACGGCAGATAAGCGGACGAAAAAAATGTCCGCGACATCTTTTAACGTTACGATGTCCGCCATTGTTGTTATTGTTTACACATAATGTCGGGCTAGTAACCGTTGCTAATGTGGGCGGAGCTAACTCGACAATCGGCGATCCGGCAATTGCGCTACACTTTCCGTATTGCTTGCTAATTCGCGCTAGAACGTACAGTGAAGGTTTCACTGAAGTGAGTAAATCATCTCAATGTAAAAAAAGTCCAAAGTACAGGTTTATAGGTTAAACAATGTGACATATTCATTGCAATGCTGAGGTGACCACAAGTTTTAAACTCACAATTGAACAGTGTTAAATATCAATAGAGAGACTGGCGTGTACTGAATTGTCATCATGGTTTAATTTACATAACAATTGTGTCAGAATAAAAGTACATATATCAAGTACATGTATCCACATGCAGATATTAAAATCAACAGGACCAAGATCATCCTAAGTATATCACCTTCTAACACCTTAGTGATGACATAGTAGTTAATGAGTCCAGAAAACGTAAATGAAATAAAAGCTGTTGATTCTTACAAGCAAAGTGTCTCAACAAACCCCTAAACTGTTGACAATGTCCGGGACGGAGAAGTCAGTCCTATCAAACAGTACTCATTTTGACATTTGACCTCTATGAGTGAACTTAACATTTTAGGTACAGACACGACACACCATCTCATCATAGTGCAATTTTGTGCCAATTTTCTTAGAAATCCTATTATGCATGGTTAAGATGCGGTTCGGACAGACAGATTCATGGACGCACGAACACACTCACTGAACCGCCATTGTGATAGCTATATACCGAGCTCACCAAAAACGGACTCAACAACAAGTGATTTCAGACAGTAAAATGGTTATCAACAGTCAATAAACAACAGGCTACTGAACAACCCTTTCCAACAATCAACAAATTCGCAAAGGAAGAACTGCTGTTATTGATAAATTTATTGCAACATTATGTTCTATAATGTGTTTCCTGGCTTTCTCACACCAGTACTGACTGCTAAACAAAACATTCTTTTCAAGCTGCTTTATCATATATACTGTTAGCCCATTGATGGAAGACGAATGTCGCTTATCGCTGTCGAATTTCACAAAGTCGACTGTTCCATGATGAAAATTGAACCTCTCAATTGGTCGTCCAACGGGTATGCAATAACTGTTTAAACCCAGTAGATTGCAGGGTTAAAATGAATTTTATTTTTTTTTTCATTAAAAGCTCAAGTCATCTAATTGCACTAGCATAATTGTATTAACACCATTTTCTCTATGGTATCAGTTATATAAAATCAAATAGACACACGTTTTATATATACATATTGATTTTTTTTTTAATTTCTCATCCTTCTTAGTTGCGTTACTTAACTGATTACAAAAAAAAATCCAAAAACGAACAAGTGTTTTCTGCAACGAAGTTATTATTATTTATTTTGTGTCTTGTTAATCAGGTTTCGAAATAATTTATTTATGGAATAATGTTATAATATTGTTTCTGGTGGTATTTACAAGGTTCTAATACTGCACCTAGACGTTTGTCTTATTTGTTGTCATCAATTAAAACAAATGATATATTTTTAATCGAGCATCTGCAAGAGATATCACATACAATGAAATTCGAAATTAACTCATCGTAAGGTTTTGCCATGAAGATTATAAGCGACGGTAAAGCGATGGATAACGTATGGAGACGACACCGTGAAAATCTAGACCCGTTGTGTTTCGGTCTGTCGGTTCTGAAGAGAGAGAGAGAGACATACAAACAGACAAACAGGGAGATAGTGGAAGTGTTGTTTGTTGAACATGGTAGTTTTGCTCGGATAGTTCAGGACAGTTACTGTACTTCTGTTACTGTACTTCTGTTACTGGCGCTTCCTGTGAAATGTGTCCAATACTGAGCGTAGTCATTTGGGGAAGACTATAATCATATTTCATATATTCCATTTCTATTTCTCATGAACCCACGAATTTAATTATATTACGTGTGTTCTAGTTTCCCAAATGGCATTTAAAAAGTAATACTTTGAACTCTTATTCGTGTTTATTTAATTATTTCTTTCATTTTGTTTTCATGAAATGTTTTATGTATATATATATATATATATACTTATCAATCATCTGTTCCAATTGTCGATGCTGTCGAGGAGTCTCGACTTGGTGTCAAATCCGAATGCCATCGATCTCGGACCTCTAGTCGATCTACATCCATAAATCTCCCAGCATGCATATATACTTGTTATGTAAACGTGTGCGATGGATGTGTAAGAGATTCTAGTTTGTTGTTCAATGCGTCCACATGTAGACTGTCTATCTGCAAGTGTATGTATGTACGAATGTTTGTTTATAGAGGTCGAACGACGATGTGCGCACCATAATAATATTTGTTATTTATTGAGCCCGTATATTAGAAAGGGTACACGTTAGATCTTTAGAAGAATATAGCTCGAGATCATCCTGCGCATCCGTGCAGTCTGACCAAGATTTACACTGTTCACATATTACTAAAACGTGTAAGCTTGTTAGACAATTCTGCTAACTTAGCAGAATGACAATTTGACTTCAACCTACTAAACTGTTCAGATTTGCAAACGTGTACATTACTCCCTGCACTTGCACAATTATATATGTCTGTTAGTTTTCTCAAACTTAAATTTATAATCTCGTAACACATGGCATGTCACAAAAATACATACTTAGACAAAGGAAATAGTCACATCTCGCTATCTTGTCATTGAATACTGTCCCTTCTCTCTCAATGTATTGTTCTGATGTGCAATTTGATTATTGTTAGCATCACTAGGATTACAATGCGAAGCAACCTCATTAAAACCAGACCAAAACTTCGTTCCTTCGTATATAGTAAGTTGACTGCGCCATACATGTCGTCTAAGATTGTCCTTTGCTTCAGCCAATGCAATTTTCGCTTACAATATCGTACAACAAAATAGATTGGTCTGATTTAAACGAGGTTGAATGTTAAGTACGAAAGGTGTTCAACTTATATTTGAACAGTACAAAACATTTGATTTCACCGTGATAGCAAGATATTTGTTCGCTTTCCAACAGTACAGGGTGATGTATCTTTTATGATAAACATTCACACTTTGTATTGTGTATTCAATATTTGTTCGACGTAGAATTAATGATGATGCAGAGGACAGTGTCCATGTACTTTTGAAGAGTAAACACCCCGATTGGATCATCAATGACGTGGTGACGGAACATGGATATAAGATTTCTGTGAAAAAGAGACATGTCGTCTACCGCCGTTAACAGTGAAATATATCCCAGATTTTAAAAATGCTCATATGATCAATTTCGGTCGTCATTAAGAATATTGGTTCCTCAATATCTAGGACCAATCCATCAACAAAACGTGATGATAACGAAGTTGTGTGTGTCCATCGGAACTGTCAAACGCATAATTTCAAAAAAAAATGCGAGACAAACTCATCAAAACGTGCCGTGTTCATCAGCTAAATCATTTATCTCAGACATAGGTCTTGGAAGCTACCTCTGATGAGGCAATGTTTTACCTACATGTAGAAGGAATATATCGTAGAAGAAGAGTCTGAGGGTCACGATGATAGGCATAAGTTGAAGTTTGTTAAGAGTGATGCTTTCGTCTTCGGTTTCATGACATGGGCTGGTGTGCTACATTATTGACAAATTATCGAAAGTCAACTGAAAGTACTATGTTAAAAAGGTTGGTAAACCTTAACGGTAAAAGATATGCTCCGCCCTTCCCTGTGGATAGATCCAAAGACATGGTATGTCACCAAGATTCCGCGTCAGACCAAACCGCAAAAATTACCATTCCGATTATCAAGGCCAAATCTGAGAAGTATATTACACCAAGAAAATGAATGCCGAAGTCATCCGATACAGTAACAATGGTCTTAAGAATCTTAGTGCAATTGTAACGTAGTTTACAGAAGAAGAAGAAGGTCAACACTTTAACCAGTCTCAAACACGCACTGAAAGATACGTGCAGAAATACTAAGCAAGAAACTATAAATAAGACATCCGCATCTTAGCCAAAATGTTGTGAATGATAAACTATTTTTATGGAGCTCATATTGAACATTTATTTTAATAAAATATAAATACAATACTTTTTGTGGTATTTTCAATTTGTTCAAACATAAGTTGAACATCTCTAGTATTATGTTTAATCAACCTGATAGACGTGTTTTGTATCTTCATCTTCTGATTACTTTCATTTGTATTTAACCCTCTTTCCCATTTAAAACAATACAAATCTGCAGCAGTCGACTAAGAAAAAATATCAAAACAACTAGGCCAAATTATGGAAAATATTTGTGTATAAAAGTACAAATATTGAATAGAGTTTAAAACATTATTTCCTTATGTAACAATTTTGTCAAAATCAGTTTGCTGTAGAAGCGCAAACATTCATATGAAACTGGGAAAGGGCCAACAGCGTTTTAGTCAGACGCATTTTACTCTCCCTTTTCGTAGAAAGTGGAATACTTACTGTTAAAATTATTGCTTTTACGTCAAGTGTGCTATTACTACAGGAATTGACTTTTGTTATTAAGACGACTTAAAGTTGCACTCTTATAGAAATTCATAAAAAAAATAAGTAAAATAACAATTGTTTTCCCTTAGAAACCTTTATGAGAACATGTTTGATTCTAATTAGACTGTAGTATGAGAAAGCTTTCATATTTTAATTATTTAAATAAAGTTGTTTTTCCCTGCTCGGTAGGTACCTCTTTAAAGGTTGGTGTCTAATACAAACATTCGGTTGGGGGGGGGGGGGGGGGAATAAAGTGTACACAAGTCAACTGTTATAAAAACAAGCAAATTCAGAGAATCATGGTCCCCCGCTAAAAAGCGGGGGACAAAAAATCATTCAACCGGAACGCAAACACGATATGCGCATCTACACTTGGTGGTGATCCTTCCTATAAAGTTTCATCAAATTCCAAAAAGCGGTTGCAGAGAGATAGCCCGGAAATGAATTAAGTCATACATAGCCGGATGGTGGGGTAAAACTCCGTGAAAAATCATCCAACCGGAACGCAAACACGATATGCGCATCTACACTTGGTGGTGATCCTTCCTATAAAGTTTCATCAAATTCCAAAAAGCGGTTGCAGAGAAATAGCCCGGAAAAATGAATTTAGTCATACATAGCCGGATGGTGGGGTAAAGGGCCATAACTCCGTGAAAAATCATCCAACCGGAACGCAAACACGATATGCGCATCTACACTTGGTGGTGATCCTTCTTATGAAGTTTCATAAAATTCCAAAAAGCGGTTGCAGAGAAATAGCCCGGAAATGAATTTAGTCATACATAGCCTGATGGTGGAGTAAAGGGCCATAACTCCGTGAAAAATGATCCAACCGGAACGCAAACACGATATGCGCATCTACACTTGGTGGTGATCCTTCCTATAAAGTTTCATCAAATTCCAAAAAGCGGTTGCAGAGAGATAGCCCGGAAATGAATTAAGTCATACATAGCCGGATGGTGGGGTAAAACTCCGTGAAAAATCATCCAACCGGAACGCAAACACGATATGCGCATCTACACTTGGTGGTGATCCTTCCTATAAAGTTTCATCAAATTCCAAAAAGCGGTTGCAGAGAAATAGCCCGGAAAAATGAATTTAGTCATACATAGCCGGATGGTGGGGTAAAGGGCCATAACTCCGTGAAAAATCATCCAACCGGAACGCAAACACGATATGCGCATCTACACTTGGTGGTGATCCTTCCTATGAAGTTTCATAAAATTCCAAAAAGCGGTTGCAGAGAAATAGCCCGGAAATGAATTTAGTCATACATAGCCTGATGGTGGAGTAAAGGGCCATAACTCCGTGAAAAATAATTTAACCGGAACGCAAACACGATATGCGCATCTACACTTGGTGGTGATCCTTCCTATGAAGTTTCATAAAATTCCAAAAAGCGGTTGCAGAGAAATAGCCCGGAAATGAATTTAGTCATACATAGCCTGATGGTGGGGTAAAGGGCCATAACTCCATGCAAAATAATCCAACCGGAACGCAAACACGATATGCGCATCTACACTTGGTGGTGATCCTTCCTATGAAGTTTCATAAAATTCCAAAAAGCGGTTGCAGAGAAATAGCCCGGAAATGAATTTAGTCATACATAGCCTGATGGTGGAGTAAAGGGCCATAACTCCGTGAAAAATAATCCAACCGGAACGCAAACACGATATGCGCATCTACACTTGGTGGTGATCCTTTCTATGAAGTTTCATAAAATTCCAAAAAGCGGTTGCAGAGAAATAGCCCGGAAATGAATTTAGTCATACATAGCCTGATGGTGGGGTAAAGGGCCATAACTCCGTGCAAAATAATCCAACCGGAACGCAAACACGATATGCGCATCTACACTTGGTGGTGATCCTTCCTATGAAGTTTCATAAAATTCCAAAAAGCGGTTGCAGAGAAATAGCCCGGAAATGAATTTAGTCATACATAGGGGTAAAGGGCCATAACTCGTCAGGGTCAAGGTCACAAGGTCAAAAAAATTGGTATTGATGGAAAGGGGTTGTCACAACTTCAAGGAATACACATGTGAAATATGAAAGCAGTACCTATTACGGTTCAGAAGTTATGACCAAGGTTAAAGTTTTTGTGACAGCGTGACTGACGGACTGACGGACGGACTGACGGACTGACTGACGAATGAAAAATAATAGTCCCCGCGCTTTCGCTAAGCGGGGGACAATAACTCAGTTCATTGAAGCACAGATACACAATAAGTGTGTTTATCTAGTGTTAAAGCATTATACAATTATGCTGTGTATGGGATATATACATACTTAGTGTGTATACAATGTATATGCCTCATTGAACTGAGTGTGTTTTTGTCCCCCGCTTTTAGCGAAAGCTGGGGACTATTATTTCTCATTCGTCAGTCAGTCAGTCCGTCCGTCAGTCCGTCAGTCCGTCCGTCAGTCACGCTGTCACAAAAACTTTAACCTTGGTCATAACTTCTGAACCGTAATAGGTACTGCTTTCATATTTCACATGTGTATTCCTTGTGACAACCCCTTTCCATCAATACCAATTTTTTTGACCTTGTGACCTTGACCCTGGCGGGGGACCATGATTCTCTGAATTTGCTTGTTATAACAGTTATGTACATTTTATCTCAACACGGTTTGTATATGACATCCAACCTTTAAATACATTTTGGAATGAAAATGTACATGAACGGCTCCGTTTTTAAAATCCTGAAATCTTGGAGAAAAGTATAATTTGTGAGTGTGGGCTCTTGGGTAACATGTTTGTGGTTAATCCCAAACCCATTTAGCTACTTTCTTTTAAAAAAATAGATTTGAACTTTTTTATATGAGTTTTCTTCCCTCTGGATAGAAATGCCACTTTAAATTTAAATTTCTAATGTCGGTTTACGTGTACCCATTTCATCGAGAAATATGCAAGCCACACATGTGTGCTCTTGACCATGGACAGGTACATGTATCGTCCCCATGATCTATTAAGGCTTGACTAATTTGGAAAACTAACTTTCAAAAAACGAATGCCATAGTTACAAAAGTCGTGAAATTATCCTACTACGAGAGGTGTTCAACTTATATTTGAGAGAATTGAAAATCAAAGTGATTAAGGTACTAAGGATTGTGTATCTCAACGCAAAGAGGGTTTGGCGAGCCATCAGCAATTTACAGCAGACATACA
This sequence comes from Serripes groenlandicus, assembly GCA_031761405.1. Lineage (NCBI taxonomy): Eukaryota > Metazoa > Mollusca > Bivalvia > Cardiida > Cardiidae > Serripes > Serripes groenlandicus. The sequence goes on from JASEVX010000002.1 coordinate 141,369,888, forward strand.
GCACACACAAGTATGGAATATTGCCGACTCAATTGCCAACATAATTATTAACGGCTTAATTACTTTTCTCAAAAGAAAGAATAAGCTTACAGTTGTTAGCTTGACAAATGATTAATTCTCCATTGGAAGAAAGCGTTTTTACTATCGGAAACTGAAAATAAGAGGCATGTAAGGGCCGGTATCACTTTACCGAACTGACTCGAATGTTCTGAGTAAGTGTTTTTATAAAAAATCATTTGGGAAATGTGACAGGCCATCACGGTTATAAAACAATTGGCTGTAGAACAAGTATTTTTCCCAAAGCATGAGTCAATTTCAAGACACATCATCGTCTGATTGATGAAAACATTCTGATCAAGTTTCGCAAATATCTAGCGGAAGATGTGACCTGTACATTGTACCAGATTGAACAACAATTATCTACATTGTCTTTTTTAGCAAATAAAACCTGCATGGCTCTCCCACTGAAAATATATTGGAGAAAACATAGATGTGGTGACAATGATCTTTGATATACCGACTTCAAAAACGATAGGAAGCCTCTGTGTTATGATCTAATAATCATATGAAGCCTGTATACTGAGACTTGTCATTTGAATTTATGCTGAATGGTGTTTTCCGCTGTGGGGTTTGACATGGAAAATGTCCTTTGAACTGTTTCTATGAAAGTGGTGTGGAACAACATGTTTCAGAAAGATTAAACAACATTTTAAACATAGTGCTTGAGTCAACTTGTGTGACTTTGTCAAATATTCTCCGTTCAGTTTTGCTGTTTCAGCAAATTCCAGCCCATGCCATGAAATATAAGGCGAAAGCATTATGCTTAGCAAACTTCAACTAATGCCTATCAACATGACCCTGTTATTAAATAGCAGTCTTCTTCCAACATAATTTCATCGCCTCATCAGAGGTAATGCACTTCTTCCAATCAGGCGCTTTACAGATGTAACGTGTACCGGGTCCTTCGCGGAGTTAAGCCATACCAGGTCACCCATCAAGGCACTAACCGCGATGTACGTTGCTTTACTTTGTGAAAAAAACAACCACTCTACCAACGACGCTATGAAAGCAGGCTGTATAAGTGGTATTTGTACGGAGTTAAGCCATCGCGGGTCACCCATCCAGGCACTAACCGCGATGTACATTTCTTTACTTTGTGAAAAAGACAACCATTCTACCAACGCCGCTTTAAACGCCGGTTTCCACAGCAAGGCTGTAGAAAATGTAATTTTTATATCTTATCCCATTCCCGTTACACAACTCGACGATAACAGAAAAGAAGGAGAACCACTTTCTTTTTCATTTCACCGATTACTAAATGGCTACGAAACTCGGGTCCATCGAGGGCAAGAAATATCCGATGCGTAAGATAGAACAGGGCACATGCTGTTACCTGATGTGCATAGTAAGTGTTGCCAATAAGTTCTAGAGTATTCATCCAAACACTGTCCTGCAATCAATTGTCAAGCGCTTTCAGACCTGCAATTTCAATGTACAACGCCCAAGCAGTACAACAATAAAGTATTCGCCATAGTCCACTGAAGTGTCACTCCATTCAAGTCGTGTCATTTTTATTCTTAGAAATACATTTCATCATTAATTTGTCATTTTTGTAGAATGATTTTATCACATGATAAATGTAAACGGACTTGATTTGTTTACATGTTTATTAAAATGACACCGTTTAGGCGGTTGATCCATTGTAACCCTTCGTTCAAGAGTATTTTTCTTCATCTGATAAATCGAACACAGTTATAATTACAACTATTTACATCCGTATCTACATGTTCTAGTTATTTGAAAGAAAACTGGATGCTGAGATTATTTTACAGCAAACTAATTCAATTCAAACTTTGATAATATGGAAAAGGCATAGCCTCAAAACGAGCACAAAACAGAACAGAACAAGATATTACATAATACTATCAAACAGAAGAAACATATCAAAAACCTTTCAATTATTCTTACAAATCAGAACAGTTACATTTTATCAAAGAGCTCTTTGATCTTTATGACCAGGGCCTTTTGTATAATCCATGCTCAATCCTGAAGGATATTTGTAGTAAGTCACAAAATAAGCTCTCTGGGTCACTAAAACAGAAAGGAGTTGCTCTGAATCTAAACAACTTATTGTTTCCATCTAAAGCGGTCCAAACATCCACCTTTATTGCTCTAGAGACTTACCTGCTAGACTGTCAGATGACAGATACAATGTAATCTGCAGTATCTAGAATATAGTTCCAACGTTGTACATTGAAGTTTTAAAACCAACACAAATTGAGACATGACTAGAGGGGACTATATAAAAAAGTTCCAACTCTGATCATATCCCGGGTCGTGAAAGTTCATGGTGTTGGCAAGTCTTTTCTTCACTGATCATCCTTCAGATCCCGGATGTGGTCGGATGGATGTCTCCTCAAAATTGTCAGATACTCCAAACTCTCAATGTTAAACTACTGTTTTAGTTATTATAAGATGAAATGGAATGTTTAATTTTTACACAAATAATTTTAATATAATTATATATATTGCACTTGTTAATTGATTGTTGGGATGGGTCCACTGGGACACGTCTGTTTTGAACAACAGACTTGTCTTAGTGGAAGCATCTCTACAATGGTCAAATCACTATTGTTTACAATTTTAAGCCATGGGAAAATCACATTCCAAAGTGATGACATCATCATATCTATTTCCCTCATAGCGTTTTACTAACAACTCTATTTTTTGTCTAATAAATCATAGAATACAAATTTATTTAGCGGGATTCACTCTGTGATTGAAAGCTCTGTCCCAGTAAAACCTAATACACCTATTATGGATGAATTCTCCAACAATTTTTCAGTCTATTTTTACCTTTGTTATATTCTCCCATCTGCAAAATGTAATACATTGTATGGGGTTGACAAGGTATATTTATTAACCTACCTTTACAGCAATTTTAATCCTGATGTAATTTTAAATCCATTTATATACACTTAACTCCAACAGGAATTCGTTGTGGCCCCATAGTTTGCAGTTTCTGTGATATACTTTTCTGAAATATTGTTGAAAACTATGTGAAATCCCTAACAAAAACAAAACATTATTGTATGCATTTAACTTAAACATTATTTCAGTTGTATCATAGAAACTGTTTGCTTATGTATGATAAATCAGGGACCGTGTATATATTGTCCCTGGATAAATGAACCAGTACTTGGCTAGTAAATGTACCTTGCCATGACCAAAAACCATCCGCGGATCGAACCCAGGGATGCCTGGTTCCACAATATAGACACAAAACCACAGACCAAAATTACTAATCTTATATTATGTAATCATCTGCCTTGCTTCAGTTTATTTCATTTGCATTTTGTGAACACCTAAGTATAATTTTGATTTTTTTTTTTAGTTTGTTAGCAATCAATATCTTAAGTTATGATGCCCAGTCTTGCCACATCTAGGCGAACTCTAGTGACCTAGATTTTAAACCGACATGACCTATTTTTAGAAATTGGTCTAGCTATTGACAAGACAAACTGTCTAACAAAGTGTCAAGCTGCTGATGCAAATAATGCAGTCTCTAGTATTAAAAATATTTTTCTCAAATTTAGCCTATTGACCTAGTTTTTGACAGAACATGACCTTCACTAAAACTTAGATTAAATATCATGAAGAAATCTATTATAAATGTGGTTTCCACAATATTCACAAAGTTTTCCATTAATTTGGCGAAGTGACCTAGTTTTAGACCCGACATGACCCATTTTCAAACTTAATTTTTGGCCTAGATATCAGCAAGAAAAAGATTAATTTGGCATAGAAACCTAATTCTTGACCGGACATGACCTACTGCTATATATTCGAACATAGACTAGATATAATCAAGGCAATTATTCTAATAAAGTTTCAATATATGCTGATTGTTCAAATTAAAAATGCAGCCTCAAGAGTGTTCACAAGATTTCCCTTCAATTTCACCTTGTGACCTAGTTTTTGACCTCACATGATCCAGTTTTGAACTTGGGAAAGATTTGATAGAGATAAATGTTCTGATAAACATTCAATAAAATTGGATGCCAAATGCTGCCTGTAGAGTGTTCACAAGGCAATTGGTGTTGATGCCAAACAGATGGACAAAATGTGATCACAAGAGATCACCTGGAGCACTCTGTGCTCAGGTGAGCTAAATAAAACTAGAATGGAGTGCTCCCCAGAGTATGAATTGTGTGTCACCTGCCGGGGCCTTGTCAGAAAATTTAAATTTTTGACAGAAAAGGGACAATAATTTTGATATAAAAAATATTTGGATTATCCCCCTTTTGTGAACCAATCGCACACATTGATATAAACATTTGTCAGAAGTTTCAATGTAATCCTTTGAGTAGAAAAAAAAGTTATTTGAAAACGTGATGAAAAAGTGTGACGGACAGATGGACGACAGACAGCAGACAGAAAAAAAGTTATCCCTAAGTGCCTACCATGCTACGCAGGTGACACAATAAAATGCTTTATTTAAAAAATTTAATTTGATTTAAACAAAATGTTTGAAAATAACTGTAAATTAGCTCTTATACCTCCTCTCCCATGTACAACACATATGCAGCAGAAGGTTTAATTCCTAGACAAAATTGAAAACACTTTGGCAAACGTAGAAATTGCTTGGTTAGAATAATTTCTGCTTTTTTCAGTTGTCAGAAAACGTATAAATGTATATATTTATTCAAATTTCTCAGATGTAGAGACTGTAAATTTAATCTAATCACTGTCTGATATTTTAATGTTGTGTTGTATCTAAGCATACAGATTCACAGGCTACTATTAATCTAAACTAATGTCATCATATGTAACTATAGAAACTGTATTTAAATTTTACTGCAAAGACTTCAAAATAGTACCAAATTTAATGGCTTTCCCTTAAAAATTGTTGATAGCAGGTTAAAACACCCTACAAACAAGCACGGTAAAGAGATTTACATGTAAAGTAAAATTCAGACATTAATTAACAAGACAATTGAACCCATATTCAATACAGAAGCAAATATTCATTACCTTGTATATATTCAAGAAATGGCATATTTTGCATGTTATTAAAGCCTTATTTCACATCCTAACGCTAATATTACAGCTATATTACTCAAAAGAATCATCAGAGTGAAACCAGTCTTTGAGTAGTTACTGTACCCACAACATAGGATTAAATGAGTGCTAACTGAGATATTGTGGAAGCAATTAAGACCTGCTTACTCTTCCTTACATAGTTCTTTGGCTGTTGCAGTCAATTTTTTATGCAGGGCTCAACTCAGGCAATGAAAGAAGAAATTTCCATCACAATGCTGAATGGGAACATTTTTGACTGGATATAAAGTCAATACATTGTGGAGTTATAAAAAAAGCCATTGAATTTGGATATGGTGAGGCATGTTTGGAACTAATTAGTGTAATGTAAGTGAACAAACATAATACAAAGAAACGCAAAAACTGACACTTAATCAGTAAGATTGTAGATCAGGCAGGCCAATTGTCAATGTTCTAGTCACCATTTCATTTTCAATGCATGGAGAAAGCAGATAAACCAGCCAGCTGTGACGTTTGAGTAGAAGTGTAACCAAACAATGTCAGTGCGAAAAACTAACAAGACCTAATGACAGGATGTCTTTTTATTATCGTAAATAGCTGAATTAAAAAAAAACATAAAATTCACTACTTGTTGGATTGACTTGTCATTGGTTCAAACCTGTGCAACTTGGATTGGATAGTGAATTGACTCTGACACAGATCTGCCAATGCATTTCCATCTATGGACCCAACAATTAATCACTAATAATTAATCAGCTGATCCATTGGTTAAATGAATATAAATTGGTATGAACAAAATATACAGAAATCTAATCTTTATACATAATTAAATAACAATTACACAAGCAATGTGATGCAAAATTACATCATATATGAACAGTCAGAGAATATCATCAGTGGTTTTAATAAATTTACTTATCAGAAAAGCAGATAAACAAAAGACGACATACACTGTGGACAACTTCACATATGACTATGAGTGCAATACACATTTGGAAAGCAATCCCAGTTTCATTTTAGGCAACAAAAAGCAATGAACATGTCTGAGATAATAAGAATGTTGCAAGGTGCTTACTATATATACTATAGTACTATACTATATATATAATTGCGATTGTGAGGTTGCAGCCCAAACTTGCCTTAGGCTTATGGCCCAGCAAAACACTCCTAATCTGCACAATTTGGTTTGATTTGGTTTCAAACAAATAGTCACTCTAACCAGAACCTTGTAAAATGTTAACAAGATCTAACGTTTCGCCCCAATATGGTTTTGTGACAAGTAGACATATGAAAGTAATATAAAAGACCTGTGAGAAACTTATCTCCTAGAACGAAAAGAACATTCTCAATTTGTCCTGTCACTTGTTTCATAAAGGCCATTGAAATCATTTAGCAGCCGCCCACCTGCTTCCTTTAATCATCATTCCAGTTGCATACAAATAGTTTGTGAAATGTGGGCCGTGACAGGTTTGCGCATATATATTATAATGTTTGTAATTGAACAAATGTGATGTTTGTTTGCAAAAATGCACTCGATATTAAAGAAAAACGCTATAATTGACACTTACTCAAGATAAACGTGTAGATCTGGCGGCCGAAATCTAGTAACCGATTCGCTTTCAATGTATCGAAATTGCAGGAAACCAGCCAGTGACTATGCTTGATTATGTATTCTGGTCATAATCTTGCATGTTTCAATTTGTTGTTATCCCTAAATGTGTAAATAATTTATTATTTGAGATACATATTAGACAAACCATGCGTGGGTTGACAGCAGTCGCTAAATTTTGCCGGAGCGATATTAATTTAAATCTGTGCCATCCTAACTCTATTTCAAGTTTTTCTTCAAAGTTTTTCATATAATAGTGATTCATAGTAATTAATACACGTTAGTGGGTGATATTTCGGAGAACTATCAATTAAAAGTAGCTTTAATCAGAGATTTACTCTCGGACATGTCTTGTGCAATAGGCAGCCATATTGATTTTTTTCATGTGAAACTCGATCGACTTCAACTGCTGACCTCAACTCAACTCAACTGAAAGGGAAGTACATTACATTACATTACTGAGTTATGGTATTGTTCTAAACATTCTAAACATTCTATTCAACTGCCTGGCCTCAAATGACGCCTTATCCAAGAATTATGCATCTGCATGAAATATCTATATAGCAATGAGCATTGTCGTTCGGCATGAGCGTAAATAGATGCATCAAAGGAGTAAACTACGACCAGCTCAACCACAAAAAGTTAAATAGTGGAACAATTAATATTTTTGGAGACAGCAAGGTCAATTATCTACGAGAACATCAACTTTCTTTCGATGCAAAAAATACAAGATGGTTTGCCAAAAAGGGAGCTCAAATAATTGATGGTATTTCCTTTCTCGAGCGACAAATAAGAACAATCAACAGCAAAAATAACATTGTATTTTTCTGGTATGGGACATGTGACTTTACAAAATTAAACAGAGCAAATAGACACTTAACAGCAAATTTCAAGTCGGCATCAGACGCATCCGATTTTTTTCAAGATCAATTAAACAAACTCTGCCGATTGTTTTGCAACAAAGACTGTAAACTCATCATTCTGGAAATTCCGCCAATAAGCATCAATACTTGGAACCTTGAACGCTCAACCAACAAACAGGAAGAAATCAGTGACATTGAACTAAATGAACAGATTGACAAAGTTAATTGTCAAATAAGATTCTTCAACAACGAATTATTGGACACTCGCTCTCCAAGATTGGGTCTAGATCTAGAATTCTCAAGGAAGAAAAAAAACAAACCTACTAGGAAATCTATCAACTTCAATCTCTTAACTGATGGCATCCACCCAGGAAGAGAATTAAGTCAACTATGGCTCTTCAGATTACTCATCGTGTGTACTGAACTTTTGGATTAATTAAACATACTAGTTAATAATCATTGGAAGGTAGGGATTGCCCAATCTCCAATGCTCTATAACTAATCAAATTAATTATTATATCATTATAACGGAAGGTAGGGATACCCAACCTCCAAAACACCATTTCTGCAATGCCTAATATGCAGCACAATTATTAAGTCCGGTCCTGAAGTAAACGACCTGGAGTGAACATCATTTGATATTTGTTCTGCTGAAAATTACTCAAGTAGACGGTAGGGAAGCCCAACCTCTGCTGAAGTTATTCTTAGTTTTACAAGTTATCACGTTCAAGTCAACTCATAACATTACTCTAGACAAGATGGACAGGAACAAAGAACTCAGAAGAAATCTTAATTTCATGCCATTAACGAGCACACCGTCATCCCAAACTACAGAAAATAGTAGGAAAAGAAGCAGACAAGGCTCAGATAGCGACGTATGCCCGTCATGCGAATTAAAATTAAAACAAGACTCTCCTCAACTGACCTGTTCCCACTGTGGGTTAAGCTTTTGCGCAAAATGTACGAAAATAACAGAAGATCAACTGAAACTCATCAATATGCCAAGTCTAAATCTCTCATGGTCATGTCCTACATGCAAGTATACACTTCCAACACTACTAAGGCTTGACGACTCAATCTCAGAAATAAGAAAAAGCAACGACGAAAGACTTTCAAAACTCGAAACAGAGGTAGAATGCATAGATCAAACAATAGAAATCAAAACTAATCAAAAAATGAAACAAACAAAAGAAGAAATCATGGATGAAATTACCCACGACCTAAATAGCAAAATCGACATTCGCTTCAAAGAACAAGAAGATAGGAAAACACGAACTCAAAATCTAATGATATATAACCTAAGGGAATCAACAAGTGAAAACCCAGAAACCAGGAAAGAATATGATCTTAAACTCATGACAGAATTAAGTTCTTCCTTAGGACTGGAATCCAACATCAAGTTGGGATTTAGAATAGGAACTAGAGGTCATGGCAAAATAAGGCCATTTAAAATAATTCTAGACAACAAAAAAGAAAGAAGAAATCTGCTACTAGAAGCCAAACATATAAGAATAAAAGCACCACATCACCTCCAACAAGTCATAGTATCAGCTGACTATACACCTCAACAAAGAGTAGAAAGAAAGGAACTAATGAAAGACCTCAATACAGCCAGACTAACTAATAAAGGAGCAAAAATACGAGATGGCAAAATAATTTATAGTGACACACAAAGAGAGGACACCAATAACGATGAGAAAAAAGACCATGTGAAATCAACAAAGGAACATATACCGAGGAAATACTCGGCTGACCCCAGTCCCATAAAAAAAACATTACAGTTAAATTTATTAAACGAGACTGCATCAAATTATCTAGACACAACAGTGTTAAACAATGATGCCACAATCATAGGAGGTTTACCATCCCAAATGGACATGGGAGAACCCGTATCACCGGAAGTAAATAGAGCATAGGATGCCAGTTTTATTTTTAAACATGTAAATATAGGAGGAAAAGAAAACATTATTAATGAAACCAGCCATATGAACAACCTCAAAATCATCTACACGAATGCAGACTCACTTACAAACAAGATAAATGAACTTAAAATATTAGTAGAAGAAAAGGATCCTGATGTCATAGCAGTTACGGAAACGCATCCAAAATCTAAGATATTTGAAGTTGATAGATCTTTTTTCAACATACCAGGTTACAACAACTACATGAATGATGAAACATCAGGTAGAGGAGTTATCATATATATCAAAAACAACATCAGTAGCTCGAATGTAGAATTCGAAAATGATAAAATTGAATCAATCTGGACTAAATTAAAATTAAATGATAGAGATAACATGCTCATAGGATGTGTATACAGAAGTCCAAATTGTACAATAAATTCAATGATAGAACTAGGCAAACTACTAGAAAAGGCTTGTTCATACGGCTGTTCTCACCTATGTATAATGGGTGACTTTAACTTTAAGGAAATAAACTGGGAAAAAGGGGACACATCTAACAATTGAAACCCATCCAGCCAATATATTTTTAGAATTTACTAGAGACAATTTTTTGACTCAACATGTCAAAAAAGCCACGAGATACAGAGAAAATAACACTCCTTCAATACTAGATCTGGTGTTAACTAACGAGGAAAATATGGTAAACGACATAACCCATTTACCAGGTCTAGGAAAAAGCGACCATGAGATCCTAGAAATAAAATTCTCATGTTATACAACAAGGGTGATGAAATTAACTAATAAGAGAAATTATTTTAGAGGAAACTACATCAAAATAAGTGAAGATATCTCATCAACAGACTGGGAAACACTACTCGACGGAAATATTAATAGATCTTGGGACTCCTTAGCCGATAAACTACACAAATTCATGGACGATCATATACCAGTGTGCAAGGAAAACCAGAGGTGTAGTAATAAACTTCCCTACATAGACAGTGATACCAAAGAAAAATTAAATAAAAAACACAGAACATGGAAAAAATATATTCATTGCAAAACAGACGCACATTTCGAGAAATTCAAAACTGCTAGAAATAAAGCCACGGAAGCCATTAAACAAGCAAAATATAAATACGAAAAAGATCTTTCATCAAAAATCAACATCAATAGCAAACTCTTCTGGAACTATGTGAGAATAAATAGCAAAACAAATTCAACCGTTGGCAGTCTACATGATAATGAAGGTAACGTTATAGACAATGACCTAAAACGAGCTAACATTTTCAATGACTACTTTGCAAGTGTCTTTAATAAAAACACACATTCAGTTCTACCAACTTTTAACGAACGAGAATATGTTAGCATTTTAAGTGATATTACATTCACTGAAGAAGAGGTACTAAAATCAATTAATGAACTCAACCCCAACAAATCTCCAGGACCTGATGGAATCCATCCCAAGCTCATAATAGAATGCAAGGAACAACTGGTAAAACCACTGACACAGATCCTAAATATATCAATGAACAGTGGAGAAATACCAATTCCATGGAAAAAAGCAAATGTAACACCCATTTTCAAGTCAGGTAACAAGCACAAACCTGAAAATTACAGACCAATAAGCATAAGCTCAATCTGCTCAAATCTGATGCAGAAATTAGTCAAACACAAAATTACGGAGCACATGTTAAACAACAATCTATTCTCGAAACATCAATTTGGCTTCATGAAAGGGAAATCATGCCCACTACAACTACTTGAGGCACTAGAAGACTGGACTAATGCCCTTGACAACGGCTACGAAATAGACATTTTATTCTACGACTTCAGGAAAGCTTTCGATACCCTACCACACAATAAGTTAATTCAAAAAATTAAAGCCTATGGAATAAAAGGGAAAGTACTCGCCTGGATCCAAGATTTCCTATCAAACAGGTCACAAGAAGTAGTCTTAAACACTGTACATTCAAACACAGTTCCTGTTCTCAGCGGTGTACCCCAAGGGAGTGTCTTAGGACCAACACTTTTTCTCATCTACATCAATGACCTCCCTGAAGTCGCGGAGACAATAGTCAAACTATTTGCCGATGACACCAAAACATACAATGTCGTTAACTGTCAAGCTGACCATGAGCTCATGCAAAGAACTACAGATCAATTTAGTGACTGGTCTCATACATGGGACCTTGAATTCAACTCAAAAAAATGCAAAAGACTACATCTAGGTAATAACCAACAAACAGGAGACTATTTCACCAAAGGCCGAGACTTAAGCAGAGAAGCCATCACGAACGTAGAGGAAGAAAAAGACCTAGGAGTCATTGTAGACAAAAATTTAAAATTTCATTCTCACATCACAACAAAAATTAAAATAGCCAACAGAAATCTAGGAATCATCTTCAGAATCTTCACATACATGGACAAAACAATATTCCTACATCTTTACAAATCACTGGTCAGACCCCATCTGGAGTATGCGAGCACGGTATGGTCTCCACATCTGAAAAAACACCAAATTGCGATTGAAAACGTCCAAAGGCGAGCAACTAAACTACTATCCAATTTACAATTTCTAACTTACACCGAGAGACTAAAATATCTAGGAATACCATCTTTAGAATACAGAAGACTACGAGCGGATATGCTACAAGTATTTAAAATATTGAACAAATATGACACAACATCAACTGAGGACTTATTAATACTCTCAAATTACACCAGAACAAGAGGCAATAGTCTCAAGCTATTCAAAAAACATTCAAAAACTGACATACGGAAAAATGCTTTCAGTATAAGGACCGTGGACCCTTGGAACTCACTCCCAGACGATGTAGTTACTGCTTCAAGTGTAAACTCATTTAAAAATAAACTAAATAAACACTGGATAAATCACCCTTCGAAATTCGACCCACGCTGCCACTTGTCAAACAATACAAGTAAAAACATACCAGAAGGACCATTAGAAGCCCTAGGATTTCCGGCGGTCTCGGAACCGTGAGTAACCGTGAGTAACAATCTAAATAATCTAGGAGTTAATGATGACTTTTCCGCGCTAGATAATCGCGCACCTGTACTGAGGTTCTATCATAGCAACAAAGGAACATTCTTATTTTACCGGTCACTTGTTTCATAAAATAAACCTGATTGCACTTGATTCTGTTGTCAAAATTTTGTATTTCAAGTGGAATTACGTTTTATTCAGACACTGTACTATAATTGTAAGCCTTTGTGGCTTTATATTGTTATACAATGACATTCACAACATTTCGAGTTGCACTGAAGACAGTTCCTTGACAACAAAGCCTTCGTCGCTGCAGACTACTTAGATAAACAATAAATGTTCTTGTTTAATTTATCTACGCCAATCCTTTATAAGAAATGTCTTAAAAATATGAGATGATGAATAACCATAATACTTTTACGAATGCATCAACAAAAATATTTCAATTTTCGAATTATATCCAATCAGAGCGTGGGCTGCGAACCTGAAAGTCGCCCATGAAATGACATCCGGAAAAAAGGCCATACTGATTTGAATTTACCATTGAATTCTGATATATATCTTGATCTTGACTAAAGATGTTATCTAATAACTCGCTGTGCTCGTTATAAACTCATTCTACAAAAATGACGAATTAATGATGAAATGTAGTTCTAAGGAAACCCACGCACGTCTTACGCGAAAAGGTTCTTGAACCGGGTGCGTTACCAATGCGCTAAGCGCCTACATATATTACGTCATTCGAATTTCCGGTCCATTTCCCACGCAATTAACGCGTTATCGATAACTGGTAACACGAATCGTATCTAGTTAACCAGTTAGTATGTGACATACTAAAAACCTAGATAGGAATTTAGTTGTACCTTAATGGTCGTATAATTCTTATCTTTTCATAACTGGTAACACGAATCTTATCTAGTTAACCAGTTAATATGTGACATACTAAAAACCTAGATAGGAATTTAGTTGTACCTTAATGGACGTATCATTCGTATATTTTCATAACTGGTAACACGAATCTTATCTAGTTAACCAGTTAGTATGTGACATACTAAGTAGTTAACTAGATAGGATTTCTGTTGTACGTTCATGGTCGTATAAGTCTTATTTTTTCATAACTGGTAACACTAATCTTATCTAGTTAACCAGTTAGTATGTGACATAATAAGTAGTTTACTAGATAGGATTTCAGTTGTACGTTAATGATCGTATAAGTCTTATTTTACAGCATGAAAAGGTAACTGGTAGCAGTTCTGGGCACTTTCATGCCTTTTTTTAGTCTTACGTTTCGAGAATATCAAATAAGTGGTTACTTATTAAGTAAAATTCGCAAACCCTAACTAGATAACCAGTTAATATTGTACAAAACATTAACTGGTTATCTTACGACAGTAATATGCCACCATATTAAACAACTTCATGCGTGAGTATATATATATATGTTAAGCATTGATCAACTTCTGATTAAAAATTAAACATTTCCTAAGTAGCAATATATTGTCTCAAAACCGTACGGGATAATGTATCTATAACATCTTTGTGTTATGAAATGAGTCTTCCCGCGAGAAAACCAACACTGTGGCCTCTGCGTAATGTATCGACCCAGTCCGCGCAGTCTAATCCGGGCCGACACATTCCGCCTCTGGGAGATAGAGGTATAGAGTAATGATTCCTGAAACAGAAAGTGCACAGGAGGCGTAAAGTGTCTGTCCGGGTAAGCCTGCGCGTCATTCTTAGTTTGATCCGGGTCGATACTTTACACAGAGTCAACAATGTTGGTTTTCTCGCGGGACGGCCCAAATAATGGACCAGTGCTGCAAGTTTTATAGCTAACATTTATGTATAAGCAGTGGAAAAATAAACGTTTCTCCAAATGCTTTCAGAGCCATTAATCTTGCAAATGACATATTTATAACAAGCGGAGAGAACAGGTTCCAAATGAAAGATTCATAACAAGGGAAGATATCTTATTTAATGTAGTAAAATAATTGAACTGTACATGAATTGTACATTAAATATAAGATAATGGGATTTATCTGTGTGACTCTAGTAAAGGGCTCAATGTTGTTGGTTAGTCCTTAAGATAATGTGTTCGAAATTTAGTGCTTTTCCCATTTTCTGAAGAATTTGGTAACACTTTGACTGGATTAATATACAATACAACGTGAATGTTTGTGCTAAATGATGCATCACTCTATACTCTATAATTAGTCGCCGTGCAGAAGCCCGCGACTTCTATTTTTAATAGGTTTTCGGAGGAGTTATTATTAGAAAAAAACAAATTTAAATGTCTTGAACATATTACAATTGCGTTTGTTTAAAACACTAAGTTATGACACATCTAAAATTAAATAAATATTCCGATGTTTTAAGTATTAGTAGTTTCTTTATTTTGACTCGCATCTCTTTTTGGGGGTTTTATTTACGAAGACAAAACCGTCCCCATGAGACTTGCAGCAAGCAGACTGTTATATGTCAATATCAAGTAAAAATCACGTCGAATTCTCCTTTAAAATAGCAATCTTAACTTACTGAATGTTATTTTCATGTTCAAAGAGATGTCTTGATTTGTGAGGAATTCATTTTATAATGTTTATCGATGTATATCTAAATATGAACTGTTTCTAAGCTAAAACTGTTGATCGCGTGACTCGCGAATACCAACTGCGTAGATCAATCTCCTTTGCAGAGAGCCGCTCTTTACACTCACTTACAAATAGTAAATTATAGGTGATTTAAAATGTTTATTTGGTTCGAAACAAATGAAGAAAAGAACAAACCGAGATAAAACTGGTTTTAATAGAAAAATGACTTTGAACGATCACTCTCTGCCTATAAAGAGAGTTTCAAGAACGACACCTCTGCGAAGAAGAATGTAGGTCACGAATCGGGTCTTTCGTACACAATTATTTCGTCCTTGACAATTTTAAATGTGTCATTAAATTCCCTAAAGGCATTTTCAATCAGATTTAACTGTTTAGCTGATATTGTATTTCGAAGGTGGTCTTATTTATAAATATTGGACTACACTTCATCATTTGTTAAGGTATGATATAATTAGGATGCCAAGCTAATATCATTTTGAGAAAAAGAGAAAACTCATGTCTTCAGCGATTTAACCCTTATCTCATTGTTTTAAAAGTAAATTGCTGCAAAGTTGTCCAATGTTGACTTTAATAGGGGAAACATAAAATGACGTGCTATTGCATGCAAATCTTAAATTGTCTGTTTTGTGGTTTTATTGATAAATGATAAAATTCAAATATTCTGACAAACATCTTGAAAAGTGTATGTGGAATTCACAAATCTTATAATTATTCCTTAATGAAAGCACTGTATATATACTAAGACTAATGATTGTCAAGATTACTCATTTCACTGTGTATGATCAATAATTAGTTGGCTGTGTGTATGGTCAACCTACTTTGGAATGGAGATTGATCATAAACAATGAAAGGCTTCAATTATCATTCACTTCGTTGACAAAACAATGCAAGTTATGATACATTTTCAGTTGACCCCGCCCCTGATGTTCCAATATGCCCCTCAGTTGATAACTGTTTATAATGTTAGTGTTATGCATAACTGCAGTATGCATTTCCGGCGACATTGATGCGTTGCATCAACTTTCTCTTGTAGCGATCCTTATTTCTTCTTGCTTTAGCGACTGTCCGTTAAAAAAAACCTTCAGAGTTGTTCGTACAAATCTAGGACGTTTCTGTTGTTCTGTTGTCGTGAGGTGACCGGTTCTGAAAGGAGAGACATAGAGACAGAGAGGGGACGTGTTGTACGTGTAACAATAATAGTAGTTTTTCTTGGATTGTGCTTTACTGTTCTTTCAACTGTAGTTATTTTACTTTTCTGCGCTCCCTATGAAATGAGTCTAATAACGTAGCGATTTTGAGTAGATCTTCATCAGATTTCACATAGCCCACAATTTAACGGATACATTAAATAGTCCAGTATCAGCAAGTTCTGATGCACGTGTTCTAGATTACCAATGGCGTTAAAAGTAAATCTTTGAACTTATTTATGTTTGTTTTCTTATTTTGCACGAGATGTTTTATATCCAATATCTGTATCAAATTTAGTTAGAAAAAACCTCACCTATTGTTCTTTCTTCGCGGTTCCTCATATCCATACGGATTGATAAATTATCACGCATATTCAGCCTCTGCTGAGTGAGCCTATCATGAAGCGGCAGCCACCGCTGAGTGAGCATATCACGAAGCTTCAGCCTCCTCCGCTGAGTGTCGTCTAAACTCTGACGCAAAACAAAATAGCGTCGATCTGGGACCTTTAGTCGATCTTCATCCAGGAGTCTCCAGTCATGCGTTTGTACTGGTTCTTTGCTCTCTAGTTTGTTGCTCAATGTGTCACTGTTGGCATGCAGACTATCTATCTGTAAGTGTACGAGTACGAATGCATCATGATAATATTTGTTAAACATTGAGCCAGGGTATAAATGTATAAGTTGACTTTTGTGAACAGTATATATCAAGATATCAGTGCTAACATATTGCTTATAAACTATTGTTTAAAAATTTAGAAAATTATTTAGGATTTGAAGAAAAACAGCGTCTGAAAGAAGAAACGAAGAGATGGCATGTATATTTGTAATGTTAATTTTACTCCAACCGGCGTGAAATCATTACTGCACAATATTATTTGTGAACTGAATTATGCTGAAAATTACTTAATAATGTTCCAAAAAATAAGGAATCCGCTGTGGTCGAGTGGTTAGCGTCGGGGATTTCGAAACCGGGTGTCCCGGGTTCGATCCCCAGTCGCGGCACTACGGTCATGGTGGAGTGCTCTTGGGCAAGGCACATTTTCTAGCCTTGTACTGGTTTGTTTACCCAGGGATCATGAATAATTAAATTTAATTGCGCGCTAAATGACTTTAGCTGTCGATGCGCCATAAAACAATATACATTCATTCAAAAAAAATAACGAAACCGTGTGTGGAGAAATTTTGACACGTTTTCGTCCAAAAAAGTTTTTAAATAATTTATGCGAAAAACCAGTGTAACGAAATTTAATATAATAGTCAAACGAAAACCTTATAATTAACCTTGAATAATACTATTTGTCTCTAGTTTCGATGCAAATATTTTTAGACAAGACAAGTGAAAAATAAAATATTATTTCGACAATTATCTATGTAGAGAAAATTTGTCACACTTTGTCATTTTGACATCTTTAATTGGCTACATTGGTCAATTTCAAATTCCATATAGTTATGTGATTGTGCATGTAATAAGATGTCCCTCACACTTACTACGTCATTTGCAGGCCAAACTCGTATTCAAAATCAACTTCTTCATATATATCTAAAACGGTCAACCAATATTAGATTTTAACGTAAATTGAGGTAACGTTAATGTTTTCTCAAACTGAAATTTATAATCCCGTAACATAAGGGATTTCAACAAAATATATAGAGCGATATGATCCTTATTTCCGTTTTATATAGCAGGTTTATATTTAATGGTCCTGACCTCTTGTACATAGGTGATGCGTTTCTTTTTCTGTTTCTTTTTCGGTTCAGATATTAAACGATGACGCAGTTCAGTCAACTTGGATTTGGATCTCAACTTGGAGTTCAATCGACGATCTCTTAAACCGAAATTTGTTGTCGTCAGGCGTTTAGTTCTGAAAGGAGAGAAAGAAGTTTTATACGTGTAAAAATAGTTTGTTTTCTTGGGTGGGAGCTTTAATGTTCTTTGAATAATGTTACGTTTTGCGGCTAATGTGAAATGTGCCTAATAGGAGTAGCGATTTTGAGTAGATTTTCATCAGATTTGACATCGCCCACAATTTAACGCACACATTAGATCGTCCAGTATTAGCAAGTATTAATACATGTGTTCTAGACTACCAATGGCATTTGAAAAGTAGTTCTTAAACCTTTAAATAATCGTATTTATGTTTATTTTTTACATATTTTTCAGGAAATGTTTTATATTCACTAACCCAAAATATGTATCAAATTAAGTCAGAATCAAAGTTCTGAAAGTACTGAAGGTAAAGTTGTGATCGGTTGAGAGAAGATGCAGAACTATTTATCTAAAAAGAATCCCCAACATGACAGACAAGTAATGATGCATCAGGCCAGAATGACATATATCAAAGATCATAAATGCTTGTTGGTCTTGTGAAAATTAATTGACCCCAACTCCGAATATATCATTCGGTCCACAATCAACATTTTTAATTATCATATTACCCAAAAGTTCTAAAGAAATCCCACCAGAAACATTCATGACAGTACAGTGTCTTCCTATTTATTGACTCTACTGAACAAACTGATGCATTCAGAGTATGCAATATATTAATACAATCTATTAATGTTTGCATCACCAAAACAGAGGGCAAGCTTGGCACTGAATCGATCACCTGAGTGATGGCTATGTAGCATAATTTGTTGTTATGTGTAACTGCTAATATCGGAGAAAAGTTAATCAAGAGCGTGAATGAAACTGCTAGGAGTGGACACTGTAAATGAAACTTATCAATAAAAGACATTTGTTATGATATTAAATCTGTGAACAGTTTGTAAGAGGACCACAAAATTATCATTCCCTTGAAGTTTGGTTGATATCCGTCCAAATGTTTTGGAGGATATTGTGTTTAAAGTTATAAGTTCATTTTATCCTATTATAATGCAGCATGGTAGCTATCTTTTCAAACCAATCAAAATATATTGAACAAATTACAAATGTATACTGAAATCACACACAAACTTGAATAGAAAAGAAACGATTCAGTTTTGTCATTTTGTCCCTTTTCTGATGCTGTCTGACTAATCAACCAATCAATACGGCTTATGCCAAACTTGTAAAAGGTCACTCAATGAACATTTGTACTTAAATATTTTGGAATCTGACAAGCGGATTCAGAGAAGAAAATTTTTAGGCATTTAAGTCCCTTCCTGTTGCCGGAGCAACAAAATATTTGTTTATACTTTTGTATGCTTGAATTGTTTTGAAAAAGGACCATCAAAGGAACATTCCTGTGAAGTTTTGTTGAAATTTCCCTTTGCATGTGCATTTGCTGCAGGCAACTTTTGAAAAATTGTGGAAAAGGGAGACATAAAGAGCAATATCTCCTTTTGCCATAATGTTTTCTATGCTATTCTGAAATATTCAGAAAAATAAACCTTAGTGATATCCTTATCCTTCATTCAACTTAAATATTTAATTTACACATTCAGAGATTTGCAATTTTATTTGGTTACCTAGACTAAATAATATTTAATTTACTTATTTGAATTTTGCATATGTTTGCATTCATAATTCAGTCTAAAATTATCACATTATTTTGTTGGCGTACTGATATGTTAGAAATTGTGTTCTCAGTCATTTACATCACGTACATTCAAAATCTCATTTATAACTATGATAGCCTTGGTAACGCAATTCTATAAAAAAAAAAAAAACATCACCTATTTCCCTTGCTTCGCGGTTCAAAATGGCCACTTGGGTAGGTGACACGAACATATCCAGAATCATCAGAATCCGCTGAGTGTCGACTACACTCTGATGCTAAATCCGAATCGCGTTGATCTCGGACCTTTCGATCCACACCCAGAAATCTCCAAGCTTGCGTTTGTACTGGTTCTTTAAACGGGCTGTCAAGAATGTTACTCAATGTGTCAACGTTGGCATGCAGACTGTCTATCTGAAAGTGTATGGGTACGAATGCATCATGAAAATATTTGTTAGAAATATAAAGGTACAAGTTGGCTTTTGTGAACAGTATAGATCAAGATCTACAGTGTTAACATATTGCTTAATGGACTATTGTTATACTATTCTGACAACTTATAGACGTCGCGCAAGCTAAACTAGCACCCAGTGATAGGCACCTACCAATGGGACGAGGTTAGTCCTTTTAGAAATGAATGTAAAATAAAATATATTAAATTGTGCTTTGCAAACATAGTTAAATATGGTTTAAGGATAAAGCGTAATAACGAATAAGATACATGAGAAAAACGTTGTGTAAGATGTAACCGTTGGGTCAGAAGCACCTTATATGATATATAAACTTCGCGTGTTTTTTTCTTTTTCACAGGAATAAACACTGCACGAGTCTCCGGAGATGAGATCATTCAACATCATAAAGGGAAATAGTAATAGGCTTTACGGTTTTTTGACAAATTTAGAAAAAGATTTCTAAAAGACGTCCGAAAGTGAACAATGCAGAGTTGGTATGTATATTTTTAATATTTTTAATATCCATTTTACTCCAACCGAGTTGAAATCTTAACTACACACTAGTTGTTTTTTTCATTAATGTTAACTGAATTATACTGAAATTGATAATTATCAAGAAAATAACAAAAACGCGTGTGGTGAAAAATGGTCACGTTTTCATCAAAAAAACGTTGTTAAATTATGAATGCGAAAAATTAGTGTCCCGAAATTTAATAAAATAGCCAAACAAAAATCGTTATAATTAGAATAATATTATTTGCCTCTATTTGCGATACAGTATTTTTCAGACGAGACAAGCGACAAATAATATTTTATTTCGGCAGTTATCTGTGTACATTAAAAATGTCACGCTTGGTCATTTATTCGCT
The DNA here is from genome assembly GCA_031761405.1 of Serripes groenlandicus. NCBI lineage: Eukaryota > Metazoa > Mollusca > Bivalvia > Cardiida > Cardiidae > Serripes > Serripes groenlandicus. The sequence goes on from JASEVX010000002.1 coordinate 141,390,919, forward strand.
ACATTGGCCAACTTTAAAATCCATATACATTGTAGTTATGTGATTGTACTAAATAGTGTACATGTAATAAGATGTCCTTCACATGATCCACTTGCCAGTCATTTGCAGGCCAAACTCGTATTTGAAATAAACTTCTTCATATATTTTGTATACAGTCAACCAATATACAACAATTGTAGCACGTTATCAAACTGGATTTTAATGTAAATTGAGGTTTCGTTGTAATGTGATGGGTAAGCTTGCGCGACGTCACACTGTTCAGAAATGCCAACGTCTACCTTTTCTATTGCACTGGATCAATCATGGTTATGTCAGTAAGTTTTCTCAAACTGACATTTATAATTCCGTAACATAAAGGATGTCATTAAAATACATAGAGCGATACGATACTTATTTCCTTTTGAAATAGCAGGTTTGTATTTAATGGTCAACACACCTCTCGTACATATGTGATGCTTTTCTTTTTCTGTTCAGATATTAAGCGGTGACACGGCTCAGGTAAATTGGAGGTGATTCCACAAGCTCTTAAATCGAAATCTGTTGTCGTCAGGTGTTTGGTTCTATAAGGATGGAAAGAAAGTGTTATACGTGTATAATAGTACGTTGCTTGGATGGAGCTTTAATGTTCTTTCAAAATAAATTATGTTATGTTTTCGGTCACTGTGAAATGTGCCTAATAGAGTAGCGATTTTGAGTAGATTTTCATCAGATTTCACATAGCCCACAATTAAACGCACATATTAAATATTATATTATATATATCTTATATTTTTTCATGAAATGTCTTTTATTCACTAATCCAAAATATGTATCAAATTTAGCCAGAAAAATAACCTCACCTATTTGCCTTGCTTCGCGGTTCAACACATCCATCTGGGAAGGTGACAACAACATGTCCAGACTCGTCAGACTCAATTGAGTGTCGACTACACGTTGATTCCAAATCCGAATCGTGTCGATCTTGGACCTTAAGTTGATCTACATCCACGCATCTCCCGGCTTGCGTTTGTACTGGTTCTTTAAACGTGCTGTTAAGTTTGTTACTCAACGTGTCGACTTTGGAATGCAGACTGTCTATCTGTAAGTGTACGTGTACGAATGCTCCATGATACTATTTGTTAGAAAAAAACCACGTCCAGGGTATACAGGTACAAGTATGGTTTTGTGAACAGTATAAATTCAGATAAGCTGGTGCACATATTTCTTACAAACGCGTGTTAGACTATTCTGTCAACTTGACAAGACTTAGCAGGTAGAAAAGATGATACGAACCTATACTGTTCAGAAAAGCCATTGTGTACCTTTCCTCACTAACTCAATGAAGGTTTTATATACTACCGTAACATAAGGGATGTCGAAAAAATACAAATTAAGTCAAACGAAATATACCTAAAACACATCTCGCTATTGTGCCTTTGAATTCAATCCCTGTTTCTCAAGTATATGTCCGGGTATGTAATTCGAATAATTAGCATCTTTAAGCTTCAAAAGACTACAATAAAAATCAAGACCCAAACTTCACTCGCTCTGACATATAGATGATGAATGCCACATAAAGGTTGGCTGAGATTGACCTTTGAGTCATATATTCGCTAACAAAATCGTAAAGCGAAGTAGTTTGGTAGGAACCAGAAATCAAACAATACATTTTACCAACAGGATAGACGTGTTTTGTATCGTCATCTCCTGATTATTTCATTGTATATAACCCCTCCCCACCCTACAACAAATCTGCAGTAGACGGCTAAGAAAAATATGAAAACATATAGGCAAAGTATTACAAAAACCTCTGTGAATAATAGAAAAATATATTAAATAGAATTGTAAACATTGTGGAAAATGGAAACATTGCTGAGCATTAGTAATTTCTCATTTTGTCATAATATTTTTTTCAATTCTGTTGCTGCAGATGTGTCAAAGTGAGTCTACAATTGAGAAAAAGGTTAAAACCTTACAAAATTTTGGTAAGACACGTTTAACTCTCCCGTTTCGTAGATAGTGGGATACAAACTAATGAAATTATATAATATATGGGTGGCGCGAAAGGATGACAAACCGGAGGGCATTTCCCGCCACTGTACATCCAGGTCATCCTGTGCATCGCACAGTCTGATCTTGATTTGTACAGTTCGGTTATAACCGACAAGCCCACGGACAATATCGATCTCTAACGACTTCATATGGAAATCGCCGAGTCCATTTAGGATGTTCTACCTTAAGATGGTTTGTTGTTTTACAGATTTACCAGGACAAGGTCCGCAGATCAAATTTTATATTTTACTCAGAAATTAACAAAGACGACACAATTTAAATGAACGGTTTTCCCTGATGTTTACAGCACACCTTACACTTGCAGGAGAAACTGCTTTGTCCAACATAGCTTTTTTCCTCCTCAAAATGAATCTTCCATTTATCTACATTTAACATTCTCTAGTTATTTACATACACATGACATTTCGGGAATTTGGAAGGCAAACTATTTAATTAAGCTGTACCTTTTGTATTAACTGGTGTATTAAATGTTGCATGACGTCGTCGTCTAATCCATTCATGTTCACATCATGTTTTGTTTGAACCAGCTTGTGCATCATGTGTTTGCTACGCGTTTTTAACATGGTTGAAACTGCTGCAATTAAACATAAACAATAGAACGATGAATACTTTGATTGGTTTTAAACCATTTATCAAACACGAGTCCTGGGAACTGCAGGGCTTAACATGTTACAGCATGCAGACGCTTTCTGCCGTCAGACTTTAGAAATCATTGAACCAAAATGAGAAATTGTTCATAATCAGTAATTTATCCCTTTGCTATAATATATTCAATACGTGTTCTTTAAACTATATTCAATACGCGATCTTTCATTAATAGAGATGTTCCATACTTCTACCTAAATGTTTTCAAACTCGTCTGCTGTAGGATGTAGCATCTTAGCATGTGGGAAAGAGAGGGTTAAGTTAGTTCTGTTTATGTCCACTCATCAATTCTCGAGAGGACATCATGAACGTAAAAAGAAGATTTCATATAGACCAATAATGTAACTAGCTTCTCTAGAACAACGTAGCTGTGTTTACACTTTCCCACATACAGATGCATTAGGACTCATCTGATGCAGACGACTTCTTTAACATTGTGGCAAAAGGAGAAATTGCTCATGGTGAGCGGTTCCTCCTTTTGCCACAATGCTTTCACTCTATCCAATAAATATAATTTCATTTATAGAGAGCTATTAGGGGTTGTTAATGCATTGGTTGATAGAAACACATGTCTAAAGTAGAAACGTATGAAAACATTGTAGGAAAATTAAAAAAATCGTAAAAATACATTTCTCCCTTTCTCACTTTGATTTCCTCTCAATACCAAATGATCCTTGTTTTGGTCAAGATTTTACATCTATTGTTCGTCGGATGAGGGGAAAAATTAAATATTTCCCACATACAACATATAAGTAGCAGACGACTTTGAAAACATCTTGGCAATTATATAAATGAAAGAACATATATTTACGTCTCCGGAATAATTTTTGGATTTGAATGAAAACATTGTGTCAAAATGAGCAACTTGTCATATTGCCTAAAGTTTTCAAATGTCGTCTGTTGACATGCATCAAAATGCATCCGCATGTTCGAAAGGTTTAATTCGAAATAGGGGTTGGTTCCTCACAGAGAGACTCTATCAGAAAGTGTAGATTGATCCGGGTCATCATTTGTTGAAAATTACAAAAACAACAGGGATGTGCTTTTGTGCCACGTTGTTGATCTAAATACCACATTCAAGTTGAACAGATTGGTGCAGGTTCAATCAAGTTTGATTATACGAAAAATCTAGGCTAATCAACCAGACCAAAGATAACGGCTATAATGGCCAAAGCAAATTGATCAAATTACTATAAAACTTTAAATGGATGAAGAAATTTTACTTTCGTTTTCGACTAGTTAAATCGTTTGGTACAAGATTCAGTATAAATGTTACATGTAGTTTCAAAAAGAGTAGATTGATCCGGGTACATGTATCCTGTTGTGTCCTAGTTTCGTGACCTTTCACATCGATTTTCGCGCATGCGCATTTTGATATGAAGAAGCGAGTGGTCAAAATATTATTTTATTTTAGATAAGTATATATCAACATAAACTGGTAGCATAAACGACGAAAATCAGAAATATTTTGAAAATGTATGCCTGTTTATCGGGAGTATAAGGGTCGTGAACGTCAAAACACTTTCTCCTCAGTTCGTGACCTAATTTTATAATGCCAAAATATAAAGAGAAAATGTAAACTTAGAAAAGCGCTTCCATGACATTGACGAGTTATGCAGACAAAAACGTCACGAAACGAGTGCAAGGGCCGAATGTAGGAGAAAGAAGGAAAATGAAAATTACACAACAACAGGGATGTGCTATCGATTGTGCCACTTTGTTGATCTAAATTCCACATTCAAGTTGAACATATTGGTGAAGGTTCAATCAAGGTTAATTATACGTGTATCTAGGCTAATCAGCCAGACCAAAGATAACGACTATAATGGCCAAGGTAAATTTATCAAATTACCATAAAACTTTAAATGAATTTACTT
>JASEVX010000002.1:141400492-141460492 GCA_031761405.1 Serripes groenlandicus
CGGACAGTTTCAGCAAATCACAAAATATATAAATGTAGACGTTTTGTGCTGAATCGACACAGATACCATACCTTTCAACACTGAACGGTAACGCGGATCTGTTCAGAACCCGGCCAGTCATATTAAAACTTACAACCCCGTGTGATTTGTCAATAACATAAACCGTCTGGCTTTCCTGGTGAATGGCCAGTCGTTGCCCTACCCAACATGGCTCTGAACAGGATATAAAATACTCCCTTACAGCTTTTAAAGGATCAGGATAGATCCGTTGTATTTCACCCCCACCTCTATCTATTATTCCAATAAAGCACTTGTTATATACATCAGTGGTGCATAATAAAACATATTTTCCATTACAATACCCGATATCTTCACATTGGATATGCGTATTAATAACTTGTATGATACGTGCTGGTTTACTCTGAATATCCATAATGATTATTTGTCGTTCATATGAAAATAATACAGCAATACAAGAGGATGATTGAGACACTTCTTGAACTTCGGTGACGCCAAAACAATATGATGTGAATCTTATGTATCTTTTCACTGTATTGTTATTCACGTTACATATAACGATACGGCGATTTCTACAATCCGTATTAACACATGTTTGTCCATTATTAATAACACACATTGTTGCATCTAATGCTAGTCCAGGAAATTTCAGGCCAACTATAACAAAATACTCCTCACGCATGAATTTCTTTTTTTTCAAAGTTCCTTCGTTCTTAATTCGTTTATGCATTTGTGTACAAAACGAATCTCTTTTAGCAGGACTGTCATGTTCATCAATTGAATATATCAAATGGCTCGAGTGACATTTATCAGCACAATTAGAGCACAGATAGTGTTCACAGTCAAAGCAAATGGTTACCAACCTGAACCAGCAGTCTGAACATTTATCACAATATAAAAGCTTCTCATTTATGTGTGCCATGCGTCACCTATTTATCAATATGTCAGACTTGATAAAGGATTTAGACTTCTATGTTGAAGAACGATTCTCGCTTGTTTTGGAGTCGAATTTAATCGATGTGACTTACTGATGCAACATGTACATGTTGTCATGTTTTGATGAAGAAGTCGTGTTACTATATATAGTTCTCGTGACGGCGGATATTTTTTCTCTGTGTAAACTTGATTCACCACCATGACTGTTTACTGGAACTAGTTACGGGTGGTTTCTTCTTCTTATAAGTTTCAGCTATGTTCCGAATATGAAATGAGAACAATAATTTAATTTTCCCTGATCATTTAATGTGCCTTACATCCTGTGAAACCTTGATTCCCCACCATGATCGTTACTGAAATTAATAATGGGTGGTTTCTGAACTTGGCATAAGTGTCATGTCTCAACTATGTTTACCATATAAAATGAGAAATATAATCAATCTTCCCTTATCATTAAATGACTTTTTCTAGTCCTAAAATTTGTTTTATTTTAGATTAACGCCATTTTCAAGAGTACTTCAGTTAAAACCACCAATAACAGCCGACACATTAATGGTACTCATAAACGTACACCACATCTGCAGCAGGCGACTTTGAAAACAAATCATGATTAACGTGTTTATATGAAAGTACAACTGGTTACTTGATTGATTGGTTGGAAATTAACGCAGTTTTGAACACATTTTCAGCCTTATCACGACGAACAGTTCGCTTACCGATATGTTTCCTACTTTTCTCATACCAGAACTCCACACAAGTCTTTCCAATTAACTGGTTGGTTTTCTACATAGGCATTTAGCGCAATGGTGAAAGATAACCGAAGCTTGTCGCATTATCTTTTCCCAAAAGTTAGAAAGCATGTTGTACAATGTTGGGTCTAAACTCAGAACCCCTGAAATGACAAACCGCGTCGCTCTCATTGAGCTATCACGACTCATCAAAACAGATTGGCAAATAGAGAAATAACGCGTTATGAGCAGTTGCTCATTTTGCCAGAATGCATTTCGAAAGTCGTTTGCTGCAAATGCGTCTCCATGGGCGAAAGGGTAGTCTGAACAAGATGAAATATACTTTGCAATGCATAGTTTCGTCTATAACGGTTTAATTTACCTAGATAATGATGCATACAATTGTCATTTGTACAACATCTTTTTCAATACCAACGACACTGGGCTTAATGATCAGGTTATGCCATACATGTATAAGCACATCCATGGGGAAAGATACAACTTGACTTTTGTAAATAGCCTGTATATCCGCAGTCTGATCAAAATCAAAACTCTTCGCATATTACACTGTTCAATATACTAACTTGTATCTGTTCCCATTAACGAGTACAGAACACAGTTTAATATACTGACTTGTTCCTGTTCCCATTGACGAGTACAGAACAATGATCAGATATACTGACTTGTATCTTTTACGATTGACGAGTACAGAACACTGTTCAGATATACTGCAATCTCATTAAAATCATCTCCTATTAACGCTACGCATTTGGTCAGATCGTGTACTTTAGTCAGATTGACGAGTACAGAACAATGTTCAGATATACTGACTTGTACCTCTTCCTATTGACGGGTACAGAACAATGTTCAGATATACTGACTTGTAACTCTTACTATTGACGGGTACAGAACAATGTTCGGATAAACTGACTTGTACCTCTTCCTATTGACGGGTACTGAACAATGTTCAGATATACTGACTTGTACCTCTTACTATTGACGGGTACAGAACAATGTTCGGATAAACTGACTTGTACCTCTTCCTATTGACGGGTACAGAACAATGTTCAGATATACTGACTTGTACCTCTTCCTATTGACGGGTACAGAACAATGTTCGGATATACTGACTTGTACCTCTTACTATTGACGGGTACAGAACAATGTTCGGATATACCGACTTGTACCTCTTCCTATTGACGGGTACAGAACAATGTTCGGATATACTGACTTGTACCTCTTACTATTGACGGGTACAGAACACTGTTCGGATATACCGACTTGTACCTCTTCCTATTGACGGGTACAGAACAATGTTCGGATATACTGACTTGTACCTCTTCCTATTGACGGGTACAGAACAATGTTCGGATATACCGACTTGTACCTCTTACTATTGACGGGTACAGAACAATGTTCGGATATACTGACTTGTACCTCTTCCTATTGACGGGTACAGAACAATGTTCGGATATACCGACTTGTACCTCTTCCTATTGACGGGTACAGAACAATGTTCAGATATACCGACTTGTACCTCTTCCTATTGACGGGTACAGAACAATGTTCGGATATACTGACTTGTACCTCTTACTATTGACGGGTACAGAACACTGTTCGGATATACCGACTTGTACCTCTTACTATTGACGGGTACAGAACAATGTTCAGATATACCGACTTGTACCTCTTACTATTGACGGGTACAGAACAATGTTCGGATATACCGACTTGTACCTCTTCCTATTGACGGGTACAGAACAATGTTCAGATATACTGACTTGTACCTCTTCCTATTGACGAGTACAGAACACTGTTCGGATAAACTGACTTGTACCTCTTCCTATTGACGGGTACAGAACAATGTTCGGATATACTGACTTGTACCTCTTTCGATTGACGAGTACAGAACAATGTTCGGATAAACTGACTTGTACCTCTTCCTATTGACGGGTACAGAACAATGTTCGGATATACTGACTTATACCTCTTCCGATTGACGAGTACAGAACAATGTTCGAGTATATTGATTTGTACCTGTTCCCATTGACGGGTACAGAACACTGTTCAGATATACCGACTTGTACCTTTTCCCATTGGCGAGTACAGAACACTGTTAAGATATCCAGACTTGTACTTGTTCCCGTTGACGAGTACAGAACAATATTCGGATATACTGACTTGTACTTGCTCCCATTGACGAATACAGAATACAGAACAGTGTTCGGTAATACCGACGTGTACTTTTCCCCCTAGACGAGTATAGAACACTGTCAAATATACTGACTTGTACCTCTTACTATTGACGGGTACAGAACAATGTTCAGATATACCGACTTGTACCTCTTACTATTGACGGGTACAGAACAATGTTCGGATATACCGACTTGTGCCTCTTCCTATTGACGGGTACAGAACAATGTTCAGATATACTGACTTGTACCTCTTCCTATTGACGAGTACAGAACACTGTTCGGATAAACTGACTTGTACCTCTTCCTATTGACGGGTACAGAACAATGTTCGGATATACTGACTTGTACCTCTTTCGATTGACGAGTACAGAACAATGTTCGGATAAACTGACTTGTACCTCTTCCTATTGACGGGTACAGAACAATGTTCGGATATACTGACTTATACCTCTTCCGATTGACGAGTACAGAACAATGTTCGAGTATATTGATTTGTACCTGTTCCCATTGACGGGTACAGAACACTGTTCAGATATACCGACTTGTACCTTTTCCCATTGGCGAGTACAGAACACTGTTAAGATATCCAGACTTGTACTTGTTCCCGTTGACGAGTACAGAACAATATTCGGATATACTGACTTGTACTTGCTCCCATTGACGAATACAGAATACAGAACAGTGTTCGGTAATACCGACGTGTACTTTTCCCCCTAGACGAGTATAGAACACTGTCAAATATACTGACTTGTACCTGTTTCCATTGGCGAGTACAGAAAACTGTTCGGATATACTTACTTGTACCTGTTCTCATAGACGAGTACAGAAAACTGTTCGGATATACTAACTTGTACCTGTTCCCATTGACGGGTACAGAACACTGTTCAGATATACCGACTTGTACTTGTTCCCATTGACGAGTACAGAACACTGTTCGGATATACTGACTTGTACCTGTTCCCGTTGACGAGTACAGAACACTGTTCGGATATACCTACTTGTACCTGTTCTCATAGACGAGTACAGAACACTGTTCGGATATACTGACTTGTACCTTTTCCAATTGACGGGTACAGAACACTGTTAAAATATACTGACTTTTACCTGTTCCCATTGGCGAGTACAGAACACTGTTAAGATATACTGACTTTTACCTGTTCCCGTTAATGAGTACAGAACAATGTTCGGATATACTGACTTGTACTTGTTCCCATTGACGAGTACAGAACAATATTCGGATGTACCCATAATCCTGAGCGCCAAGGATTGAAAGCCATTACTATCATTTTTAAAGTATTTTGTATGACCCGACCGGGAATTGGACCCGCGATCCTCTACACCCCAGGTGGACGCTTTACCACTACACCAACATATATATTACTATCTGAATAGTCCTTTATATTCAATACGCACGGATATTAATAAAAAAAAACTCGGTGTAAAGTTTACCCTGATCTTATCAAGAAGACGGTGTGCTCTAACCCATGTCTTAGCTTTTATCCTGATATCTTGTGGAAATCGAAGAAAGTGTGCAAGGTTAAAATATTTTTGAATAGGAAAAGGAATATCTAAAACAGAGTAGATTTCTTCTTTTCCAACGATGTTTTTTCAACTCGAACAATTGCATACTGCAAAACCTCTCGGTATAACAATATGTTTACTCATAGTTCTGCATAAAATATTATGGGTTGAGTAAATTGTTTTAATACTAAACAGCTGTACCTATATAGTGTGACATACGACAGTTGTATCTATACCGCATATAGTATCAGTAAACTTAAAATCGATTTTAGGAATGCAAATTGAAAGAGAACTTTTGGTAAACAGCATATCGTCTTGCATGTGGCTTAATCATGTGAGCCATATTAACCTTTTCCACCGTAGACGTAGTTTCACGCATTTACACATGACGACCTTTAATAGCATTATGGTTACATAAGACATTGTTTATGATGAGTTATTCCTCCTTTTGTCGAAAAGTTTTAAACTCATTTCTAACAACTTAAGATTTTTCCTGATACTTTTCTTGTTTAATACTCAGTGACGAAATCGCAAAAAGTGCAAGGTGAAAATATTGGGGAAAGGTGGAAAAATGCTAAAAAAAAGGAGCAATTTCTTCTTTTCCAACGATGTTCTTTAAACTTTAATCAAGCATACATCAAAATGTCTCCATATAACTATAATTTATGTTTCTTATAGCCTTGCCAAAAGTCTCACAACTTAATCTGATGTCGCCAATAAAACCTTTCCAAGCGTAGACGCATTTTGATGCATTTACAGCAGACGACTTTTTATTGCTGTAGCTTGTTACAGAACAAACATGGTGAGCAATTCCTCCTTTTGTCTAAACATTAAATCTAGTTTACAATTATAGCTTTTTTCGGATACAATAGTTCATGACGACTTTTAATAGCAGTATAGTTACAAACAACATTGTTCATGATGAGTTATCTCCTTTTGTCAAAACGTTTTCAAATCCTTTTAACAACTTAAGCTTTTTCCTGATACATTTTGTTTTTATTTATTCAGAGACGAAATTGCAGCAAGTGCAAGGTGGAAGTATTGGCAAAAGCGTAATAAAAAGCTAAAAGAAGAGCAGTTCTTCTTTTCCATCAAAGTTCTTTAAGCTCTAATCATGCATACATCTAAATTTCTCCATATAACTTTATTTATCCCATAGCCGTGCAAAAAGTATCACAACTTAATCTAATGTCGCCAAATAAAACTTTCCATCCGTAGACGCATTTTGATGCATTTAAAGCAGACGACTTTGTATTGCTGTAATTTGTTACAGGCTTATGAAGTGTAATTCCTCCTTTTGTCAAAACATTAAATCTAATTAACAATAATATCTTTTATCCTTATGCAACAGTTCATGAATTATGTGGGCATCGGAGAAGGTTCAAAATAAAGTTTATTGTCGAAAAGGACAAAAGAGTAGCTTCTACTTTTCAAACAATGTTTTCAACCCTGTATCAAATGCATACTTCAAAATTTCTCAATATAACTATATGTATATTATTCTAATAGCTCTGCAAAAACACTCATGAGATAAACGGTTAGATAAAATGTGTCAATATTAAACAATACTAAACAACTGTAGCAACGAAACCCAGTGTAGATAAGAATGTATCTTAACTTTCTATACGTCCTTATGTATACTGTCCGTTTTATGGGAGCACTGCGGCGGGCGGCATCCGACTGTTGTCCGCTTTCTAAACAATTGTCATACGATCTTTACCAAACTTGTTGAAAATGTTTGTTGGCCAAAAATCTAGACCAAGTTCGATAACCAGCAACTAAGCCCAAAGCATTTTAGGACTATGAAACTTGCATTATCAAAATGTATATATGTGTGTTGGCATAATGTCTATGTCAAGATCAATAAGCTGCAAAATCGCCCAAAACACTTTTGGCCCTTGAACTATCAGAAGAAAATGCCAAATTAGCCTTATCCGCTCTATAAAATGAACCATTTTAATTGGCATAATGTCCGAACCAAGTTCGACAAATAGTCAAATCGCACAAGGCATGTTTGGATTATGGACCTTCAATTATCCAAAATGTGCCAAATTACCATTGTCCGCTTTCTTAGTAATACAGTTTTAACCCGATCTTCACCAAACTCGGTAAACATGATCGGTGGCATAATGTTTGGGCCAAGTTCGAAAACCAGCCAAATCGCCAAAAGAACTTTTGGATTATGACCCTTGAACTATTTAAAATGTGTCCAAGTATGCATTGTCCGCTTCATAACTGCAACAGTTATTATCCAATCTTCATCAAACATGCTGTGACTTATCATGGGCATTAAACCTTGGTTGCGGTAAAGGACTCTCCAAATCACTGTATATTCAACGTAAAGAAATATGCGGTCATGCAGTTCACAACAACATACAAGAACATATCATATAACTCCTTCATGAAAGGTTAACAGCTCGAACTAGTACAACATCCTCCATAACTAGGTGTAGAACTGAGCGACGATATGAAATTCAACACACACATAAACAACGTCTCCAAGAAACATCTAGAGTATTAGGATTTTTGAAACGGAACACTGTCCAGAGAAGATCAAAGAAAGAGTATACATAAGCCTAGACCGTCCAGACCTTGAAAATGCATCGCGGGTACGGAACCCGCAACAGAGAGCCCAGATTAAAAACAACTGGAACAAGTAAAACGAAATGATGCGTGCTTCTTTTACAACCAACCTTTACACCTATTAAGCCGGATAGCGTAACCACCATGATCAACAACTTAAACTGGTTGCTCGTGATAAATTTGTTCACCCTCGCCCTGCATAATTCAATATTTTGCGAGCAGTAACTAAACTGGTGGCTCGTCATGAATTTGTTTACCATCGCCGTGCAGAATTAACTACATGTATTTGGAGAACAGTAACTGGTCACTGGTAATTAATTTGTTTACCACCGTCGTGCAGAATTTACTATTTGGTGAGCATTACTAAACTATTCTGCGCGTGATAAAATTGCTCACCCTCGCGGTGCATATTATAAAATTATGTGCGGGTTCGAATTGACGGACATACAAACGCACGGACGGACGGACGGACGGACGGACGGACGTACAGATGACGAAGGAGAAAATAAAACTGTAAAATAAGATTTTAAATAGTATATGCATAAAAGAACACACGAATTAATACCAGAAAGATGAGAGACAAAAAAGCAGTAGAAAGCAGTTGTTATTTTCCAATGAGAACTAAAAATGTATATGATTGTTACCTTTCTTTCGGAATATTGTTTCACAAAGTAGCTTTCATACAACCGTCTATAACGTCCTTCATAGTCAATACACACGCACAAAAGACTGTAAAGTTAACCCAGATCGCATAAAGAAGTCAGTCAGGTGTGTCCTTGTCTTAGCTTTTGTCCGGATACACTTTTTATGAAACCTTGTGGAAATCGAAGAAAGTGTGCAAGGTTAAAATATTGTCGGAAAGGAAAAGGAAATTCTAAAACATTGTATTTTTCTTCTTTTCCAAAGATGTTTTTTTCAACTCTAACAAACACATACTGCATAACTTCTCGATATAACTATGTGCTTCTTATAGTTCTACATATAATCTTATGAGAGAAATGGTTGAGAAAATTGTTTTAATACTAAACAACTGTACCTATATAGTGTAACAGGCTAACAGGCGACAGTTGTATCTATAATGCATGAAGTATCAGTAAATTTAAAATCGATTTTAGGAATGCAAATTGAAAGAAGATATTTGTAAAACAGCATATCGTGTTGCATGTGGCTTAATCGTGGAATTCAATTTAACCTGTCCTACCGTAGACGTAGTTTGACGCCTCTACAGCAGACGACTTTTGATAGCAGTATGGTTACAAAAGACATTGTTCATCATGAGTAATTCCTCCTTTTGTCAAAAACGTTTTCAAATATATTCAACAAATTAAGGTTTTCTTGATGAAGTTTTTTTTTTCAAATCATCGACATCACAGAAGATGCAAGGTGATAGTATTGGCAAAAAGGGGAAAAAGGTCTAAAAATAGCAGTTTCTCGATTTAACTGTATACATGTACATATTACTCTCATAGCTCTGCATAAAAACTAATGAGATAAACTGTTAAATAACATGTGTTAATAGTAATCAACTGTAGCTATATATTGTAACACGCAAAAGTGAATATGTTTACCCTCGCCATGCAGAATTAACTATTTGGCGAGTAGTAACTAAACTGGTCGCTCTTGATGAATTTGTGTACCTTCGCCGTGCAGAATTAACTATTTAACGAGCAGTAACTAACTGGTCGCTCGTGATGAAATTGTTTACCCTCGCCGTGCAGAATTAACTATTTGACGAGCAGTAACAAGGCTGGTCGCTCGTGATGAAATTGTTTATCTTCGCCGTGAAGAATTAACTATTTGACGAGCAGTAACTAGGCTGGTCGCTCGTGATGAAATTGATTACCCTCGCCGTGCAGAATTAACTATTTGGCGAGCAGTAACTAGGCTGGTCGCTCGTGATGAAATTGTTTACCTTCGCCGTGCAGAATTAACTATTTGACGAGCAGTAACTAAAACTGGTCGCTCATGTTGAAATTGATTACCTTCGCCGTGCAGAACTAACTATTTGGCGAGCAGTCACTAGGCTGGTCGCTCGTGATGAAATTGATTACCCTCGTCGTGCAGAATTACCTATGTTACGAGCAGTAACTAAACTGGTCGCTCTTGATGAATGTTTGTACCTTCGTCGTGCAGAATTCATTATTTAACGAGCAGTAACTAAACTGGTCGCTCGTGATGAAATTGTTTACCCTCGCCGTGCAGAATAAAATATTTGGCCGGCAGTAACTAAAGTGTTCGCTCGTGAAAATTGTGTTTATACTCGCCGTGCAGAATTTACTTTTTGGTGAGCAGTAACTAGACTGGTCGCTCGTGATGAAATTGTTTACGCTCGCCGTGCAGAATTAACTAATTGGCGAGCAGAAACTAAACTGGTCGTCCGTGATGAATTTAGTTAACCTCGCCGTGCAACTTAACTATTTGGAGAGCAGTAACTTATCTGGTCGCTAGTAATGAATTTGTTTACGGTCGTCGTTCATACTTAACTATTTGGCGAGCAGTAACTAAACCGGTCGCTCGTGAGAAAATTAATCTCGACCTGGTAATGATCAAACGTGCAGCAGCCAATCAAATGTAACGTTATATATAACGTTTGTTGTCGAAACTGTCGAAAATGTCAATCTTTAGATGATTATGGATTTGTCCAAACTTCCAAATTTCAACCAAATTTCACAGAAAGATTCATTTGGTGGTCTCCTTTAAAAATTGTTCATAGATCTAAATTCAATGGGGAGCTTTGGCTGCTGCGGGATCAGAAAGGGAGCAAAATGCCTAAATTCTTCTCCTCTGAATTTGCTCATCGTATTTTAACAGGTTTTATCAAATTATCCCTGAGATTGGCAAATACACATTTGCTACTATACCATCGCTCAGGTGACCAATTTATGGCCATTTTGGCCCTCTTTTGTGTTATAGAGAGGAATCCGCCGTGGTCCAGTGGTTGACGTCGGAGATTTGAAACCGGGCGTACCGGGTTCGATCCCCAGTCGCGGCACGACGGTCACGGTGGAGTGCCCTTGAGCATTTTCTAGCCTAGTACTGGTTTGTTTACCCAGGGAGCATTGATAAGTGAACTGTCACCGTGATATAACTGAAACTGAAAACAGCGTAAAACCCTAATAAAACATTTGTTATTCATCTTAATTTGGTATTAGAAACCGTCTTAAAATTGGCAGCTGTTTGCGTCAAATGATCATTTGATTTAACCACATGCCGAGTAACGTTATCGCATGGCTATTTTTCGAGATTTCGATCTTTGCGTAGCCAGTGTTTCCCATCTCTGTATTTTAGATATATTTTGATTCTGCTCGCAAAATAGTTAATTCTGCACGGCGAGGGGAAATAATTTTTAAAAAAGACCCACCAATTTAATTGTTGGTAATTAGCAGTCAAGGGTCTTTACCCTTTTTCACATACAGCACATCTGCAGGAGACGACTTAATGAAAATATTGTTCCAAAAGGAAAAATTGCTCATGATGAGCAATTTCTCATTTTGCCACAATGTATTCAAAGCCGTCTGCTGCAGAGGCCTCAAAAAGCGTCGATATGAGGAAAAGGATTACATATTAAACCTACATATATATTTTGTTCAATTAACTGTTTATCTGATTGTGTGCAGGAATATACAATTACATGAATTGATATGTCTTTGTGTTTTACGTTGTATTTGCACATTGTTTAATTAGCCAATGATTGAACAATATAGATTCAGATCAAACTACGCGGATACCAAGAGTGATCTGAATCTATATTTCTCAATTGTTCTGTGATTCAATTTCTTGTTCTTATTTTATTTCCTCCATATACCCCATTCCCGTTACATTTCTCCCTCTTTCTCTTGACTTCGCCCCAAGTCACATAACTGCACACTAGCAGTACATCAAAGCGGAGCCTATGCACTATCACTGGGAACCACCGGGGTCCGGGGATGATCGTGATGTCATCCCAAAATCCCACCGCTGCCACCATTTGTAACGTGTACCGGGTCCTTCACGGAGTTAAGTCATCACGGGTCACCCATCCAGGCACTAATTGCGATGTACATTGCTTTACTTTGTGAAAAAGACAACTACTCTACCAACGTCGCTTTAAAGCCGGCTTTCACAGCAAGGAAGTGGTATTTGTACCTATACCCCATTCCCGTTACACAGCTCGACCAGAACAGAAAAGAAGGGGAACCACTTTCTTTTTTATTCAACCGATTACCAAATAAGCTACGAAACTCGGGTCCAACTCTGGCAAGAAATGTCCGATACATAAGACAGTACAAGTCACATGCTGTTACCTGATGTGCATAGAAAGTTTTGCCAATACGTGAGGCATTAAGAAAGGAATGCTACATTGGCCTGTTCTAGAGTATTCGTCCAAACACTCTCTTGAAACAAGTTGTCAAGAGCTTTCAGACCTGCAATTTCAATGTACAACCCCCAGGCAGTACAACAATGAAGTATTCACCATAGTCCACTGAACTTGTGTTGTACTTGCGTACAGAGGTTGATCACATGCACTAACAGGTGAAATACCAGGTATGATCCTTTTTTTATTTTTTTATTTTATTATTATTATTATTTCCTCCTATACAGAAGATTTCATTTTATAATTTATAATACAAACAATACATATAAACACAATTTATTACAAAATTATACGAGAGAGAGAGAGAGAGAGAGAGAGAGAGAGACAGGCAGGCAGATATGAAGACTGAAATATGTACATCTTATTTAACTTTGAACAAAGTATTTACACTTGCACAAGGTATTTATAACATGTCCATATGGAATGTAAGAACAACGCAACATGCTTATAAAAGTTATCATAGTTGCCGTGTAACTCATTGTCTACGATCGGGTTCAAACCGAACAAGGCGGCAACAAAATCATTTCCTTCCAATGGCACTAATAAGTTGGAAACAGATCCACCAAACTTTAAAAGGGTTCTGTTCTGAAAGGAAATAGTACATGACCGTACACTGGTACAGTTTATCAAGATATGCTCAGTCAGGCTCGTTCTAACATCGCTACATCCACAGCGTGTACACTGAGAACACTCGGTGTGAGCAGTGTACGCAATTAGCTGAGCGATGGAAAAGCAAACACGAAGCATATTCGGATTACGCTTAGCATAATCCCATACAGGACTGATTGCGAATCGTTTCTGTAATTGCCTATATAGAACAAACTGCGCGGTAGATGTTCTTTCACTCCATTTACCGATATAGTAATTTGATACTTTTGTATCAATACAATGTTTCCAAATAGTTTTGCTTGGGAATACACCATAATTAATGTAATCTTCTAAAACATTGTAAATGTTAACTTGTTTAGAATATATGCAATATCAGAAACAAACCCGGTATCGGAATTACTATTTACGAAGGAAAGGAGCCGCAATAAAAAGAAACGTTTTGTTGCACAATCCCTCTCCAAACGGCAAAGTTGACCAAGAAAGGAGAGTTTTCTCTTCTCAATTTCAGCTTCAATAGGAAGAGCACAAATAAGACCAAGAACAATATCTGTTCTTGGTCTTATTTGTAAACCCTGAATCTGCTTTAAACAAAGTCTATGCGACCTTTCCATTGTCAACATATCCCGATCAGACAGCGGTTGTAACAATTCACATCCGAATAGAGCTCTCGGGATAACAATCGACCTATAAATACTGTAACTGGTTAATGGATTTAACCCATTTATATATAACCCGTCTTTGATTAAACCGAAGAAAGCACCCCTTAATTTTCTATCAACTTGCTTGACAATGAGAGTAGAGTTAGTATACTTATTACATATTATACCTAAATGGTTATATTCCTCTCTTTCACAAATGGCATTATTACCAACTACCCAGGACCGATAATTGCGTTTGTATACACCCTTAGATTCATTGAACGTGACAACGGCACACTTGCCAGAATTGTATTGGTACCTCCAAAGGCAAGAATATTCATAACATATATTAATCATTTCCTGTAAGGCTTTGCTAGACAAAGATAGAATTGTCATGTCATCTGCAAAGTACGGAGCACAGAAATGAGACCCTTCAATCTGGAAACCAAATTTACTGTTAACTAACTGGTCAAGAAGTGAGTTAATATAAACAAGATACAAAAATGGTGACCAGACGCCACCTTGCCTGGTTCCCTGTAAAACAGGAAACCAGTCAGAATAAAACCCATTATACATTACACAGCTATACATATCGGAATGCATTGCAATAACTATTTTTAAAAGCTTATAACTAACGCCAAGTTCATTTAGCTTGTAAAAGAGACCATTATGCCATACACGATCAAATGCTTGACGAGCGTCTAAAAAACACGCAAATAATTTACTGTTGTTTTCTTTGCAAAACTGTATACTTTCTTTCAGAATGAAGGATGTCATAGAACTTCCCATGTTGGACTGAAACCCACCCTGGAGAAAGTGTAACGGTTTATTAATTGACCTGTGTAAACGTTGTAGCAGTACTTTTTCGTATAATTTTAAAATAGATGATGAAAGGGTTATGGCTCGATAGCTATTAGGCTCATTTTTTGGTTTGCTAGCCCCTTTGTACAACGTTAAAATAGTACCACGTTTTAGTGCTGTGGGAACATACTATTACAATACATTAAGTCAAAAAATACCGATAAGTAATGTTTTACCATTAATCCACCATGGATGAGGTGTCCGTTGCTTACTCGATCTATACCACACATTTTGCCACTTTTTAAAGTAGATAATGGCGATAACACTTCCTCTTGAGAAATGTGATCACCATCAACCACAATAGACTCTTCTTTTAAAAAGTTTGTACACGTTGTTACGGTCTCAAATTGCGTATTATCGTAAGTCTTACATTCTGTATCTGAGTACAGGGATGCAAAGTGTCGACCCCATTCATGGCAGATCAATTCTGGGTCCCGAATTACAACTTCGTCAAATTTAATCTCACTAGAAACATTTGAATTCACTTGTCTTCTTTTCCTATTAAACAATCTCCAAAATAATGGACTATCAACACCAGATGCACTATCAATATCACTATTAACCTTTTGTAAATATTTAAGGGAACTGTTTCTATGATATGCTCGAAAACATCTTTTAGCTTCCTTATATTCTCTATAACTTGAGAATTCACTGCCCCTTGGCCTGCCGGAGACAATCCAGGCCGTGCGTTTATTTCTCATACTCGCATGCGATTTTTTGAGATCGGCCGACCAATATGGCTTTAGGTATGAACGATATGTTGAGTGAGGTAGATGAGCATTGGAAGCTGTGTTGATATCAGACGAAATACACTGGTATAGATTGTCTATAAAACAGTGTATATCGTTAACTGGTAACTGATCTACATTGTCTTTAAGACGAGCACTGACGTTAAAATCATAGTTACGAAGCTGTTCATCGGACACCCTGTGCCATTTGACTGACATATCAAAACAGTGAGTAACGCAATCATGAGACATAAATTCAATGTAAAATACTATTGGACGGTGACAAGAAACATTAATACAATTATCGTCCAGGATTTTACAGTATTTCACGTAGAGCGATAGCTCGTCAGAGACAATGACATGATCTATCAATGACCTAGAGCTTTTGTCATAAGACACATAACTCGAGTCTGCTCCGGAACACAACTTTGAGGTTGTAATATTAAACAAATTGAAAAGAGTGATTAGTTCGCACAATGCAGTACCCCTCCTGTCAATTTGCTTAATAAATGTTTTGCCATTTATATGGGCATTAAAATCACCCATCAATACTACTCTTCCTGTCTGAGAATACATGCTAATCAAATCATGCAAAATCTCCATATTCTCCCGATAATGTACAATACAATGGTTAGAGCATGGCAAATATACCTGTATGATATACAAGTAGGGGTCACGTGACATCCGCACCTGTATACCCATAATCCTGTCAGAGTCTATACACAGTGGTGTAACCATATGATCTAACCTTTTATTCCACATCAAGGCAATGCCACCTTTTCCAACTTTTCTGTTACTATAGATGTTGAGATCTGAATCGCATACGCCCACCCCATTAAAGTTTGGATGTATGCTATTCAGAAAATGTAATTCAGACGGATATAGCCAATGTTCAGAAATACCGCATATATCTATTGACTCTGAGTCAATAACATTACTGAGATAGTAGGCACATTCCGTCTCTGGGAGATAGATGTATAGAGTAATGATTCCTGAAACAGAAAATCAACAGGAGGCGAAAAGTGTATGTTCGGGTAAGCCTGCGCGGCATGCTAAGGCTGATCCGGGTCGATACTTTACGCAGAGTCCACAATGTTGGTTTTCTCGCGGGACGGCTCAATTAATGAACCAGTAGAGCAACGTTTAAGCAGTCGACAAATAAATAATCTCTCCTCATGTTTTCTGAGCAATGGCATATTTATAACAAGCGGAGAATACTAGTTGCAAATGACAAATTTATAACAATGGGAGAAAACTAAATTAATATAGGAAAATAATTGAATTGTATATTAAATATAAGATAAGTGGATTGTTCAGCGTGGGTCTAGGGCTCAATGTGTTTGGTTAGTCCTTTAGATAATGTGTTTTTAATGAAATTTAGTGCTTTTCCCATTTTCTGAAGAATTTGGTAACCCTTTGACTGGATTAATATACAATACAATGTGAATGTATGTGCTAAATGATACATCACTCTATACTGTATACTAGCGATACTTACTTCTTCTTAGTTTTAACTTATTTATTTTACATCGATTGCGAAACAAGCTTTTAGCTTATATTAATCACGCTCGATGTTCGCATTTCGTCTTATATTCGCGGCTGCTTGTTTCATATACAGATTAAACGTGCTATGCTTATTTGTTCTGTAACGGGAACGGTTGGTTTCTTTAAGCCACCGTACATACACATGCCTTTACCTTTTCTTATGACTCTGCTATTAACTTCGTTTATGCCTGCTTTTTCTACTTTTTCTACTTGTGATTTGCATGGTTCCCGTCTTTCTTGTTTATATAGAACTTATTCTCTACTATATAAGGCCTGTCTCTTTGTTTTCTCTTCCCAGTTGTGGCCAAAACTCTTGAAATAGCCGATTTATTGTTCATTTGCATATTAACGATTTCTCGAAGTCCATCGCGCACCTGTTCAGGGGGCTCACATGAAATGGCGGTGATTCGACCAGCTCTTAAATTTAAATCTGTTTTCGTCAAGTGCCCGGTTCTGAAAGAACAGAGAAAGAGAGAAGACGTGTAGTACGTGTAATAATTATAGTAGTTTTGTTTGCATGGAGCTTACTGTTCTTTCAACTGTAGTTATTTTACTTTTCTCTGCGCTCCCCATGACATGGTTTTGAGTAGATCTTCATCAGATTTCATATAGCCCACAATTTAACGCACATATTAAATCCTCCAGTACCGGCAAGTTGTAATACGTGTTCTAGATTACCAATGGCGTTTGAAAAGTAGTTATGTTATGTTATATTCGTATCTATGTATATGTTTTCATATTTGTTCACGAGATGTTTTTTATTCACTAAATATGTATCAAATTTAGCCAGAAAAATAACCTCACCTATTTTCCTTGCCTTGGGGTTCAACAAATCCATCTGGGTAGGTGACAACAACATGTCCAGAATCGTCAGACTCCACACTTGAGTTTTGACTACACTCTGATTCCAAATCCGAATCGTGTCGATCTTTGACTACATCCACACATCTCCCAGCTTGCGTTTGTACTGGTTCTTTAAACGTGCTGTCTCGTTTGTTAGTCAGCAATGCATCAACTTTGTCATGCAGACTGTCTACCTATAAGTATATGTGTACGAATGCTCTATGATACTATTTGTTAGAAAAAACTCGTCCAGGTTATACAGGTACAAGTTTGCTTTTGTGAACAATATAGATACAGATAAGCTGGTGCACATATGTCTTACAAACGCGTGTTAGACTATTCTGTCAACTTGATAAGACTTAGCCGGTGGAAAAGATGATACGAACCTATATTTTTCAGACAAGCCAACGTGTACGTTTCCTCATGCACTAGCTCAATAAAGGTTTTGCATACTACCGTAACATAAGGGATGTCATAAAAATACAGATTAAGTCAAACGAAATAGTCGGGCCAGTCGCATCTCGCTATTGTGTCTTTAAATTCAATCCCTGTTTCTCAAGTATATGTCCTGGTATGTATTTCGAATCATTTCTACAACCGGGAATCAAGCATAACATTCAACCAACAGGATAGAGAATGTTGTGTCTTCATCATTGGTTTTTAACCCTCCTCCACTAACAACAAGTCTGCAGCAGACGACTAAGACTAATATGAAAACATCTAGGCAAACATTTGAAGACATATGTAAAAGAATAAAAGAACACATACTTAATTTGTTGCGAATATTCTGGAAAATGAAGACATTGCTGAACATGAGTATTTTCTCTTTTGCAACAATGTTTTTTAAAAGTTCTTCTGCTTCAGATGTGTCCGCAATTGGGAAAGCGTTAAAACCCTTTAACCTCTACATACTGTCGAAATGATGTTTTACATTGGTGGCGCAATAGGATGACCAACCTGAGGGCATTTCTCGCGACCCCATAAGGATATCGCCGAGACCATTTAGGATGTTCTACCTTAAGATGGTGTATTGTTTTACAGATGTCAAGGTCCGCAGATCAAGTTTAATGTTTTAATCAGAAATTAACAAAAACGACACAATTTAAATGAACGGTTTTTCCTGAGGTTTACAGCACTTGCAAGAGAAACTTCTTTGTCCAACATGGCTTTCAACACTCTTCCATGTATTTACAGTAAACATTCTTTAGTTATTTACATACAAATGACATTTCGGAAATTTAAAAAGGCTAACTTTTTAATTAAGCCCTACCTTATCAATTAACGGTTGTATTATACGTTGCATGGCGTCGTCTAATCCATTCTTGTTAACATCGTGTTGTGTTTGCTTGTGCGCCATTTCTGTGCCTTGCGATTTCGACATGGTTAAAACTGTTTCAATTAAACGTAAACAATAATCATCGTTCGATGAATACTTTGATTGGTGTTATGCCAGTTATCAAACACGAGTCCTAGGTTCAGCAAACAGACGCTTTCTGGCGTCATACTTTAGAAATCATTGAACCAAATGGAGAAATTGTTCATAATGAGTCATTTCTCCTTTTGCCACACTGTTTTCACTCTATCCAATAAATATGATTTCATTTAATGGGGTATTCACAGAAAATGTAGCAATTACTGTCCAGGGTTTATTTACCTTGTATTATTTCACTTTCAATTTAAAAAATATAATAATTAATGCAAGGTTATGTAAAATATACCTTTGTATACTAATCAATATATTAGTAAATATGTTTTTTGAAGGTAAAACATATTTTTACAAGACCCTCCTAAAAGCAAGTTGTTTGAAATCAGTTTCCGAAACACTAAGTCTGAATTTTAATACAGTATATTACCACAGTTTATTTAAATTACAGCAAACTTTCTGTGTGGTGTTTGGTAAATATATGTTCGGAGATAACATGCATAATTCAGTTTTGTTCGAAAGTTATTATTTTCTAATTTAGAAACTCAGGTTTCTTTGTCCATAAATTGATGTCCCTGCTGTCACCAGTGCCCACAAATAAAATAATGACTGCCCCCTTAGGATTGTAGAACAATCTGGAGGTACTCCCTACTAGTTATTCATCCCATTTCTTCAATGTTTTCATGTGCAACAAATACAATTTAAGCTGAAGAATGTTAACATTTATTAGGTAAGTTCACCTATTGCAGTACCTTTTATATATGTCCATGATGTAACCATTTAATTTGAAAGAAAACATAATAGGTTTCAAAAGAACATTTGACCATTTCTACAAATAACAGACCATATAAAATATCATGTAGTATTTAGGCTGAAGGAAGAGCCCATTTCTACACAAAACCAAAAAGAATGTGCGATTATCCCTGCTGTTACCGACCATGATGTAACCTCAAACAAGAGGGCCATGATGGCCCTGGATCGCTCACCTTAATTACACAATGTACTGCATTGCAAAACACATGAAGACAATAATTCTGAATGCAACCTCCACAGTGTTAACAATATTTTCCTTCATTTGGCCTAGTGATCTATATTTTTTTTACCTGATATGACCCATATTCCAACATGGACTAGATATCATCAAGACAACATTCTGACGTTTCAACTTGCTCCTCCGGAGTTTGAACAATATTTTCATTTATTGACATAGTTTCTGATCCAATATGACCCATATTCGAAATTGACCTAGATATAATTCAGACAAACATTCTGACCAAATTTCAAGCTGCTGAAGCAAAAAATGTGGCATCCAAAGTGTTCACAAGATTTTCCTTCAATTTGATCTAGTGACCTAGTTTTTGACCCAGCATGACCCATATTCGAACTTGGTCTACATATCATCAAGAAAAACATTCTGATAAAGATTCATCATGCTGAAATTAAAAATACAGTATCCATAGTGTTAACAAGATTACCCTTCAAATTGGCCTAGTGACCTAGTTTTTGACCCGGCATGACCCATATACAAACTTGGCCTAAATATCATTCAGCTCAACATTCTGACCAAATTTCAAGCCGCTGAAGCAAAATATGCGGCTTCTACAGGGTTAACAAGATTTTCCCTCAATTTGGCCTAGTGACCTAGTTTCTGACCCAATATGACCCATATTCGAACTTGGCCTAAATATCATTCAGCTCAACATTCTGACCAAATTTCAAGCCGCTGAAGCAAAATATGCGGCTTCTATAGGGTTAACAAGATGTTCCCTCAATTTGGCCTAGTGACCTAGTTTCTGACCCAATATGACCCATATTTGAACTTGACCTAGATATCTTTAAGACAAACATTCTGACCAAAAAAATGCGGCATCCAAAGTGTTAACAATAGTTTCCTTCAATTTGACCTAGTGACCTAGTTTTTAACCCGGCATGACCCATATCCGAACTTAGCCTAGATATTTTTAAGACAAACATTCCGACCAAATTTCAAGCTGCTGAAGCAAAATATGCGGCATCCAAAGTGTTAACAAGATTTTCCTTCAATTCGACCTAGTGACCTAGTTTTTGACCCGGCATGACCCATATTCGAACTTGGCCTAAATATCATTCAGCTCAACATTCTGACCAAATTTCAAGCCGCTGAAGCAAAATATGCGGCTTCTACAAGGTTAACAAGATTTTCCCTCAATTTGGCCTAGTGACCTAGTTTCTGACCCAATATGACCCATATTTGAACTTGACCTAGATATCTTTAAGACAAACATTCTGACCAAATTTCAAGTTGCTAAAGCAAAAAATGCGGCATCCAAAGTTTTAACAAGATTTTCCTTCAATTTGACCTAGTGACCTAGTTTTTGACCTCATATGTTTTAAGACAAACATTCTGTCAAAATTTCAAACTGCTTAAGCAAAAATTGCGGCCTCTGGAGTGTTAACAAGATTTTCCTTCAATTTGACCTAGTGACCTACTTTTTGACCTGACGTGACCCATGTTCGAACTTGACCTACATAGCATTAAGACAAACATTCTAAAAAAGTATCAACATGCTCAAGTTGAAAATGTGGCCTCCAGAGTGTTAACAAGATTTCCCTTCAATTCGACCTAGTGACCTAGTTTTTGACCTCATATGGCCCAGTTTCGAACTTGTCCAAGATTTTATGGAGATGAACGTTCTGATAAACTTTCATGAAGATTGGATGCAAAATGTAGCCTCTAGAGTGTTAACAAGCTCAACTGTTGACGACGCACGACGCTCGACGGTCGGACGCCGGACAAAATGTGATCCCAATAGCTCACCTTGCACTTCGTGCATAGGTGAGCTAAAAAAAGTAACAAGAGGGACATAAACAAGTAACAGCATGGACATTTATGCGAATTGAATGTTTGTATCTATAATGAGCAGCGTACTTACAAGGAAAAGGAATACATTGATTGTTATATAAGGTTTATTTAAATGTGTTAAGATGCATACCTCATGGTAACACGAGGGACAATGAACAGTAACAGCAGGGATATATCAGCACCCTAGATGTTTGTAATGATATAGTGGTGTAAGCCATCAAGATTGACATGTTAAATCAGTATTACTCTGATATTTTCAATGTAATACTTACACTCGACAGGATAATTTAATATTTATATTAGATCTACCTACACTTTGTTGTAATGTGGTAACACCAGGGACATTAACTAGTTACAGCATAGACAAATCAACCTAAATAGGCGTATTGAGTAAATGTAATATCTGTCATTTTGTTTATATAATAACTGAGTAATTATTTTTCCCAAAATGCTTACACCAAAAGTGATTTATTGTTTTTTAACATATTAATATTTTTAAAATATTATCCTTTATAGTAACACTATGGACAATGCATAGTAATATCATACTAATAGTAGTAATTAATATTTGTATTATGCTTCAATTTACTCATTATTAAGACCGCCTCGGTGGTGAAGCGAAAGGCGTTCGCCTCTGGAGCGGGAGGTTGCGAGTTCGATCCTGGTCGGGTCATACAAATAACTTGAAAATAATAAAAAAAAATGGTAGTAATGGCTGCCCTTCTTGACGCTCATGGTTATGGTGTTAGAATTACAACTGACTGGCTCTTTGTCAAGATAAATCAACCAATAGTACTGGATTCTTACCCAGGAAATGCTGTGATACAACTGATAATGTGTTGAAAGTGATGTAAAACACAACACAATCAATCAATCAATCCATATTAATTACAATACTTAGAAAAGCAAAATCAGAAATGTGTGAAACATAAGGACAAGGACAAAAGAAAGTGTATAAGCGCCATGAGTGCCAGAGAAGCGTGTGCCCAAAGAAAGCATTGGAAGGACATCAAATAATTGCCTATTTAATATTAATTAATTGCCTTGAACTTACAGAGCCAGTAAGGATCACAATAGGTTTTTTGGTTCATTATTAAGTCGAATATGCGTCAATTCATTATATGAAGCTTAGATTCAAGGAAGATGTCCTTGATGTTAATTTACCGTTCATGATGTTTCCAATCTCCATTACTTTGTATTAGTTTACTTTAAGAAAGGATGTAAACATAACTTGCCTTATTTATAGGTTTTCTTGACATTAATATATATTTGTATTACCTAAAATAGGAGCATGGTAGCTAAATATCATCCTGAAATACATATCACTGTAAAATATGTGGTTTTTGATATATATTTTTATTTTTTTTAATTTTATTATCAGTTACCTATTAAGCATAAAAAATATAGTAGCTGGGTGGTTCTAATTATAACAAGAGATGTCGGAGCACAGCGCGCTCGACTTTTTTGTGCTTGCCAATAAAACAAAACTTTTTTCGGTGATAGTGAAAACTTGACAGAGCTATGTACCCTTGTAAGTTGGTGGAGGTAATGATGATAAATAAGTATTGTAAGTGTATAAGCTAATCACTAATAGTTTTGAAAAAAGGTGGGGTGGTACGAAAAACTTAACCAAAATTCCAAGGCAAATAATGGCCATAATTCTTACAAAAAACTTGACAGAGTTATGTTCTCTTGTCTGTTGCTGGAGGAAATGATGGTGAAAACGTGTTGAAATTTTCAATGCAATATATGTAATGATTTTGGAAAAAAGTGAATTGATACAAAAACTAAAACGAAATTCTAAGTCGAAAACGGCCCATAATTCTTACAAAATATTTGACAGAGTTATGAACTCTTGTCTGTTGGTGGAGTTAATGATGGTTAATAAGTGTTGTAAGTTTCGAAGTCATATCTGTAATGGTTCTGAAAATAAGTAAATTGGTACAAAAAACTTAACCAAAATTCTAAGTCAAAAAGGGGCAATTATTCTTACAAAAACCTTGACAGATTTATGGATTATTTCTGTTGATGGAGGTTATGATGGTGAAAAAGTTTCAAAGCAATAGCTGTAACGGTTTTAAAACAGGAGGACCATGATGGCCCTGGATCGCTTACCTGATTTAATTTTTGTTTGCACTTTAGCCATATAAGCCACGCCCCCTTGCGGCAATAGTTTTCAACCAATAAACAGGGCTTGTAGGAATCTGATAGAGGGTCACCCTAGGAATATTTCTGCAAAAATATTTGAAAATCGGCCAAACACTTTCGGAGGAAAAGATTTTTTTAAAGTTTGCACTAAAGCCATATAAGGCAAAATAGCACCGCCCTGTGGCGGCCATGTTTTTCGATCAATCAGCATGGCTTTAACGAATCGGATAGTGGGTCAACCAAGGAACATTTCTACAAAATTATTTGCAGATCGGCCTGACACTTTCAGGAGAATTTTTTTTTAGTTTTCACTCAAGCCATATCAGGCAAAATATCCCCGCCCCCCTGGCGGCCATGTTTTTCGATCAATCAGCATGGCTTTAAGGAATCGGATAGTGGGTCAACCAAGGAGCATTTCTACAAAATTATTTAAAAATCGCTCCGACATTTTCGGAGAAGTTTTTTAAGTTTTCAGTATAGCCATATAAGGCAAAATAGCCCCGCCCCCTGGCGGCCATGTTTTTCGATCAATCAGGAATTGAAGGAATCTGATGGAGGGTCATACAGGGAACATTTCTACAAAATAATTTGAAAATCTGCCAACCAGTTTGTGAGAAGAAGAATTTTAAAGGTTTTCTCGTTTCGTTGCTATGGAAACCAGAATTCTGTATGGATCCCAAACCTTTGAAGGAATTCTGGTGAGGTCATTGCGAGGATGCTTTCTGTGAAGTCTCGTCCTAATTGACCCACTGGTTACTGAGGAGAAGAAGTTGACGGACAACGCACAACGGACGACGCACGCCGGACAAAAGGCGAACACAATAACTCACCTTGAGAACGTGCTCAGGTGAGCTAAAAAGTAAATTGGTACAAACAAATGTAACCAAAATTCTAAGTCGAAAAAGGGCCACAATTCTTAGAAAAATCTTGACAGAGTTATGTACTCTTGTCTGTTGATGGAGGTAATGATGGTGAATAAATGTTATAAGTTTCAAAGCCATATCTGTAATGGTTTTGAAAAAAAATAAAAATTGTACAAAAAACTTAACCAAAATTCTTAAGTCGAAAAGGGCCATATTTCTTACAAATATCTTGACAGGGTTATGTACTCTTGTCTGTTTCTAGAAGTAATGATGGTGAATAAGTGTTGTACGTTTCGAAGCCATATCTGCAATGGTTTTGAAAAAAGGTGATTTGGTACAAAAAACTTAACCAAAATCCTAAGTAAAAAATGGGCCATAATTCTTACAAAAACCTTGACAGAGTTATGTACTCTTGTCTGTTGATGGAAGTAATGATGGTGAATAAGTGTTGTAAGTTTCAAAGCAACATCTGTAATGGTTTTGACAAAAAATGGAATTGGTACAAAGCACCAACGCCGACTCCGAGGCGAGTAGTATAGCCAGCCTTTTCTTCGAAAAGTCGAGCTAAAAATGCAGAAAAAAACCCAAATAAAACTGCCTTTGTCTCAAGTTAATTATGGTTACACTATAGACAGCTGACTTTGACCTCATTATCATTTATCCCTACAACATCAAAATAAGATTGAGTTGAGATGTCATCTTTAAAAATTTATTTTGTCTTGGTTAAATAGATAAAAAATATAAAATACCATATATTGATTTTGTCTTTTTATATTTGCAAATTGCTACAGATATTGAGAATGACCCAGATAGTTTCGACATATTTGACAAGATCTTTCCAAATTCGTCTGCTGCAGATGTGTTGTTTGTGGGAAAGGGTTAAGAAGAGGTTAAAGCATTGGTTGATAGAAACACATGTCTCAAGTAGAAACGTATGAAAACATTTTAGGAAAATTAAAATGTCTTCGTAAAAATAAATTTCTCCCATTGCCACTATGATTTTCCCTCCACATAAATTATCCTTGTTTTGGTCCAGATTTTACATCTATTGTTCGTCAGATGAGGGGAAAAGTTAAATATTTCACAAATACAAAACATAAGTAGCAGACGACTTTGAAAACATCTTGGCAATCATATAAATTAAAGAACATATATTTACGTCTCTAGAATAATTTTTGGATTTGATTGAATCATCATGTCAAAATGAGCAACTTGTCATTTTGACACAAAGTTTTGAAATGTCGTCTATTGATATGCATCAAAATGCATCTGCATGTTCGAAAGGTTTAAACTGTTGTAATTAGGGGTTGGTTCCACATGCAAAGATGCGCTTTCAGAGGATACAGTGTAGACTCTATCAGAATGTGTAGATTTATCCGGGTCCTCATTTGATGAAAATTACAAAAACAACAGGGATGTGGTTGTGTGCCACTTTGTTGATCTACATTCCACATTCAAGTTGAACAGATTGGTGCAGGTTCAATCAATATATTTATTGTGGAGGCTAATCAAACAGACCAAAGATAACGGCTATAATTGCCAAAGCAAATTCATCAAATTACCATAAAACTTAAAATTTATTTTTACTTTCGTTTTCAACTAGCTAAAGAATTCAGTATAAATGTGACATGTAGTATCAAAACCTTCATCTATATAATTTATAACGAAAAGTAATTTGAATTCCTTATTTACTTTTAATTATTAGATAGTAAATGCTTACTTTTTTTATATTTTTTTTCCACCAGTTATTTCAGTTTTGATACAAAATTATTGCATAAAATCTATGTTTTACGCCCGCTTAAGGGATACAGAAACATTGCAAAAGCCGGGCGTAAACGGCGAGAAAACGTGTATAAACAAAGCGATTCTCGCGCGTACGTGCCGTTTCAGACCGGTTAGATGTTTTACATATGCATTACCCGGGCACCGTTAGTAAACAAAACATGGACGCTCCATCTCCCCTAGAATAGGAGCACTTGTTGGGTTAACAATAACATCAGCTTCTTTAACTCGATAATCGGTAACATGCAATAGACTCACAGTTAAAGAGCATAACATAATCCAAAACCATTCGAGTCAGTGATGGCAACCTTGATGTAGGACCGGTTCGTGGATATATAAAACATAACTTGTTTATTTTATGACGTCACATGTGTCAATCCTTATCGCGTCATGTTCATCGGCGGTTATCGTACAACTGAACGTTACAGCGGACTATATGTTGGATGTTTGCTCTTATTTTATGCAATAATAGCGAAAATACACATTTTCTCGGGCGTGAATATCTGCGGACGCCCTTAAAATGTGTTTATGCCCTCGTGCTTCGCACTCGGGCGTAAACACATTTTGCGGGCGTCCGCAGATGTTCACGCCCTCGAAAATGTGTATTATCCCTATATTATTGCATAAAATCTATGTTTTACGCCCGCTTAAGGGATACAGAAACATTGCAAAAGCCGGGCGTAAACGGCGAGAAAACGTGTATAAACAAAGCGATTCTCGCTCGTACGTGCCGTTTCAGACCGGTTAGATGTTTTACATATGCATTACCCGGGCACCGTTAGTAAACAAAACATGGACGCTGCATCTCCCCTAGAATAGGAGCAATTTGTTGGGTTAACAATAACATCAGCTTCTTTAACTCGATAATCGGTAACATGCACTAGATTCACAGTTAAAGAGCATTAAATAATCCAAAACCATTTATTTAATTCGACCCGTGTCGAGTCAGCGATGGCAACCTTGATGAAGGCCCGGTTCGTGGATATGTAAAACATTACTTGTTTACTTTATGACGTCACATGTGTTTATGACGTCACATGCGTTATCGGGTCATGTTCATCGGCGGTTATCGTACAACTGAACGTTACAGCGGACTATATGTTGGATGTTTGCTCTTATTTTATGCAATAATAGCGAAAATACACATTTTCTCGGGCGTGAACATCTGCGGACGCCCTTAAAATGTGTCCGAATTAACCGCGTTTTATATGGAAAAACTGTGTCGGAATGTTCGTGTTTTGGCCAAAAAACTGTGTTCATTTCTTGGATAAAGATTGTTTTTAAAGATCATAAATGTAAATATAAGACATAAAGCACATGTTTAAAGTGTTCTCTTTGAATCCTCTTGTGTATGGCCAGGTAAGCGAAACGATGCCTTGTGAGCTAGGAGCATTTTATTGCATGGTTAAAGGGAAGTAAATCTGATCGGCTTGTCCAGATGAATATATAACACTGAAGTTGTCTCCCATTGGAAAATATTTTGTTGACATTTTTATAATGTTGAATAACCTCTGACTGATATATTACTAAATTGTGTTTGCTTTTAGCTATATTGACATTCTAAGAGCCATTTTCAGAACATCCTGTATTTTCTGAAATTGAAAGTAAAATTCAGTGCTATTTGACCTCATAAAACGAGAATTGGTAGGTCAACCTGTATGTTTTCTTTGCTATTTTGGAAGTATTGATAATGAACTTTATTTTTATACAGGTTTCTGTGTAGTTTGATTTGTTGGGAACGAACCATAACCCATAATGTTATAATGTTCGTCTATGGAAATGAATTACTTACATTTGATCATGTAAACAAAGCTACCGTTTCAGTTGAAGAGAGTGCGAAAAGGAGCTAGAAACCTGCTAATTCCGATAGATAGCATACAGATAGCATACAGGTAATGACCCCAAAGTAGCTCTTCATTTCCAGGCTAAACCCCTGTGTTTTTTGTAGTGATTTTTCGAGTAAAGGGTAAAAATGGTATTTTTCTGATTCGTTCTGCGACCGTGAAAAACGTTTGTAAGTGCTGATAATTTCAAAAATCCGACTTAATACCGTGATTTTCTGTAATTTTCCAACTCCCTTTGTTGTTGTTCTTCTTCTTCTTCTTCTTATTTTACTTCTTCTATTTTCCAACTCCCTTTGTTGTTGTTGTTCTTCTTCTTCTTATTATTTTACTTCTTCTTCTTCTTCTTCTTCTTCTTCTTCTTCTTCTTCTTCTTCTTCTTCTTCTTCTTCTTCTTCTTCTTCTTCTTCTTCTTCTTCTTCTTCTTCTTCTTATTGCTCATTCTATCTCAGTCTAGGCTAATATATGATCAGCTATTTTACCCCTTGCGTGATATATGATCAGCTATTACCCATTGCGTGATATATGATCAGCTATTTTACCCCTTGCGTGATATATGATCAACTATTACCCATTGCGTGATATATGATCAGCTATTGTACCCCTTGCGTGATATATGATCAACTATTACCCATTGCGTGATATATGATCAGCTATTACCCATTGCGTGATATATGATCAGCTATGTTACCCCTTGCGTGATATATGATCAGCTATTACCCATTGTGTGATATATGATCAGCTATTACCCCTTGCGTGATATATGATCAGCTATTACCCATTGCGTGATATATGATCAGTTATTTTACCCCTTGCGTGATATATGATCAGCTATTACCCATTGCGTTATATATGATCAGTTATTTTACCCATTGCGTGATATATGATCAGTTATTTTACCCATTGCGTGATATATGATCAGCTATTACCCATTGCGTGATATATGATCAGTTATTTTACCCATTGCATGATATATGATCAGCTATAACCCATTGCGTTATATATGATCAGCTATTTTACCCCTTGCGTGATATATGATCTGTTATTGTACCCATTGCGTGATCTACGATCAGCAATTTTACCCCTTGCGTGATCTACGATTAGCTCCAAACATTCCTACAGTCTGATCAGTACTTCGACTTTTTACAAGAAGAACATTTAACGACACAAAGACTTGCTGTCGGCGAGTGTAAATCCATGATCGGATTGAGGGGATACACAAGCTATTCCGAATATATTTTGGTCGCAGATGTTATAAGGTCTATTGTTCAGAGTGAGATCAGGCTCTGGGAGTGTCCGAAATCAAACATACTTTCCGACATCTGCAAACCATGTATATCAAGAACAGAATGTTAATCGAATCGACATCTGTCAATGAACACATTTTAAAATCAAAGCGCCGAAGGCACTGTAGTGGCGATCGTGTAGACAATCCTGCAAATTAACAAGCAGTATCTCTGTGTAGGCCTTGCGGTTTTCAATAAAAGTGCACTCTGGTGCGGGTAAATTTGAGTAAAGCTCCATCATTTGACACTAGAATAATGTTAGTTTTAAATGGGTCCTGATGTGTTCAAAATAAGACTATACCAAATTTAAGAAAAATCTAGTTGGCACTCGATAGACCTACGTTTTAGCTCAAGAACGATGGAACTTTATTAGAATGTTTGTCTTGGTTTTATGTAAGCTAAATTGTTATCACATATTCATCACCAGGTCACTAAGCCGTATTAAAAAAAAAAATTGTGTACAATTTAGAGACCACATTGTTGAAACCCTGTGTCAGAATATTTTTCTTAACTGATGACATCAGGGCTTTGTTCAAAATAGATTATGTCTCTTCCGAAACAGAAATCCGTCGTGGCCGAGTGGTTATTGTCGGAGATTTCGAACTGCATGTCTTGGGTTTGATCCCCAGTCACGGCCGGTATGATGCCATTGGACAATTCACATTTCAAAACCTTGAATGTTTACCCAGGATGCATGAATAAGTGAACTGTCACCATGATGTAACTGAAATACTGTTGAAATGTGTGTAAAACCACAAAAAAATATATATCAAGAACTAAGTCACTTTGCAAAGTTTGTTGATTCTTAAGGAGCTGCATGTAGAAGGTATTGATGCAGTTATAGAGGTGAACGTAACAGGTCCAACATGGTCATCTTTAATACATCTTTGCTAATGGATGAAATTCCCTGTGAGTTTTGATGCCTCTGCAGCATACTACTTTTAGAAAACGATCAAACAGAAGTTCCTCTATTCCCCATGTAACATGTTATTTTCCTGAATTTTAATATTTTTTCAGAGAAAATGACTAAATTATCATAGAAAGGAAAGAAAACTTATCATGGTGCACTTTTGTGCGTGATTAAGATGTGGGTCGGACAAACAGATTCATGGACGCACGGACACACTCACCGAACCGCCATTCTGACAGCTATATGTCGAGCTCACCAAAGGCGGACTCAACAACAAGTGTTTTCAGACAGAAAAATGGTTATCAACAGTCAATAAACAACATGCCACTGAACAACCCATTCCAACAATCAACAAATTCGCAAAGGAAGAGCTGCTGCTATTGATCAATTTATTGTAGCATTATATTCTATAATGTGTTTCTTGGCTTTCTCACACCAGTACTGACTACTCCACAAAACATTCTTTGTGAGCAACTGGCTGCTTTACCACAAAGACTGTTAGCCAATTGGTGGAAGACGAATGCCGCTTGTCACAGTGACCTTTGTTAAACGTCGGAAAGAATGTTGGCCGTGCAAGGCTTCGAACTTACAACCCCTGGGTGGGTTAGGAGTGCTCCAGTTAGAGATCAGACAAATACTATCAAGCTAAATTTCACTAATTAAGGGGATATAGTTCTGGCATAACTGGAGAAAGCTGACTTGAAAGTGATTCTGTCCCTAAAATTATTCTCATATACAGTCAAACGTGTGCTAAAGTCAGGCTTTGTTTAGCATTATCCTGTCTATAGCAATAGGTTTTTTTATTTCCCAATTACTCATTTTCTGCACAAATGACCCTGTAATAAACCATTTTCCACATACAGATGCTTTATGACGCCTCTGCAGCAGACAACTTTTGAAAACGAGCAATTTCTTCTTTTGTCACAATGTTTTCGATTCCTTTTAGTAATTATCTACATTCATAGAGCTTTTCGCAAACTCATCTGCTGCAGATGTGTTGAATGTGGGAAAGGGTTAAAGATCACCTGAGTGTTCTCTTCCCGTGGATGGTCTTTACAATCAGGTTTGCCTTGCCCAAGTAAGAAAGGAACATGTTAAGTGTAACTTCTTATCCTTAAACCTTCCCCACATACAGACGCTAGCCTGTATATTACTTGTGTTAGAAGGTTTAAATGTATGAGAATTCCGGCACAAGCACGTGATGCATGCTTCTTCTTCTCATATGTATGGGCCGAGCATCTCTTGTCATAATCTTACAAGGAGCAAGATCAAGCGAAAAGCTGCTTCTTATTGTCACGTAGGATTACCTCTTTTGTTGTTGTTGGTTGGCGTTACCCTCGGAATCAAAATATTGCTAGGATTATTCAATGTTATTTTCAATTATATATTAACTATTTTAAGAAAACATCTCAGCAACTCTATATTACTTCCGATTAAATCAAAATATTTTCGATTTATCTCCCTCGGTTACAAAATATAACTTTATAGTAGGATTTTACTTCGAAAAGTGTTAAATAAATGTATTTGTACTATATTCAATATAGAATCTAAGATTAATATAATGATTTCTGAATTACCTCCCTTTATATCAAAAATTCAATTCACGCTCTATGTTTTGCCAACCAAACGTTGGGTGACCTAACGGGCACCTGCTTACTACGTCACTCTTCAATGGGCGTATGCCTCGCGCAATAAAAGTCTCTGTCTCCAGACACGAAGAAGGCTAATGTTTACATTTTTTAACTCAATTACATCTTAGTTCGATAGTTCTAATCTTGTACCAAATAGCACTGACATTATTATTGTCAACCATGTCTCTGCAGTAATGATGGAACTATTTGGCGGTTAACGTTCTGCATTAAGCATTTCTGACGTACTGCCGAAATTTCTCTATATCGTGTTCTTCTTGTGTCATAGTACAGTGGCTATTGTTACCACAATCGCCACACAAAGGCTAATAATGAGCAAGTTCTCCGTTTGCTACAATGTTTCCCACTGTATTCGAACATTCTATTTTTATCCATAGATATTTTCTAATGTTTGCCTACATGTCCTCTGCTTCACATTAGTTGAACGTGTGAGAGTGCCAATGGAAATATTGAGAATTTTACAAACTACACATATTGAGGTGAGTCAGCTCGTAACGAGCTGTCTGACATAAAAACAGCATTGTTTCAATTTTATAAATATGGGTCGCCCGTTTTTGAACATTGACGAGTTTGATTAAAAAAATTCGGCATTACTATTAGGACGATGAAACAATAGTCAACCAGTTTTAATGCGTGGGCTGATCTCGATCAAATCATATATAGAATTTCCGAAAGTCACTTTGCGTGTACGGGTTATATCAATTGTATTAAAACACGAAGACTAGCTCAAGCTTAGCGTTTCGGATTTATTGTAAATCGTCATAACACCTGAATATGAGTTCTTACATTCACAACGTCATGAAATGTCTAAAATTGTATCGGTGCTCATTGAAAATCAATTTCTGTCCACTTGAGATTGTAGAACCTGACCAACCTGTGCATGGATCTGCACGGCTTGACATAATTCTCGACTGTTTGACATAAGTCTTAGAAGATCTTAAGAAACTTCTGAAAAACAGTATGTATTTGAATCCTTAAGTATAAATATACAGGCAGATTATATTTAACACTTACTAATAAATACGATAGGGTTGATTTGCATGGAACACCGCACAAATAAACATATGAGCCGTCCCACGAGGAAACTAACATAATGGCATCTGCGTTATGTATCGACCCAGATCAGCCTACGCAGTCCGCGCATCCTAATCAGGGCCGACACATTCCGTATCTAGGAGATAGAGGTATAGAGTAATGATTCCTGAAACAGAAAATCCACAGAAGGCGAAAAGTGTCTATCCGGGTAAAGCTGCGCGGCATGCTTATGCTGATCCGGGTCTATACTTTACGCACAGTCCACAATGTTGGTTTTCTCGCGGGGACGGCTCACATGTATCAACTTATGTCTTGTGGAAGAGCGATCTAATTAAAATCAGATTAAAGTACTTCGCTGTGCGTATATTGGATCTGACGACACCGCATAAAAGGCCGTTCTGGATAACATTAAATGATCATGAGCAGGTGTTCATGTTCTATCTAATGAAATCGCACGATACAAACACCACTTGGTCAATACCGCATCTCTGACTGGTATAGTTATATGGGTTATCTCCCCTGCTGATATCTAACAATTTACTTGGCGTCAATATGATTGGCTGATGCGAAGGTCAATCTGAAACAACCTATAATACGCAGTCATCAGGTCTATAAAAGCGTTTAGTACTGCAGCGAAGTTAAGGTCTGGTTTTAATGAGATTGGGGTAACAGTCAAGTGAGATAAGTAACTTCTACCGGTATAACATTTGGCGAATAATCCTTTGTTACTCAACAATAATGATATGACCTAACCTCTTTGCAAACATGTATTATTACTCTACTCTAGTGTACATTTTTATGTTTTGTGCTATGAACGCAAACATGGCATACGTGGCTAGATGAATCTCACTTTGTTAAAACTACAAACAAATACTTAAATGACATAATAGTATTAACGAGTGGAGATCCACAGGTAATACGATTTAAAAAAATAAATAGACACGAATCATACTTTTCAGAAATTAACTGATTTTAATGAAATTATTTTCTCTTATGAACAAAATACATATCTTAGTTTTATAGCGACAAAATATCTACTTGTACATCATCCAGTAGCCTTTGCTTAAAGACCTACAAATAAACTGTTCAACAATATGCGTCAAATATTTCTATGTTGGGTAAATAATGCAAGTTCTTACGTGTAAAATGTCACTTACACGGTTTCTATCAACGTCAGAATTGACTCCCTAATAAGGTGGCATGAATAATGCAGACACTAATAGCCTCAGAAGACATTGAAACTAGTTTATGTTTACACACTCTGTGGCATCTTGACTTCTTAACGGCTCCATTGAATAAGCAGTTCCATATATTTGACTGTGTTGTATTTGTTGTAATAATATATCAGAATATCAAGAGATTTTTTTTTCATTTTGTAAATTATGTCCTGGTACATTTTTATTAAATTCATTAATTTGATGATAATCATGGACCATTTTGTTTTATCAAATCAAAATTAGATCGATACAATACCATACAAAATTGCGTCATATTCTGCTTAGATATTTAAGGGTCTACTAATACGTTTTAGTAGTCCCTGGATATGTTTGGAATAATCATAGTTTATAATTATAAGTTCATGTAAAAGAACAGTGAAGGAATCCGCCGTGGTCGAGTAGTTAGCGTCGATGATTTGAATCCGGGCGTCCCGGGTTCGATCCCCAGTCGCTGCATGAAGGACATTGTGTAACCCTTTCCCTACTTAAGACGCACAGGCAGCAGATATAGTTTGCCACAATGTTTAAAACTTTATTATCAAGAGATGTTTGTCAAACATTATGCCCCCCCCCCCCCCCCCCCCCCCCCCCCCCCCTGAGCGCCATGTTGTCAGGAATATTTGGAAAGTTGAATAAAATATGCATGGCCCGAAATGCCAGCTGATTTGTCATTTCACATTGGATGTCCATGAGTCAGTTTTAAGATTATTACCAATATATGGTAGGTACAGTTCTTAATCACATTGAGATGATGACTGTTATTTGCAGATAAACATGTATCCTCCTGGCAGACGGGAATAAGTACATATGACGTACATTTGTATGAGAAATTTGAGTTATAAATATCTACTGGTGACCCCCAGCCTCCATGTTAAGTTTGAGGGCTATAGGTGCAGGCAATGTTCAGTTATCACTCGGCCAATATTTTGCGTTCAATGTCAGTGACCTTGACCTTTGACCCGAAGACCTCAAAATCAATAGGGGATATCTACTGGTCATCCTTAGCCTTTATATCAAGCTTTAGGGCCATGGGTGAAGGCAATGTCGAGTTATTACGCGGACAAGCTTTTCACGTTCAAGGCCACAGTGATTTTTACCTTCGACCCGATGACCTCAAAATCAATAGGGGTCTTTACTGGTCACCCCGAGCCTCCATGTCAAGTTTGAGGGCCATGGGTGCAGGCAATGTTGAGTTATCACTCGGACAAAATTTTCGCATTCAAGGTCACTGTGGCGTTGACCGTATGTCAAAATCAATATGGGTCATCCACTGTTCAGACCCAGCCTCCTAGTCAAGATTGAGGACCATAGGTTCAGGCATTGTTGAGTTATCACTCGGACAAGCTTTGGTCCATCAACGGACCGACCAACCGACATACCGACCGACCAACCGACAAGCAATATACCCCTCTTCTTAGAAGGGGGCATAATAATCATACTTTGATTTGTAGACTATAGACTATAATGTTATGGACGTAAACTGTGGTTTCTTGTCAATTTGACAAGTTATACACAAAGTACAATTAACACATACATAAAAAAGAAAGAAAAACCATAATGATACTCTTAATCGAAATTGACTAATCTTGTCTTTAAGTGTTGTGAGATAATAATTGACTAGGAAGAGTAGCCATTTTATTTTCCGTAGTTAAAGAACTGAAGACTAAGATACGACAGACAACTTTTGATTGTAGTTTGTTTACATTATTTTAACTAATTTATAATCCATTTGTTGCCAAAATCCAAGTAGTAAATTCTGTTATGGAGTCACACAAGAAAAGATATTTACACAATTATTCATAAAACTTATAGATCTACAAAATATACATGGTTTGATATTATATATATATACACACGTATACATAAATGCACACATAAATACACACATACATATACATACACATTGTAGAGATTAACTATATTTGTTTCAGATACTTTTACCTAATATTGTAAGCATTAATTGACATTGGACAAGCGCATACATTGTTGTTTGTTTTACATTCATTTACCAATGTTTTCAAAAAAATCCAAGCCTAAATGTTATATTGATTTCAAAAACGACTTTTACATTCCATATATTCCATATCCAACTTCTACTTACTATTTGTATACACAACATTGTATTATGTAAAATGTTAATATGTTCATTTGCTATAAATATGTTATATTTAATGCAAAGTAAATATATGTTATGTTAAAATAAATCATTAGTTGGACCACTAAACTCAGAAATAGGTAGGTCATCTTTATCGACAATAAACAGTTCCTTTCTGTGGATTTACATCCTCATGTTTTAAATTGTGAGATTACTCTGCTGAAGAGTTATGATGGAGTGCCCATGGACAAGGCATATTTCGTAGCATAATACTGGTTTGTTTACCCAGGGATCATTGACAAGTCTACCGACGCCGTGATATAACTGAAATAATCTTGCAAAAATAGACGTTAGCCTCAATACAATCAATCACGAGTCCACGTTCAACATATCTTCGTAAAACCTACATACAGATTCCGTACCATATAAATAGTTTTCGTTTTGATTGGACAAATTCAAAACGATTCAGTACCATATAAATAGTTTCCGTTTTGATTTGACAAATTAAAAACAATTCAGTATCATATTAAGTCATGGGATATGAATAATTAGTGGAAACAGTTCAAACTCAGTTTACCTGACAAATAACTCCAACTACTTTGCCCTACATATCTAGTTATATGAGCAGTGTCACACAAATATCCGCCTTGTGAGATTTTGAAATTAATTGCAGTAGCGATCGAATTGCAACCTGAATTGCAACCTGATCTGATTGTTTGTCATAATCGTTGTTAACCCTTTTCCCCCTACAAGCGCATGTTGACGAATCTGCATCAGACGATTTATGAAAGCATTATTTGCTAAACGAGAAAATGCTCAATATGAGAAATTTCTTATTTTGCCACTTTCCCTAGATGTTTTGCAAGCCGTCTGTTTCAAGCTTGTGACATGTGGACAAGGGTTAAACGCCTTCCATTGTTATTGTACATTTACAGTTCATCTATAATGCGATCAGGAAAAGATCCTGATTAGACTGAGCAGAAATTTATCTGGATCTTCGCTAGTCGCAGAATCCCGAATATCAGTTTTTCGTATGCCATGGCCAATACGTAAAAGCTGTTTTTATAAACTGTCCCCCAGGGTGCAAAACTAGGGTAACTCCATCTTGACCATGTATTAGGTTACCATTGTATTGACAAATGGACCTCGCAATGTGAAAATCCATATAAGTATGATTTTGCTAGCTTGTAAAATATCACCATAAATCGTTCTGTTCAAAGTCACTCATTCTATAAAATTGAAATAATGTTGAAAGCGGCGGAAAACCCCAATGAAACAAGGAAACCAAAATCCATATTACAATAAGTGGAAGACAGTGGTACAGAGGTAGAGCATCGGCCTCTCGTATCAAAGGTCCCTGGTTCGAGTCCCGTGATGAGCAGGTCCTGACTTTGGTTTTTTTCCACTCAAACGGCGCGAGTACTGGTTAAGCCTCCAGGAAGCAGACATCGAGCGTGATTAATCAAGGCTTGTTTCGCAATCGATGTAATATAAATAAGTTTAAACTAAACTATATTACAAACACGATCAGCAATCCTTCTCTTTGGTGACAAATGGAGCTCGCCATCGGAAAACCAACCTGTATGCATAATTACCGTTAGTACTTGTCTTACTATATCAAAAATGTACAATTTGTCTTTATACACTGCCATTGACGAGATATATAATTCGGATTTAGCAAAAAAAAAATCAGTAATATTCTCGCAATTATGTAGATCACCGGACAGTTTCAACAAAGTACGCACGTCATAAATGTAGACGTTTTGTGCTGAATCGACACAGATACTATACCTGCCAACAACGAACGGTAACGCGGATCTGTTCAGAACCCGGCCAGTCATATTAAAACTTACAACCCCATGTGATTCGTCAGTAACATAAACCGTCTGGCTTTCCTGGTGAATGGCCAGTTGTTTCCCTACCAAAATGTGTCGTGGATAGGCTGTCAAATACTCCCTTTCAGCTTTTAAAGGATCAGGATAGATACGTTGTAGTTCACCCCCACCCCTATCTATTATTCCAATAAAGCACTTGTCATATACATCAGTGGCGCATATTAAAACATATTTTCCATTACAATACCCTATAGCATCACATTCATGATGCGTATTAATAACTTGTATGATACGTGCTGGTTTACTCTGAATATCCATAACGATTATTTGTCGTTCATAGTGAAAATATACAGCAATACAAGAGGATGATTGAGACACTTCTTTAACTTCGGTGACGCAAACAAAATATGATGTTAATCTTATATATCTCTTCACTGTATTGTTATTCACGTTAAATATAACGATACGGTGATTTCTACAATCCGTATTAACACATGTTTGTCCATTATTAATAAAACACATTGTTGCATCTAATAGTTGTGGATAACCAGGAAAGTCCAGGACAACTCTGTCAATAACAAAATACTCCTCATTCATGAAGTTCTCTCTTTTCAAAGTTCCTTCGTTCTCAATTCGTTTATGCATTTGAGTACAGAACAAATCTTTTTTAGCAGGACTGTCATGTTCATCAATTGAATATATCAAATGGCCCGAGTGACCTATATCAGCGCAATTAGGACACAGATAGAGTTCACAGTCAAAGCAAAGGGAAAGAGCTGTTACCAAACTGCCTCGTCTTTCTGAACATATATCACAATATAAAGGCTTCTCATTTCTGTGTTCCATCCTTCACCTATTTATCAATATGTCAGACTTGATAAATAATTTAGACTTCTATGTTGAGGAACGATTCTCGCTTGTTTTGGAGTCGAAT
Source organism: Serripes groenlandicus (assembly GCA_031761405.1). Lineage (NCBI taxonomy): Eukaryota > Metazoa > Mollusca > Bivalvia > Cardiida > Cardiidae > Serripes > Serripes groenlandicus. Next base: position 141,439,912 of record JASEVX010000002.1, read on the forward strand.
TTCATCGATGTGACTTACCGATGCAACATGTACATGTTGTCATGTTTTGATGAAGAAGTAGTTTTACTATACATAGTTCTGACGGCGGATATTTTTTCTCTGTGAAAACTTGATTCCCCGCCATGATTGTTTACTGGAACTAGTTACGGGTGGTTTCTTCTTCTTATAAGTTTCAGCTATGTTCCGAATATGAAATGAGAAAAATAATTAATCTGCCCTGATTATTTAATGTGCCTTACTTCCTGTGAAACCTTGATTCCCCACCATGATCGTTACTGAAATTAGTAATGGGTGGTTTCTGAACTTGGCATACGTGTCATGTCTCAACTATGTTTACCACATAAAATGAGAAATATAATCAATCTTCCCTTATCATTAAATGACTTTTTCTAGTTCGAAAATTTGTTTTATTTTAGATTAACGCTATTTTCAAAAGTACTTCAGTTAAAACCACCAATAACAGCCGTCACATTAATGGTACTCATATACATACCCCACATCTGCAGAACACTGGTCAGACTTACTGACTTGTACCTTTTCCCATTGACGAGTACAGAACACTGTTCGGATATAATGACTTTTACCTTTTCCCATTGACGAGTACAGAACAATGTTCAGATATACTGACGTGTACCTGTTCCCGTTGACAAGTAAAGAACACTGGTCAGATATACTGACATGTACCATTTCCCATTGACGAGTACAGAACACTGGTCAGATAGATTGACTTGTACCTATTTCCATTGACGAGTACAGAACACTGGTCAGATATACTGACTTGTACCTGTTCCTATTGACGGGTACAGAATTTGGTGGAATTCAATAACATTTTACTTGAAGCTTCTATATCAAGAGGAGATATCCAAGTATGCATTGTCCGCTTCATAACTGCAACAGTTATTATCCAATCTTCATCAAACATACTGTGAATTATCGTGGGCATTAAACCTTGGTTGCGGTAAAGGACTCTAAAAATCACTATATATTCAACGTTAAGAAATATGCGGTCATGCAGTTCACATCAACATACAAGAAAATATAATATAACTACTTCATGAAAGGTTAACAGCTCGAACTAGTACAACATCCTCCATAACTAGGTGTAGAACTGAGCGACAATATGAAATTCAACACACACATATTGACTGATTGATTGGGGTTTAACGCCATTTTTAACTATTTCTCAGTTATATCACGGCGGCCAGTTCTCCTACTCATGCATTTCCTGGTTTTCTCACACCAGTACTCCACACAACAATCTTCCCAAGCAACTGGCTGCTTTTCCACATAGACTTAGCCCATTGTGGAAGACGAATGACGCATGTCGCATTGTTTTTTGTCAATCGTCGGAAAGAAAGTTGGCCGAGCCGGGATTCGAACTCACAACCCCTTGATTGACAGCCCGCGTCGCTACCGACTGACCTACCGGGGCTCGGCCAACACACACATAAACAACATCTCCAAGAAACATCTAGAGTATTAGGATTTTTGAAACGGAATCTCAAACAGTGTCCAGAGAATATCAAAGAAAGAGCATACATAAGCCTAGACCTTCCAGACCTTGATGCATCGCTGGTACGGAACCCGCAACAGAGAGCCCAGATTAAAAACAACTTGAACAAGTACAACGAAATAATGCGTGCTTCTTTTACCACAAACCGTTACACCCATTAAGCCGGACAGCGTAACCACCATGATCAACAACTTAAACTGGTTGCTCGTGATAAATGTGTTCACCCTCGCCGGGCATAATTCACTATTTGGAGAACAGTAACTAAACTGGTAGCTCGTCATGAATTTGTTTACCCTGGCCGTGCAGAATTAGCTACATGTATTTGGAGAACAGTAACTAAACTGGTCACTGGTAATTAATTTGTTTACCACCGTCGTGCAGAATTTACTATTTGGTGAGCATTACTAAACAGGTCGCTCGTGATAAAATTGTTTACCCTCGCGGTGCATATTATAAAATTATATGAGGGTTCGAATTGACGGACATACAAACCAACGGACGAACGGACGGACATATTACATATCCGTATGTGCCTAAAATGTATGCCAAGACATGAAACACAATAAAACTGTAAAATAAGATTTAAATAGTATATGCATAAAAGAACACACGAATTAATACCAGAAAGATGAGAGACAAAAAAGCAGTAGAAAGCAGTTGTTATTTTCCAATGAGAACTAAAAATGTATATGATTGTTACCTTTCTTTCGGAATATTGTTTCACAAAGTAGCTTTCATACAACCGTCTATAACGTCCTTCATAGTCAATACACACGCACAAAAGACTGTAAAGTTAACCCAGATCGCATAAAGAAGTCAGTCAGGTGTGTCCTTGTCTTAGCTTTTGTCCGGATACACTTTTTATGAAACCTTGTGGAAATCGAAGAAAGTGTGCAAGGTTAAAATATTGTCGGAAAGGAAAAGGAAATTCTAAAACATTGTAGTTTTCTTCTTTTCCAAAGATGTTTTTTTCAACTCTAACAAACACATACTGCATAACTTCTCGATATAACTATGTGCTTCTTATAGTTCTACATATAATCTTATGAGAGAAATGGTTGAGAAAATTGTTTTGATACTAAACAACTGTACCTATATAGTGTAACAGGCGACAGTTGTATCTATGCATAAAAACTCATGAGATAAACTGTTAAATAACATGTGTTAATAGTAATCAACTGTAGCTATATATTGTAACACGCAAAAGTGAATATGTTTACCCTCGCCATGCAGAATTAACTATTTGGCGAGTAGTAACTAAACTGGTCGCTCTTGATGAATTTGTGTACCTTCTCCGTGCATAATTAACTATTTAACGAGCAGTAACTAACTGGTCGCTCGTGATGAAATTGTTTACCCTCGCCGTGCAGAATTAACTATTTGACAAGCAGTAACTAGGCTGGTCGCTCGTGATGAAATTGTGTACCTTCGCCGTGCAGAATTAACTATTTGACGAGCAGTAACTAGGCTGGTCGCTCGTGATGAAATTGATTACCCTCGCCGTGCAGAATTAACTATTTGGCGAGCAGTAACTAGGCTGGTCGCTCGTGATGAAATTGTTTACCTTCGCCGTGCAGAATTAACTATTTGACGAGCAGTAACTAAAACTGGTCGCTCATGTTGAAATTGATTACCTTCGCCGTGCAGAACTAACTATTTGGCGAGCAGTCACTAGGCTGGTCGCTCGTGATGAAATTGATTACCCTCGTCGTGCAGAATTAACTATTTTACGAGCAGTAACTAAACTGGTCGCTCTTGATGAATGTTTGTACCTTCGTCGTGCAGAATTAACTATTTAACGAGCAATAACTAAACTGGTCGCTCGTGATGAATTTGTTTACCCTCGCCGTGCAGAATAAAATATTTGGCCGGCAGTAACTAAACTGTTCGCTCGTGAAAATTGTGTTTATACTCGCCGTGCAGAATTTACTATTTGGTGAGCAGTAACTAGACTGGTCGCTCGTGATGAAATTGTTTACGCTCGCCGTGCAGAATTAACTAATTGGCGAGCAGAAACTAAACTGGTCGCCCGTGATGAATTTAGTTAACCTCGCCGTGCAACTTAACTATTTGGAGAGCAGTAACTTATCTGGTCGCTAGTAATGAATTTGTTTACGGTCGTCGTTCACACTTAACTATTTGGCGAGCAGTAACTAAACCGGTCGCTCGTGAGAAAATTAATCTCGACCTGGTAATGATCAAACGTGCAGCAGCCAATCAAATGTAACGTTATATATAACGTTTGTTGTCGAAACTGTCGAAAATGTCAATCTTTAGATGATTATGGATTTGTCCAAACTTCCAAATTTCAACCAAATTTCACAGAAAGATTCATTTGGTGGTCTCCTTTAAAAATTGTTCATAGATCTAAATTCAATGGGGAGCTTTGGCTGCTGCGGGATCAGAAAGGGAGCAAAATGCCTAAATTCTTCACCTCTGAATTTGCTCATCGTATTTTAACAGGTTTTATCAAATTATCCCTGAGATTGGCAAATACACATTTGCTAATATACCATCGCTCAGGTAACCAATTTATGGCCATTTTGGCCCTCTTTTGTGTTATAGACAGGAATCCGCCGTGGTCCAGTGGTTGACGTCGGAGATTTGAAACCGGGCGTCCCGGGTTCGATCCCCAGTCGCGGCACGACGATCACGGTGGAGTGCCCTTGAGCATTTTCTAGCCTAGTACTGGTTTGTTTACCCAAGGAGCATTGATAAGTGAACTGTCACCGTGATATAACTGAAACTGAAAACAGCGTAAAACCCTAATAAAACATTTGTTATTGACCTTAATTTGGTATTGGAAACCGTCTTAAAATTGGCAGCTGTTTGCGTCAAATGATCATTTGATTTAACCACATGCCGAGTAACGTTATCGCATGGCTATTTTTCGAGATCTTGATCTTTGCGTAGCCAGTGTTTCCCATCTCTGTATTTTAGATATATTTTGATTCTGCTCGCAAATTAGTTATTTCTGCACGGCGAGGGGAAATATTTTTTTAAAACAAGACCCACCACTTTAGTTGTTGGTAATTAACAATCAAGAGTATTTACCCTTTATCACATACGACACATCTGCAGGAGACTACTTAATGAAAACATTGTGTCAAAAGGAGATATTGCTCATGAGCAATTTCTCATTTTGCCACAATGTATTCCAAAGCCGTCTGCTGCAGAGGCCTCTAAAAGCGTCGGTATGAGGAAAAGGATTACATATTAAACCTACATGTATATTTTGTTCAATTAACTGTTTATCGTTTTGTGTGCAGGAATATACAATTACATGAATTTATATGTCTTTGTGTTTTACGTTGTATTTGCACATTGTTTAATTAGCCAATGATTGAACAATATAGATTCAGATCAAACTACGCGGATACCAAGAGTGATCTGAATCTATATTTCTCAATTGTTCTATGATTCAATTTCTTGCGAAAAATACTCATTTATTGAATGGAATTACAATTAACGGCATGTCTACTAATGTTGAACCTTTCCCACATATAGACGGCCTTTAAAGCATCTGCAGCAGAGGACATTTTAAAAATTGTGGCAAAATGAGAAGTTGCTTATAATGAGCAATTTCTTTTTTCGACACAACATAATTCCGTTATTGTACTTCCTTTTAAAAGAGGTTCCATATTTCTACCTAGATATTATGAAAATATGTGTTGTATTTGGGAAAGAGTTAAACTGTTATTCGAATAAATAGGCGTACTGCAGAATTATTATTCCGGCTGATTCTTGGTAGCTCATTCCCTATGGGAAACGTCCTATTCATCAAAGTAGCCAGTTGCTTGGAAATGGTGTTACATCGAGTACTGGTGTCCGAAAGCCAGGAAACACATGAACTGGTCGCCGTTACAGAGTGTGGGATAATACTCTCTTATTGGTCTAGGATCAGTGAGGTGTAATTACAGAATGTTCGCACAATAACTTCAAATACAATTGATATGCGGCTCATAAATGCATCCATATATTAATATCAAACACCAAGGGGGTATTATCCACTTTTCACTACGGGAGAAGGTTTTTTTTGTCTAGTGGGTCATTTGGGGTCGAAATTCAACACAGCTTGTCTGGACATACCCATTCGAGGATGACGTGTTCCAAGATTACACTGATATATGTACAGTAGTCTGTATTCTGTATATGACCAGTCATATTTCAAGATACAAATGGCATCTACTGATAAGCCATTTTACTATTTCATTAACAGTGTCCACTCCTTGCAGTTTCATTTGCACTCCTGATCTTTCCCAGATATTTGCAGTTCACTATTGCTACTGGTTTACTATCATTCAGGTGATCGATTTAGGGCCATCTTGTCCCTCTTGTTAGATTTATGCGGAACCCTGTAGTATATTTCCACTGTCTTACAGTCTTAGATAAATATAGTATAGCTCACACGTGTATGTTCTTATTTTATTTCCTCCATATACCCCATTCCCGTTACATTTCTCCCTCTTTCTCTTGACTTCGCCCCAAGTCACATACCTGCACACTAGCAGTACATCAAAGCGGAGCCTATGCACTATCACTGGGAACCACCGGGGTCCGGGGATGATTGTGATGTCATCCCAAAATCCCACCGCTGCCACCATTTGTAACGTGTACCGGGTCCTTCACGGAGTTAAGCCATCACGGGTCACCCATCCAGGCACTAATTGCGATGTACATTGCTTTACTTTGTGAAAAAGACAACTACTCTACCAACGTCGCTTTAAAGCCGGCTTTCACAGCAAGGAAGTGGTATTTGTACCTATACCCCATTCCCGTTACACAGCTCGACCAGAACAGAAAAGAAGGGGAACCACTTTCTTTTTTATTCCACCGATTACCAAATAAGCTACGAAACTCGGGTCCAACTCTGGCAAGAAATGTCCGATACATAAGACAGTACAAGTCACATGCTGTTACCGGATGTGCATAGAAAGTTTTGCCAATACGTGAGGCATTAAGAAAGGAATGCTTCATTGGCCATTTCTAGAGTATGCGTCCAAACACTCTCTTGAAACAAGTCAAGAGCTTTCAGACCTGCAAGTTCAATGTACAACCCTCAGGCAGTACAACAATGAAGTATTCGCCATAGTCCACTGAATTTGTGTTGTGCTTGCATACAGAGGTTGATCACATGCACTAACAGGTGAAAGACCAGGTATGATCCTGCATTACACTCTAAACGTTAGTCTCTATATGTTAATTAGGATAAGGGTGAACATTTAAAATCACATTTTCAATTTACAATAAACAAATTTATTATTTTTAAAATGCTTTATTTAAATAAACATATAGTTCAATAGTTAGTTTAAACAACTCTTTCCGTGACTACATGTATGTTAAGAATTGTTCAACTTCTTGTTAAACATTTCCATAGTTCAAAACCGTATGGGATAATGTATTTATAATAGTTTTGCTTGTGTTATGAAGTGTTCATTGCTTCACCAAAGCTGTAACTTAACTTTTCAATTGAGCAATCCCACGAGAAAACCAACATTATGGGCTCTGCGTAATGTATCGACCGAGATCAGCCTGCGCAGTCCGCGCAGCCTAATCCGGGCCGACACATTCCGTCTCTGGAATATAGATGTATAGAGTAATGATTCCTGAAACAGAAAATCCACAGGAGGCGAAAAGTGTATGTTCGGGTAAGCTAGCGCGGCATGCTAAGGCTGATCCGGGTCGATACTTTACGCAGAGTCCACAATGTTGGTTTTCTCGCGGGACGGCTCAATTAATGAACCAGTAGAGCAACTTTTAAGCAGTCGACAAATAAATAATCTCTCCTAATGTTTTCAGAGCAATGACATATTTATAACAAGCAGAGAATACTAGTTGCAAATGACAAATTTGTAACAATGGGAGAAAACTAATTAATATAGGAATATAATTGAATTGTACATTAAATATAAGATAAGTGGATTGTTCAGCGTGGGTCTAGGGCTCAATGTTTTTGGTTAGTCCTTTAGATAATGTGTTTTTAATGAAATTTAGTGCTTTTCCCATTTTCTGAAGAATTTGGTAACACTTTCACTGGATTAATATACAATACAATGTGAATGTATGTGCTAAATGATACATCATTCTATACTGTATAATAGCGATACTTATTTCTTCTTAGTTTTAACTTATTTATTTTACATCGATTGCGAAACAAGCTTTTAGATTATATTTATCACGCTCGATGTCCGCATTTCGTCTTATATTCGCGGCTGCTTGTTTCATATACAGATTAAACGTGCTATGCTTATTTGTTCTGTAACGGGAATAGTTTCTTTAAGCCACCGTACATACACCTGCCTTTACCTTTTCTTATGACTCTGCTATTAACTTCGTTTATGCCTGCTTTTTTCTATTTTTTCTACTTGTGCTTTGCATGGTTCCCGTGTTTCTTGTTTATATATACAACTTTTTCTCTACTATATAAGGCCAGTCTCTTTGTTTTCTCTTCCCAGTTGTGGCCACAACTCTTGGATAAGCCGATTTATTTTTCATTTGCATATTAACGATTTCTCGAAGTCCATCGCGCACCTGTTCAGGGGGCTCACATGAAATGGGGGTGATTCGACCAGCTTTTAAATTTAAATCTGTTTTCGTCCAGTGCCCGGTTCTGAAAGAAGAGAGGAGACGTGTTGTACGTGTAATAATTATAGTAGTTTTGTTTGCATGGAGCTCACTGTTCTTTCAACTGTAGTTATTTTACTTTTCTCTGCGCTCCCCATGACATGGGTCGAATGGCGTAGCGGTTTCGAGTAGATCTTCATCAGATTTCATATAGCCCACAATTTAACGCACATATTAAATCCTCCAGTACCGGCAAGTTGTAATACGTGTTCTAGATTACCAATGGCGTATGAAAAGTAGTTATTTTATCTTATATTCGTATCTATGTATATGTTTTCATATTTGTTCACGAGATATTTTTTATTCACTAAATATGTATCAAATTTAGCCAGAAAAATAACCTCACCTATTTTTCTTGCCTTGCGGTTCAACATATCCATCTGGGTAGGTGACAACAACATGTCCAGAATCGTCAGACTCCAGACTTGAGTGTTGACTACACTCTGATTCCAAATCCGAATCTTTGACCTTAAGTTGATCTACATCCACGCATCTCCCGGCTTGCATTTGTCCTGGTTCTTTAAACGTGCTGTCTAATTTGTTACTCAATGTGTCTACTTTGGCATGCAGACTGTCTATCTATAAGTATATGTGTACGAATGCACTATGATACTATTTGTTAGAAAAAACCCGTCCAGGTTATACAGGTACAAGTTTGCTTTTGTGAACAATATAGATACAGATAAGCTGTTGCACATATGTCTTACAAACGCGTGTTAGACTATTCTGTCAACTTGATTAGACTTAGCCGGTGGAAAAGATGATACGAACCTATATTGTTCAGACAAGCCAACGTGTACGTTTCCTCATGCACTAGCTCAATAAAGGTTTTGCATACTACCGTAACATAAGGGATGTCACAAAAATACAGATTAAGTCATACGAAATAGTCGGGCCAGTCGCATCTCGCTATTGTGTCTATAAATTCAATCCCTGTTTCTCAAGTATATGTCCTGGTATGTATTTCGAATTATTAGCATATTTAAGCATCACTAGACTACAATACAAACCAATACAAATCAAGACCTAAACTTCGCTCGCGCGTACATAGAGATGATGACTGCTCTATACAGATTAGCTGAGATATTCGCTTACACAATCGTACAGCGAATTATTTTGGTCTGATTGAAATGAGAGTGAATGCTTAGGAACCAGGAATCAAGCATTACATTCAACCAACAGGATAGAGAATGTTGTGTCTTCATCATTGGTATTTCACCCTCCTCCACTAACAACAAGTCTGCATCAGACGACTAATGGCCCTATTCCACTACGACCACGAATCCCACGAATCACCAAAAGTGGCTAAATTTTAGGATTCGGGAGGATTCGTGATATTTTGCAAATTTTCTGGTCTAATTCGTGACGATTCATTTACGATACATATATTTGGTTCGGCTGGAGTCCCGCGAGAATTGACTACGATGTATAAGAATCTATTACGAATACTGCCCGGACGTTAGGAATCAGTTACGACTACGCTAAGAACACACCGAATGCATGTACGAATCAGGTACGAATACATATTCTGTGGGATTACCTACGAATCGATTACGTTTCAGTTACGATGCCCAAGAACGCACTACGAAGTTGTTACGAATAAGCTACGATTTTTTTAATCGTGGAGTTCGGGGCCAAAACTTTGAACAGTTCAAAACTTTTGTCACGAATTCCCGATCGCTCAAGAATTGCAAGAACCGACTACGAATATATACGAATGAGTTAAGAACTTCGCGAAATGATTACGATCCATCTACGAATCCTAAAATTTAGCTATTTTTGGTGATTCGTGGGATTCGTGGTCGTAGTGGAATAGGGCCATAAGACAAATATGAAAACATCTAGGCAAACATTTGAAGACATATGTAAATAAAAGAACACATACTTAATTTGTTGCGAATATTCTGGAAAATGAAGACATTGCTGATCATGAGTATTTTCTCTTTTGCAATAATGTTTTTAAAAGTTCTTCTGCTTCAGATGCGTCCGCAATTGGGAAAGGGTTAAAACCCTTTAGCCTCTACATACTGTCGAAATGATGTTTTACATTGGTGGCGCAATAGGATGACCAACCTGAGGGCATTTCTCGCGACCCCATAAGGATATCGCCGAGACCATTTAGAATGTTCTACCTTAAGATGGTGTATTGTTTTACAGATTTCAAGGTCCGCAGGTCAAGTTTAATGTTTTACTCCGAAATTAACAAAAACGACACAATTTAAATGAATGGTTTTTCCTGAGGTTTACATCACTTGCAAGAGAAACGTCTTTGTCCAACATGGCTTTCAACACTCTTCCATGTATTTACAGTAAACATTCTTAAGTTATTTACATACAAATGACATTTCGGAAATTTAAAAAGGCTAACTTTTTAATTAAGCTCTACCTTATCAATTAATGGTTGTATTATACGTTGCATGGCGTCGTCTAATCCATTCTTGTTAACATCTTGTTGTGTTTGCTTGTGCGCCATTTCTGTGCCTTGCGATTTCGACATGGTTAAAACTGTTTCAATTAAACGTAAACAATAATCATCGTTCGATGAATACTTTGATTGGTGTTATGCCAGTTATCAAACACAAGTCCTAGGTTCCGCAAACAGACGCTTTCTGGCGTCATACTTTAGAAATCATTGAACCAAATGGAGAAACTGTTCATAATGAGTCATTTCTCCTTTTGCCACACTGTTTTCACTCTATCCAATAAATATGATTTCATTTAATGGGGTATTCTCAGAAAATGTAGCAATTACTGTCCAGGGTTTATTTACCTTGTATTATTTCACTTTCGATTTAAAAAATATAATAATTAATGCAAGGTTATGTAAAATATACCTTTGTATACTAATCAATATATATTAGTAAATATGTTTTTTGAAGGTAAAACATATTTTTACAAGACCCTCCTAAAAGCAAGTTGTTTGAAATCAGTTTCCGAAACACTAAGTCTGAATTTTAACACAGTATATTACCACAGTTTATTTAAATTACAGCAAACTTTCTGTGTGGTGTTTGGTAAATATATGTTCGAAGATAACATGCATAATTCAGTTTTGTTCGAAAGTTATTATTTTCTAATTTAGAAACTTAGGTTTCTTTGTCCATAAATTGATGTCCCTGCTGTTACCAGTGCCCACAAATAAAATAATGACTGCCCCCTTAGGATTGTAGAACAATCTGGAGGTACTCCCTACTAGTTATTCATCCCATTTTTTCAATGTTTTCATGTGCAACAGATACAATTTAAGCTGAAGAATTTTAACATTTATGAGGTAAGTTCACCTATTGCAGTACCTTTTATATATGTCCATGATGTAACCATTTAATTTGAAAGAAAACATAATAGGTTTCAAAAGAACATTTGACCATTTCTACAAATAAAGTTCTACAAATAGTATTTAGGCTGAAGGAAGAGCCCATTTCTACACAAAACCAAAAAGAGTGTGCGATTATCCCTGCTGTTACTGACCATGATGTAACCTCTAAAAAAAGTAACAAGAGGGACATAAACAAGTAACAGCATGGACATTTATGCGAATTGACTGTGTGTATCTATAATAAGCAGCGAACGGAAAAGGAAAACATTGATTGTTATATAAGGTTTATTTAAATGTGTTAAGATGCATACCTCATGGTAACAAGAGGGACAATGAACAGTAACAGCAGGGATATATCAGAACCCTAGATGTTTGTAATGATATAGTGGTGTAAGCCATCAAGATTGACATGTTAAATCATTATTACTCTGATATTTTCAATGTAATACTTACACTCGACAGGATAATTTAATATTTATATTAGATCTACCTACACTTTGTTGTAATGTGGTAACACCAGGGACATTAACTAGTTACAGCATAGACAAATCAACATAAATAGGCGTATTGAGTAAAAGTAATATCTGTCATTTTGTTTATATAATAACTGAGTAATTATTTTTCCCATAATGCTTACACCAAAAGTGATTTATTGTTTTTTAACATATTAATATTTTTAAAATGTTATCCTTTATGGTAACACTATGGACAATGCATAGTAATATCATACTAATAGTAGTTACTAATATTTGTATTATGCTTCAATTTACTCATTATTAAGACCGCTTCGGTGGTGAAGCGAAAGGAGTTCGCCTCTGGAGCGGGAGGTTGCGAGTTCGATCCTGGTCGGGTCATACAAATAACTTGAAAATAACTTGAAACAAGAGGGCCATGATGGCCCTGGAATCGCTCACCTGATTTTTTTTTTTTTTTCACTTTAGTTTCCGACCAATTAACTTGGCTTGAAGGAATCTGATAGAGGGTCACCCTAGGAACATTTCTACAAAATTATTTGAAAATCGGCCACACTTTCGTAGAAGAAGATTTTTAACTTTTCACTATAGCCATATAAGGCAAAATAGCCCTAATAGTTACTAATATTTGTATTATGCTTCAATTTACTCATTATTAAGACCGCTTCGGTGGTGAAGCGAAAGGAGTTCGCCTCTGGAGCGGGAGGTTGCGAGTTCGATCCTGGTCGGGTCATACAAATAACTTGAAAATAACTTGAAACAAGAGGGCCATGATGGCCCTGGAATCGCTCACCTGTTTTTTTTTTTTTTTCACTTTAGCTATATAAGCCCCGCCCCCTGGCAGCCATAGTTTCCGACCAATTAACTTGGCTTGAAGGAATCTGATAGAGGGTCACCCTAGGAACATTTCTACAAAATTATTTGAAAATCGGCCAGACACTTTCGTAGAAGAAGATTTTTAACTTTTCACTATAGCCATATAAGGCAAAATAGCCCCGCCCCCCCCCCCCCCCCCCCCCTGGTGGCCATGTTGTTCAACCAATCAACTTGGATTGAAGGAATCTGATAGAAGGTCATACAAGGAATATTTCTACAAAATTATTTGAAAATCGGTCTGACACTTTGGGAGGATTTGTTTGTTTGTTTGTTTTTTTGTTTGGAGTTTAACGCTGCTTTCAACAGCTTTGGTCATATCACGGCGGTCAGTGCACCTACCCATGTTTTCCTGGCTTTCCCACACCAGTACTTACACAACATTCTTTCGAAGCCACACTTTGGGAGAAGATTTTTTAAGTTTTCACTATAGCCATATAAGGCAAAATAGCCCTGCCCACTGGCGGCCATGTTTTTCGACCAATCAACATGGCTTGAAGGAATCTGATAGTTGGTCACTAAAGGAACATTTCTACAAAATTATTTGAAAATCGGCCTGACACTTTCGGAGGAGAAGATTTTTTAAGTTTTCACTATAGCCATATAAGGCAAAATAGCCCCGCCCCCCTGGCGGCCATGTTTTTCGAACAATCAACATGGCTTGAAGGAATCTGATAGAGGGTCATCCAAGGAACATTTCCACAAAATTATTTGAAAATAGGCCTGACACTTTCGGAGGAGAAGATTTTTTAAGTTTTCACTATAGCCATATAAGGAAAATAACCCCGCCCCCCCCCCCCCCCCCCCCCCCCTGGCGGCCATGTTTTTTGACCAATCAACATGGCTTGAAGGAATCTCATAGAGGGTCATCCAAGGAACATTTCTACAACATTATTTGAAAATCTGCCAACCAGTTTGGGAGAAGAAGAATTTTGAAGTTTTTTTCATTTCGTTGCCATGGAAACCAGAATTCTGCATGGATCCCAAATATTTGAAGGAAATCTGGTGAGGTCATTGAGAGGATGCTTTCTGTGAAGTTTCATCCAAATTGACCCACTGGTTACTGAGGAGAAGAAGTTGACGCACGACGGACGACGGACAAAAGGCGATCACAATAACTCACCTTGAGCAAAGCTCAGGCGAGCTAAAAAGCCCCGCCCCCTGGCGGCCATGTTTTTCGACCAATCAACATGGCTTGAAGGAATCTGATAGAGGGTCACCCTAGGAACATTTCTAGAAAATTATTTGAAAATCGGGCCGACACTTATGGAGAAGAAGATTTTTTAAGTTTGCACTATAGCACTATAGCCATAAAAGCAAAATAGCCCCGCCCCCTGGCGGCCATGCTTTTTGACCAATCAACATGGCTTGAAGGAATCTGATAGAGGATCACCCAAGGAACATTTCTACAAAATTATTTGAAAATCTGCCAACCAGTTTGGGAGAAGAAGAATTTTGAAGTTTTTTCCGGTTTCGTTGCCATGGAAACCAGAATTTTGCATGGATCCCAAAAATTTGAAGGAATTCTGGAGGGTCACCCTAGGAACATTTCTACAAAATTATTTGAAAATCGGGCCGACACTTATGGAGAAGAAGATTTTTTTTAAGTTTGCACTATAGCCATAAAAGGCAAAATAGCCCGCCCCCTGGCGGCCATGCTTTTTGACCAATCAACATGGCTTGAAGGAATCTGATAGAGGATCACCCAAGGAACATTTCTACAGAATTATTTGAAAATCGGCCTGACACTTTTGGAGGAGAAGATTTTTTAGGTTTGCACTATAGCCTAATAAGGCAAAATAGCCCCGCCCCCCCCTGGCGGCCATGTTTTTCGACCAATCAACATGGCTTGAAGGAATCTGATAGAGGGTCACCCAAGGAACATTTCTACAAAATTATTTGAAAATCGGCCTGACACTTTCGGAGGAGAAGATTTTTTAAGTTTTCACTATAGCCATATAAGGCAAAATAGCCCCGCCCCCCCCCCTGGCGGCCATGTTTTTCGACCAATCAACATGGCTTGAAGGAATCTGATAGAGGGTCATCTAAGGAACATTTCTACAAAATTATTTGAAATTCTGCCAACCAGTTTGGGAGAAGAAGAATTTTGAAGTTTTTTCGGTTTCGTTGCCATGGAAACCAGAATTTCGCATGGATCCCAAAAATTTGAAGGAATTCTGGTGAGGTCATTGAGAGGATGCTTTCTGTGAACTTTCATCCAAATTGACCCACTGGTTACTGAGGAGAAGAAGTTGACGGAAGACGGACGCCGGACAAAAGGCGATCACAATAACTCACCTTGAGCAAAGCTCAGGTGAGCTAAAAATGGTAGTAATGGCTGCCCTTCTTGACGCTCATGGTTATGATGTTAGAATTACAACTGACTGGCTGTTTGTCAATATAAATCAACCAATAGTACTGGATTCTTACCCAGGAAATGCTGTGATACAACTGATAATGTGTTGAAAGTGATATAAAACACAACACAATCAATCAATCAATCCATATTAATTACAATACTTAGAAAAGCAAAAGCAGAAATGTGTGAAACATAAGGACAAGGACAAAAGAAAGTGTATAAGCGTCATGAGTGCCAGAGAAGCGTGTGCCCAAAGAAAGCATTGGAAGGACATCAAATAATTGCCTATTTAATATTAATTAATTGCCTTGAACTTACAGAGCCAGTAAGGATGACAATAGGTTTTTTGGTTCATTATTAAGTCGAATATGTCAATTCATTATATGAAGCTTAGATTCAAGGAAAATGTCCTTGATGTTAATTTACCGTTCATGATGTTTCCAATCTCCATTACTTTGTATTAGTTTATTAATAAAGGATGTAAACATAACTTGCCTTATTTATAGGTTTTCTTGACATTAAAATATATTTGTATTACCTAAAATAGGAGCATTAAACCATCATTTTGCAGAAACCTTTTAAGGTATTTCCTTAAATTCATCAATACGGAAGCCTGCATAGTTCTGCATGTGTAAGCAAGCACGTTTTAAGTACAACGAAAGAGTGAAAGTATGAGTAATGGTAGCTAAATATCATCCTAAAATACATATCACTGTAAAATATGTGGTTTTTGATATATATTTTTGTTTTTTTTAATTTTATTATCAGTTACCTATTAAGCATAAAAAATATAGTAGCTGGGTGGTTCTAATTATAACAAGAGATGTCGGAGGACAGCGCGCTCGACTTTTTTGTGCTTGCCAATAAAACAAAACTTTTTTGGGTGATAGTGAAAACTTGACAGAGTCATGTACCCTTGTAAGTTGATGGAGGTAATGATGATAAATAAGTATTGTAAGTGTATAAGCTAATCACTAATAGTTTTGAAAAAAGGTGGGGTAGTACGAAAAACTTAACCAAAATTCCAAGGCAAATAATGGCCATAATTCTTACAAAAAACTTGACAGAGTTATGTTCTCTTGTCTGTTGCTGGAGAAAATGATGGTGAAAACGTGTTGAAAGTTTCAATGCAATATATGTAATGGTTTTGGAAAAAAGTGAATTGATACAAAAACTAAAACGAAATTCTAAGTCGAAAACGGGCCATAATTCTTACAAAATGTTTGACAGAGTTATGAACTCTTGTCTGTTGATGGAGTTAATGATGGTGAATAATTGTTGTAAGTTTCACAGTCATATCTGTAATGGTTCTGAAAATAAGTAAATTGGTACAAAAAACTTAACCAAAATTCTAAGTCGAAAAGGGGCAATTATTCTTACAAAGACCTTGACAGATTTATGCACTCTTGACTGTTGATGGAGGTAATGATGGTGAAAAAGTTTCAAAGCAATAGCTGTAACGGTTTTTAAAACAGGAGGACCATGTTGGCCCTGGATCGCTCACCTGATTTAAAAAAAATTGGCACTTTAGCCATATAAACCCCAACCCCCTGGCAGCAATAGTTTTCAACAAATAAACAGGACTTGTAGGAATCTGATAGAAGGTCACCCTAGGAATATTTCTTCAAACATATTTGAAAATCGGCCAAACACTTTCGGAGGAGAAGATTTTTTTAAAGTTTGCACTAAAGCCATATAATGCAAAATAGCACCGCCCTGTGGCGGCCATGTTTTTCGATCAATCAGCATGGCTTTAAGGAATCGGATAGTGGGTCAACCAAGGAACATTTCTACAAAATTATTTGAAGATCGGTCTGACACTTTCAGGAGAAGTTTTATATTTGCAAATTGCTACAGATATTGAGAATGACCCAGATAGTTTCGACATATTTGACAAGATCTTTCCAAATTCGTCTGCTGCAGATGTGTTATTTGTGGGAAAGGGTTAAGAAGAGGTTAAAGCATTGGTTGATAGAAATACATGTCTCAAGTAGAAACGTATGAAAACATTTTAGGAAAATTAAAATGTCTTCGTAAAAATAAATTTCTCCCATTGCCACTATGATTTTCCCTCCACATAAATTATCCTTGTTTTGGTCCAGATTTTACATCTATTGTTCGTCAGATGAGGGGAAAAGTTAAATATTTCACAAATACAACACATAAGTAGCAGACGACTTTGAAAACATCTTTGCAATCATATAAATTAAAGAACATATATTTACGTCTCCGGAATAATTTTTGGATTTGATTGAATCATTATGTCAAAATGAGCAACTTGTCATTTTGCCACAAAGTTTTGAAATGTCGTCTATTGATATGCATCAAAATGCATCTGCATGTTCGAAAGGTTTAAACTGTTATTAGGGGTTGGTTCCACATGCAAAGATGCACTTTCAGAGGATACAGCGTAGACTCTATCAAAATTGTAGATTTATCCAGGTCCTCATTTGATGAAAATTACAAAAACAACAGAGATGTGGTTGTGTGCCACTTTGTTGATCTAAATTCCACATTCAAGTTGAACAGATTGGTGCAGGTTCAATCAATATAGTTATTGTGGAGGCTAATCAAACAGACCAAAGATAACGGCTATAATTGCCAAAGCAAATTTATCAAATTACCATAAAACTTAAAATTAATTTTTACTTTCGTTTTCAACTAGCTAAAGAATTCTGTATAAAAGTGACATGTACAGTGAACTCGACAGTTCCGGGTCAGTAATCAAATTAACGAATCTTTTCTCTTTGAAAAGAAAGTTGAGAGAAACAAAACTACATAAAATGTTAAACAAATACTTCCTCCCCACGATGATATAATTCAACAATTATACAAATTTGTTAAAATGTTTCTTTAGTGTCTGCAATTGCAAGCTGTAAATTTGACAGTTTCGGGTCGAACTTGCCATTTCCGGGTCACGTGACAAATGTTTATTTCTGTTATCAGGGGTAACCTCAAACAGCTGTTTTTTAATAACAAGATATTCATTTAACATTTTTATTTAAATAATATGAAAAAAAGAACTAAAATATATCACTTGCAATTACCTATTGCCGCGAAAAACATAACAGTGATGGGGCTAAATTTACAGTACACACTTTCGTGCACGAAAACCAGAGACATATAAACACAGAGATAAGCGACACGCGATTGCAAATGCCTTACGAAGAACAAAATTCTTCAAACGGCGAGCGGGTCAAGCCACGTGATCAAACCACGTGATCATTACAGTGGATTCTGAAAATGACCGCGATATTTATTTTGTTGTGAAAGGAAGCGAGCGGTGGAAAATTGTTTTTACACATCTAGTAAACTAAATAAGGTAAATTGTTTGATAATAATTGGTATTTATGATATTATTAATTCATATGTATAGGAGAAGTATATGGAAAACTTGTTTTAAACAATTTCTTTGCAAATATTGTGAAGCTCCATATTATGACACCCATTTGTTTATGTATATTCACGGCGAAGAAATAATATTTTCGGGTTCCTATCTTAGGTCTTACATAGGAAACTTTTGAAGGTTGATTTTGTTAACATTGTTTATCATTTATTTGAAAGCTTTATCAAATTGATGTTGAAAGTGAAAGTACAGATTATACTGATTTGGAATATTGTCTTGCCACCGTCTACCACTAGAATAAGCAAACAGACGTGTTAATAAGTGACAATGTTCTATTATTCTACGTCAATTTAAACCATTTCGTATTGTCCGGAAGACTTATATATCTTTAAACGGTGTGCAACTTTTTTTCAAATTGATAATGAATGCAAAACAAAGGTGTTATGACTAAGATTTCTCTGTTTTTACCTATCAACTGCACTGATTTTAAGAACGCCTCCTTTTTTTAAATTGGTCAAAGTGAGTGATTACAATTTTTTTTTGTCAATTTAAATTAATCCATCTTGTCAGAAAGACTTATATCTTTGAAACGGTGTACAATTTTTTTTTAAATTGATAATTCGAAACATAGGTGTTATGACTAAGATTTCTCTGATTTTACTTATCAACTGCACTGATTTTGAGAGTGCCTCCTTTTTTAAAATTGATCAAAATGAGTGATTTCATTTTTTTTGTCAATTTGAATTAATCCGTCTTGTCTGGAAGACTTATATCTTTGAAACGGTGTATAAATTTTCTAAATTGATAATGCAAAACAAAGGTGTTATGACTAAGATTTCTCTGATTTTACTTATCAACTGCACTGGTTTTGAGAACGTCTCCTTTTTTTAAATTGGTCAAAATGAGTGATTTCAATTTTTTTTTGTCAATTTGAATTAATCCATCTTGTCAGGAAGACTTATATCTTTGAAACGGTGTACAATTTTTTTAAATTGATAATTCGAAACATAGGTGTTATGACTAAGATTTCTCTGATTTTACTTACAAACTGCACTGATTTTGAGAACGCCTCCTTTTTTTAAATTGGTCAAAATGAGTGATTTCATTTTTTTTTGTCAATTTGAATTAATCCATCTTGTCAGAAAGACTTATATCTTTGAAACAGTGTATACTTTTTCTAAATTAATAATGAGAAACAAAGGTGTTATGACTAAGATTTCTCTGAATTTACTTATCAACTGCACTGGTTTTGAGAACGCCTCCTTTTTTTAAATTGGTCAAAATGAGTGATTTCATTTTTTTTTGTCAATTTGAATTAATCCATCTTGTCAGGAAGACTTATATCTTTGAAATGGTGTACACTTGTTTTAAATTGATAATTCGAAATATAGGTGTTATGACTAAGATTTCTCTGATTTTACTTATCAACGGCACTGATTTTGAGGACGCCTCCTTTTTTTAAATTGGTCAAAATGAGTTATTTCAATTTTCTTTTGTCAATTTGAATTAATCCATCTTGTCAGGAAGACTTATATCTTTGAAACGGTGTACACTTTTTTTTAATTGATAATGCGAAACATAGGTGTTATGACTAAGATTTCTCTGATTTTACTTATCAACAGCACTGTTTTTGAGAGCGCCTCCCTTTTTTAAATTGGTCAACAGGAGCGATTTCAATATATTTTGTCAATTAAAACATTTCATATTGTCAGAAGACTTATATTTTTGAAACAGTGTACATATTTTTTTTAAAGATAATGCGAAACATAGGTTTCTGCTTAAATGAAAGTATAATAATTCAAAAAAAAATTATTGTGGCTACAGCACAATTAAAATAATTGACATAACTTGGTTTCCAGATGGTAACCAGATGTGACATGTATACAACTTAATTACAGGGTGTGATGTTTGATTTGACATGTACACATTATTTTACCAAACCTGAAGTAACTTTCAACTAAACTTCAGTTCAGAGGATTCCAAGTTTATTGCCTTTGATGTATACTTAAAACTGTTTTTTAAAAAACCCTTCACACTGTACCAATCAAACGTTTTGCATGAAACTGTTAGTTTTTCA